>JABFDZ020000040.1:8869450-8887397 GCA_019775955.2 Pollimyrus isidori | reverse complement strand
CCCGTTGCTTCCGGGATAGGCTCCGGACCCCCCGCGACCCGATAGGATAAGCGGTTTGGATAATGGATGGATGGATGTTACAGTCAAAAAATTATGCGTGACAAACTTAGTTAAATATTCGTGAAGTATATTAGCATATAATGTATGTAAATAGATGAGTATCATGGTGTATGCATTGCTGTTTTCAGGATTGAATGCTGCACCATCTCAGCAAAAAAATGTGACAATATTACCACAGGTAACTGTGAATCTTTCCTGCCCAAGTAAAAGGGCCCAGTGGTATCTGGGGAAAACATGATGTGCTTACATTTTCTTCCCAGTGAGCAGTTTAGAATTAAAAAAAACAATCCACCATGTTACATCTTACTTTGCCTTGTTAATTGGAGACTCAGTGTATTCAGTCACATTGACTCACCAGGAGGGATGTTAATGATCTTCCTATAGAACTATCAGAAGTCACATGACATTCATTACCGAAACATATCGAGCTGAATAAGTCAATCGCCAGCTAACTATATAAATAGCATTGTAATGGATTTGGGGTGTTTAACTTCCCTGGCAAATGTGCTTTCAAGATTGCTATCCAGCTATTAATAGTAAGTGTCTTTAAGAACTGGGTATCAAGGCAGTAATATTCGGGTGATAATGTTTGGAGATCCAAAGGTCTTCGACTAGCCTACAAATGATCCGTCCACTTCCTGTCATTTTTAATGGGTCGTTGCTGCCCTTGGGGTCAAGCCTTAAAAGGCAGAGGGGAGTTCCCCAGAGGTGACTGGAAGCCTAGTGCCCGGGTTCTTCAGCGCTTCAGGATTGGGTGCAGGGGGAAAGGGTTCCAGGTGTTACTGAGGCCGTGGTTCTCGGGAAGGAGAACCAGAGATTGCGAGTGACTTCAGCAGTGTGCCATTCATATTGGTGAAGTCCTCACCCCCGAGAACGGCAATGACACCAACGATGCCAGTACACAGTATGACAATAATATACGGCAAAATGACTTACCGTACGTGTAGGGAACACACACTGCCATTACGTTTTTAAAATGAAACATTCAGTTGCTATTTAGGAACCTGAGGGAAAGATTAATCTTTTAGTAATATGCTTTTAAAATGCAGCATCTGGTTATCCATCTGTCCATTCATCCATTTTCTTCCAGTTATCCATTCGTCCATTCATCCATTTTTTTCCCCAGGGTTTCAAAAATGTCATCTTATTGGACATTAATTATCATATAAATCATCTTCTTGTCTAAAAGGAAATAAATCCTTTGGAATGATCAACTGTGAAACCAGAAATAGCTGTCATTTATTGTCATTGTATTAGTGTATATATATATATACAGACAGACACACATATATAATATATATGTGCATACTGTATACTCACATATCACCCATTTCATCATAAATGCATTCAGAGTTTCATTGCACACGTACAATGACAATTACGGTATTCTATTCTATTCTATTCTATTCTCTTTCTGAGGCACACAATCACATTCTGAAAAATGTATTGTTGCCAGTTAGTCTAATTGTATGTTTTTAGTCTATGGGGAAAAATGACAGTTCCCAGAGGAAACAAACATAGAGTGAGTAAACCCACAAGTGCTAATCACTAAGCTACAGAGCCCCTGCCACTCACAAACATATGTAGATGAATCAACATAGATGATTATAATATGATTTATATTTGGAACCGATTGTTGGAGGTATAATAGTGGCCAAAATTGAGGAAACACTTTTAATTTTTAGAGATTGAAGAACTTCATACCATTTACTCTAGGTACTTATTTAATCACCAATGTATGATATTTCTAAACATTAATTTATTATCTAAAAATATTACCACTGATATTTGTGTAGTAATTTTTAAAGGATAATGACAAAAATGCTAGGTGTTTCCACAATTCTGGTCACTAGTATAGAGCAGGCTTTGGCCTGACAGCAGTAGTACTCTGAATCCTGCCAACGCATCGGCCCATTCTGTAGATATTATTGCAAGCCAGATGTCTGGGTCTGTTTGATGAAACAGTCAGCTCAGGGCCAGATAGCCCAGAACAGGAAGCAGGACAGGGTAAAAATGTGCATCGTTGATAAAATAATACAGGTAGCGAGTTAATGAAATTCAATAAGAAACAGTTCCAGTGACCTGGTATGTTAAATACATTTTAATTCTGGGAAGTGTTCTTGCTTAGTGTGACGAGACAGCTGGTTGTCACACCAATCTACCCCGGAGCTGCTAAATACCCAGACTGTTTCTGCTCATTCAAAAGTTGTATTTTTCTAACAATGACAGAAAGATACGGTGCATTGGGAATATTCCTATTTAAAAAAAAAGATTTTTTCAATTAAAACACAGATGTTTTTTCTGATATATGCATCGATACAGAATAAACTGAGAGTGCTCGTCTGAAGAGCTCAGGGATTGGTGAGATACTTATTGGAGTTCAGCACGCGGACAGCATCATCCAGCCCTCGAGCTCCTTAATACAGGCTTCAGTCTCGGGGGGGGGTTAAATCTTCCTGAGTTTGGCATGAAGACGAAGTTGAGTGCCAACAGCACAGCAGTGATATCGTTATCAAGGACCCTATAGGAGCGACACATTCTAATAAACCTTCTAAAAGGACCAGGGATCGCCATGCCAAGGAACATAACTTTTACATGGTATGTTCATTCTTTGCTAAGGGATTCGTGGTCAACTCACCTATTTTATTTAAGATGTGCTGAGGTTTTTGAATTTGTGTCAAAGATATTGGATAAGCATGTTGACCAAGCCTTGAAGGGCTGGCTATACTTACAAAAGAAAGCTGAAATACTGCTAATTCAATAAAGCAGCACTGAATTCTAGCATTCAACAAGCCTGCATGGTGCTCAGGTTGTCATTACTATAGGGGCTCTATTCATCACGTCTAACAGCTTTTTTTTAAGGATGTAACCATTTCCAACGGTATGAAAATTCATCAGGTCGTGTCTCAGTCCACATTTGATGAGATGGGATTCTGAGCAAGGGCTTATGTTCTAAAGAAATGCACCAGGAAGCATAATAACCATGCATGTAAACATCTTGAGTGGTACAGCGAAGTGTGCGCCTAAAATAAAATCAGTATTTCGGTTAGTGATTAAAATTCTGTTCAAATACTGACTGTTTAGCAGAGCAGCATTATGCTAATGGACAGAAACACCGCATATCAGTACTATAGGTTATCATAATATCTACAGTTTTTTCATTACGGTTGGTATGTCCTGCTCCATTTGGAGCAAAGCCGACAGGGTTTTAAATATGTAGAAATTTGAGGAGCTTCATTTGCATTTATTTTTAGGAAACATCTTCCGTAGCTCAACAAGTAGTACCCTTTGTGCAGAAGTGCATGGGCTCAAGCCCTGGGTAGTATGCAGAAACTGTAATCCTTCACTCAACTGTAAGGCTTCTGGGATAAAGGTGTTTGGTAAATGTGATGAGAAATGTCAATTAAAATCTTCCGTAGTTCTAATGATACCATTGGTGACCTCCAAATATGCCAGGGCAACAGGGAGGTAATTTATGAAGAAAGACAAGGTAGAGGAGCCCTACAAACACGAGCTAAAAGAGAGAAGACCATTTATTACAGTTCAGGGTCTGGATAATAGGCAAGACAAGCGTTTCAGCTGTTTATAGAACCCAGCAAACACTGGGCCCATAAATTACAGAAACAGCTTCAGCAACAAGGTTCCACATCAGGTCCCAGTGGGAAAGGACTCAGTTAAACATCTCATCAGACCTAAGCTGGGTTTTACCAAGTCAAAAAACATCACAGCCTGTGATTACCTCAGCTTTACATCTAAGTGATCTTATATTTAATAATCTTGTGTCAGTTGTGGAAAGTTAATGGATTGATTTTTAAAATTGGCATGGGTTACGATTATATAGCTTACTGGACGAATGCCCAAGTAATGGTTAAGCGCCGTACCCTGGTACAGTGGATACAATCCGACCATAAAAGGCAAGGTTCCTCCCCCCTCCAGGTCTTCTAATTATCTCCAAAACATGCACTGTTCCGACAAGCAGAGGTGTAAATCAACGGCCCTACAGGGATGAGGCGACAGTGCGGCCTGCTGAGCCCCTGGTAGGGTATATCACACGAGTGAATTAAGCTGCATGCTAAATGTAATGAAGTATGTCAGCATGAATACTGTGCCTTTCCGTATGCAGACTGAGAAATGATGGCAGAAGCAGGAAGGTGGAATGTGCAGCTGGAGATACGGATCTGTGAGAAGCAGAGGTGTTCGGTGAGCATCAGACAGTCTGGGGTATGGTATGACGTGTGCCACAGTGACATTCTGGCCCATGGAGAGTAAACTTTGCTTCAACTCAGAAACTGCAAAAACGGGAACTGCAGCAATAAATTATTGGGCCGCGTGTGGATATAAACGGGGTTCGTCATTGGCTGGCTGCATGGCCAGTACTACCTATTACAAATATGCTTCTTTAGACATTTCAGTGTTTAAAAGTAATACTTCGAGAGAGAGATATTTACAAACGATTTATAATACACTTAACGGTGTATTTTAAAAAATGCATTTAACCGTATTATTTATACAGCTATCAATGACTGCATGACAGACTTGGCCCACTGTGCTGTAATCTGTTTATACCCTGTGGGCATGCAGCAAGCGGCACGTCAATGGCCTGTCACCTTTTATGAACCCGCTCATGATTAACGGCGCTGGATCAGGCCAGCAGGTAACGTGGAGCTACTTGGCTCAGAGAGATTCTCATAAAATGAAATATCCAGCTATATAAATCAGTAACATTCTAAATGATAAACGCGCAGTGTGGCAAAGCATGTAAGAGTACGAAATACATCGGGCTGAATTCAGGGGTGGGGCCACAGGAGGACCCGCCCTGACTGAAAGCTGATTGGCCCCCTAAGCACTCCTTCCCCTGTCACTCACCAATTCAAAATGTATCATTGGGGAATGACAAGGTCGGTCCCTCTCTATGAAATACAGCCCCTTGTTTAGCCCGCACCTTAAAAATATTTAGAATTGCCCCGTGACATACATTAATAAATGTATGCATAATATAGGTTTTTTTAGTCATTGACAGGAACCTAAAGCTACAGAGGTAAGCTGTCAGCAAGAGGAATGTGGCAGAAGATATCTCTACAGTGATAGTCAGATAGGGGGAGAGAGGAAATTAAATGTGAGCAACAGATCAGATAAGGAAATATAATGTGAGGCATGGGTCTGAACACAGAAGGGAAAGGAACAAGTGAGACCCATGCAAGTGTTTCTGTTTATTGGGCAGAGGTGGAAAGTTCAGGTCCGGAAAGTACAAATCCAGACCGAGGTTTTGTTTCAACCAACCAGGCCAGTACTTTGACTGTGACTGTTGATACTCAACTGGTTGGGTGGAACAAAACCTCAGTCTGGAGCTGGACTTTCGGGATTTGGCAACGCTTTTGGGTCCTAGGTGGCTTGTTTGAATGTCCGTATTAGAGAGAGAATTTCTGGTCATTTTACCCAGCCTAGAACTCGCTTGATACTTCAGACATTAGAAAGTGTTGCTTTTGTTTTAGTGGGGAAAAAAACGCACAATTATTAAGCAGCCAGAGTGCATGAGCCGCCTCTCAGTCCCATGTGTGATAGGCAGTAAGAAGAAAAGTGTACTTAGCAAAGGCATTTTCCCAGTACACTGTTTTCTCAGATATATACTGATGAATAAGATTTTTACAGTTTATGCAGGGTAGATTACAAAATATAATAAGATAATATATGTGATTTTACATCAGATGAAAGTCACACATTAAAAGAAGAAGAAGAAGAATTCTTTAATCTTTAGTCTGCTTTCCAACAAGAATATTGATACAATGGCTAAATTCTTCTCATCTCTGTATTGAAGGTGCCCTACTTGTAGTGACATATGGTTATGAGCTGTAATTTCTCTCAATAGTCAGAGTCCCATATCTTATTAAATTTGTGAGTAGAGCCCTTCATTGTATTTTTCCAAATTTCATGAAAGAAAGAATGTCTCTTATCAGGGGACCGTAGGAGGGGGGGGGGGAATGTTTAGCGAAGGCTTTTGTCCAAAACAATGT
Organism: Pollimyrus isidori; assembly: GCA_019775955.2. Taxonomy (NCBI): domain Eukaryota; kingdom Metazoa; phylum Chordata; class Actinopteri; order Osteoglossiformes; family Mormyridae; genus Pollimyrus; species Pollimyrus isidori. Next base: position 8,881,326 of record JABFDZ020000040.1, on the reverse strand, counting down.
CCAAGTGAGGAACGGGCATGCATGGCTGTAAAGTCACTGGCCGTCAGTTCAGGTTGCTCCTGCTTCCTTGTGTCCTGTCCTTCCTGCAATAAGCTGCGGACAAAATGCAGCCCTTTTTCGAACAATCGATCCTGCGAAATGGACGGGCAGATGGACTGACCCCGTGCTGCTACATAACTGTCCTGAAATGGCATAAATGGCCGCCATCAGATAGTGCTCAACCACCCTGCTCTTAAACATCCCTCTATACCTTTTTTTAGAAACCTCCCGAACATTTATCTTCTCTTTAATGCTTATTAACTGTCGCCCAGCATCTTATCCTCAACTGTGGTGAATAAGTTCGGCTCCATAATTAAAACGGCAAAATCGCTTGCCGGCCACCCACTGCACCCATTAAAGGACTGAAGATGAGGTCACCGGAGGGAATATGAGCGCTGAGTTTTTGAATGGGGCTTCGGGGTGTTTCTTGAGCGAGCCGCAGTCATTACATCGGCTTTGTGGTTACTGCAGTCTGCGGTTAGAAGTATTTCAGAGAAATGACTTTGAAATGGGAGCAAGGAACGGCAGCCGAATTTGCCAGCGGAAAGACACGGTGATAGTTTAAGCACAAGGACAGGCTTGCATGAGGACACCCTCGTGCAAGATACGAAAGTTCAGATGTTTTAGTAACGTCCATCAGAGTAAGAAAAAATGTGCACCTCTTTAGATTAAACATCAGCTAAACAACTAACTATAGATGCAAGAAGATGGTGCTTTGCAATGCAAGCAATGAGAAAACAGACATAGGCCGTTTCGGTACATTAATTTGCTCATTAGGTCATGCTTCACCGTGCTGGGAATTGTTCTCTGCAGCTTAGCATTATTTTATAATGACATCAGCAAGCTGATATTTAGAGATATCCAACTGTAAACACAGAGAAGCATATATATCTCGCACACTCATCTTCTCTGGCATTTGGGGGTGTCTTGTTGCCCAGGACATCGGACTAAATCAAACCACTGGCAATCACAGGGTACAGTCTATATATAGAGAAAAGGGCAAAGAGCACCTATGCATATTACAGTTATATGGCATCAGGGTGATTCATTCCCAAATGAACAGCACAGCATTGCAGTCACTCTGAGGCCATTCTTGTTGTTTTCTTATAGGACCCCTCGCATGCCAAAGATTGGCCCGAACAGGTATTGAAATAGAAAGTGAGTGTTAACCTTTATATGTTATTCACTCAGCTTATCGCAATGGAGAGTAAGTCCCACCTGCATCTCCCCAACTGGCCCCCGGGCCCAGAGGACGATGAGGTGGATGCGCACCACTGCTAGGGCGCAGCTCACAGAGTCATCATTTTAGGCCTGTGATGATACCTCCACCTGCCCCGGGCTCCAAGCAGGTTCAACGCAGCCTGCCGACGTATAAAATACCAGGAGCCACAGATAAACCAGCCTGACACGCAAGTTGGTATCCTCATCTCCCTGGACCATTAACGCAGAGGCACCTGAAATGAGTTCATTCTTTTTCCCTCCATTCCTTGGTGAGGTTGGCCTGCCTGATACTCTCAGCACACCTAATCCACTCAATATAGCGCATAAAGTCAAACGGTAAATTGGAAGAACGCACCTTGAGGTGATCATTCAGCGCCGGGTGCGAATCTTAAGTTTGTCATCTGGTTAAATGTAAATGCAATCCCGCTTCTGCACTTGAATCCTGAGAATACTGTTAGCGGTCGTAAGTAAGCAGCTTTTTTTTTATATCCCTACCCTTACTGGAGGTTAATGGGTAAAAGAAGCAGCAGGAATGGAAGCCCTCAAGAGCCCATGTTCATGCAGCATGGCGCTGAAGCAGACCCCAGGTGTTAGACAAAGATGCAAAGCCACAGCAGTAACACGTCGCGCTGCTTCGAACCCCGATCTCCAGAGCAAACCTCCTGGATCCTGCTGGACGCCTCTTGCTGGTGTGCCTGCACGATCCATCCCCACTGACAGAAGTCTTCACGCTGAGATTCGCACATGAGAAATTCATTTTGGAAACAGGAAAAGGTGACCGAAGATTAAGCTCATTCGTTCGTCTTTTTTAGCAAGAGCTATGAAAGATGTCTTACACGTATAGCTGGAGCACTGTCGACACAATGTGGATGTGTGAACGCTTGGTGCAGTCTGTTTAAACCACGCTTAACACAAACACTGTTTAATCAGTATAATTAAATTTAATTCATGACTTGATAAATGGGTCCATCCATCTTCCAACCTCTTGTCCAGTACATGACTCACATATTGGGTGTACCATATAGGTTTAATACTATACAAAATACCTTATACCTTTTGAGGAAAGATATATACATGTTATGGGTGTCTATGTTATGATGTGACAGGCTTATAAAATGCATTAGTACCTAATATACCTGTGATATTAACACTGGGCAGTGTTTTGCACTGAGTAGTGGTCACAACTGATATCTGTAACTGGAAAATAAAATGCTTCAACCCTGACTAAAAATGCTAGTTATTTTTACATCAATTTGGCAATGCTGATATCGAACCGTCGCCATCCTTGGTTTTTGCAAACTCGCATGGATGGATGGATGGACGGATTTAAAAAGGGAGAAGGGAATGCGGGACGTTTTCAATGACGACGCTGGCTGAGGCTGCGACATTGAGCCGTTGGATGCTAATCGGTGGCGTGTCTTCATGACCCAACAAAGACTGACCTTGCTTACATAGAATGACACAGGCCGGCTTGGCCCCCCACCCCGCGTTTTCCCAGAAGACTCGGTCCCGAAGCACACGCCCATTCACCTTCTGATTAGCCCCTCCGCTGTTCTTCATGCTTTGCTGCACTGACTCATCGTATGATGAGAAAAAAAAACATCTCCCAGGTTTTTGCCACAGATTTTTTTTTTCCCGTCAGCAATTCCTGTGACCCCCACCCTCCAGCTAATCAATACTGTGCCCCAATGAACCAGTAAATTAAATGCAAGGCTAATCTATTTTTCTAAATGCCCCTGACATCTAGTTGATGCCATTCTTCGGTACTGTATGTGCGTGGTATGCGCCAGACTTATGGCATGCTTGAGACGGGACTTTGTGAGCCCCATTTTCCAAAGACTGGCGTGTTGTCCATTAGGCTGAGGTTTTTCCTTCTCACCCATCCAGGAACGTGATTTCTGGCACTGAAGGGAAAACCAACCAATAGCATTCAATTTCTAAAAATCCTATTTGCTAAGTCCGCCCTTTGGAATCTTATAACCAATCATATTCTTGTATCTCTCTCTGTCACTAATGTGCATCGTTACATTGTACTCTATACTTATTTCCCTATTTGCCTCTTTATTTACGCCGCCATGAAGCACATGTATAATCACAGTAAGGACAAACAGCGGCTGATGAAGAACATGCAGGGTGTATTCAGCACATTATACCAACCATCTTTGCCGCCTTTGTTCTTTCAAAAGGCAATTTGTACCCATAATGTAGCCTTGCCTGACTGTGAAACATTCTTATTCATTTCTAGGGGTGCTATTTTGCTCATAAATAAAAATTTCTTTCAAGTAATTTTTTGGAACACAAAATTAAGAGTAATGCATTATATAATCTGACTCTTTTATATATGATTCTATTATTATGACTTTTTAGTTTTGTATAAGTAATTGTTTATCATATCATACTATCCAGTTTTTTATGTATTAGTCTTTGATCATTTATGCATTTCTTTCTATTCCCATATATTCAATTTTATATTCTTCATAATCAAATGTATGTATCTAGATAATGAATATTTTGGTTCTACTTTCTGCTATAAAGTCTGACCGGTGCCTATTTCTCTAGTGTACAACAAAATACCTGTAGTTGCTGGCGTTGTTTTAAAAACGTGCCTACATTCAAACAACAGGCACACAGAACTATGTTTGTGAATAGAATATTAAAAATACACTGTAGTCCTGCAACATCTACTGTAGAAGTACCTTGCACTGAAATTCATGGACTGACACTAATTGACTGAAATTATGTATAAAATATTATTTGTGTCTGGTCATATTCACCTGGGTAGTGGCCATTAAAATAAAAGGACATGTGTTTCAAACAATTAAAACAAAAGCAAAGTGCCGTTAATGACCATATGTTAAAGTAACTGACGTGGAAGAAGAAAATGTACGCAGAATTTACAATGGACGGTTTGCACCGCCTAGTGTATGGAAATATTACTACACACGGCTATGATTCATTCATACTTTTTAACATAGAAACTACTAATTTTAATTTTTAAAAGTCGTGTTTAAGGCCTTTTGTTCTGACTATTCCGAATTTTCTTAAATAAATCATTTATAGCAACATTTATTGGAGGCCAAATCGCCATTTAGTTAGTAATTGTAAATTTTTGCTAAGGCAGAATGAAAATGTAATTAATACCATTAAACATGTGTTTGATAGCTTACGTATTTTTAAATAATTAGAAATTCTAATATTTCTTTCTGCTTGGGTACCGTAGACCCCTACAAAGAAACTCCATAAACCAGCGTGCCTTGCAACTACCTTAATAAACTTCCGGAGTGGAAGGTTAGTGTGTTTTTAGCTTGCGGGGTGCTCGGGAATTTCCCAGGACTGTTAAAAACACCTTTGGTCAGTAAAACTGAAAATAGAAGCCATTTTTTCTTCAATGGGGAAAATATACGACATACCGAACATGAAGCTTAAATTTAAGTGTACTATGCTCTAGCCGTGAGAGGGATTATTTGATAGTTATTCTCATTTTGCTCTGCAAAATTAGGGGGGCTCTGCGCCCTTAAAAGGACATAAACATCGCTAGCTCGGTGCTACCAGATTCTGGATTGCCGAGATTATTGTTGATATTTTAAATCTTATTTTTGCGTACAGATGGAGGGGATACAATCGCAAGCCGTTCGCTCACAAACCCAGTCGGATAATGGGAACCAGCCTGCGCGGCCCCTTAACGGCTATGGGTTCGGTAAACAAGTCAGTTCCGATGGAGTCGGTGCGGAGGACTGGTGCGACAGCGGCTTGGAGTGCTTAAATGGAGCGTTGAGCCTGGAGACCCCATTCTGCACCGAAAGCGAAAATCCTCCGACTTTGAAATCTACCCCGTTTGATATTTGCTCAAGGAAGATAGACTCGGAACATGAGCCCACCGACAGCTGTATCTCCCTGGGGAACGGGGAAAGACTCGACTCGGCCCTCGGGCACTCGATAACGGACGAGATGCTGGGCTGCATTTCCCAAGGCATCGGGACCATACAGCTAAGCGAGCCCGACAGTGTCTCCGGGAACAGATCTGGAGAGGTTATCGGGGGACAGGTGGAGGCATACCCCCCCGAAGAGGTGTTCAACACCCTGAACTTTGTGTCAGAGGACGGAGACACGTAAGTAAAAAATGATCAGTGCAACTTGGTTCGATTGCAGTTGTGCTGCTAAAACGTGGGTTCAATAGATCTAGTTGCTTAATGAAATTGTTTGACTTTTTTGTAGTGCACTCCACCTGGCTTTAATTCACGAACACTTGACCTTTGTGCACTATTTGGTGGGAGTGATAACCCTGGACCAGAACTGGACCCCCTATTTGGACATCCAGAACGACCTGGGCCAGGTGGGTTGTGTGATTTTTAGACTCGAGTTTGCCTAATACACAAAAAATAATCTCCGCTACCTGTTCGGGTTTCCTTCGGTAAATTAAATCGCGGCTATCAGAGCAGCTGTCGTTTGCATACGGAATAGCTGTCATCATGCAACTCTCTGAGCAGGGAGTTTACTTACGCAAAAAAGTAAGCAACCCCCCCCCCCTCCTCCGATTGTTCAGCATTTAATATCTCTGTTTGCATGTCGTTTTGCATTTTTTTTATATGTCCTTCCTGCTTACATTTGGACTGTGACTCTCCCACCGCTAGACGGCGCTCCACCTGGCCGTGATCGTCGACCAGCCCGACTGCGTGAAGGCTCTGCTGTGGGGTGGCGCGAGCGCTGAGATCCAGGAGCGCGGGGGCAACACGCCGCTGCACCTGGCCGTGCGCGAGAGCCGCATGGCCTGCGTGCGGGAGCTCACCTGCAGTGGCATTCGTCCGGACCACCTGCGCATCATCAACTACTCGGGTGTGTGCCGATCACCGCGCCGCCGGTCTTTCGACCTGTACTGCTCCTTTCCTGGTTTCTAACTTCTCTTGTCTCTCCGGCGTTTAGGGGTGAGTGCCCTGCATCTGGCAGTGCAGAAGGGCAACGAGCAGATCGTCCACATGCTGCTGGAAGGAGGAGCTGATGTCAACCAGAGGGTCAGTCGCATTGTTATTTTCCAACGCAGGGTCTGGAACAATTTCCTCCATGCTTGCATTTATTTATTATATTTATTAGATGTATTTATTCTAAGAGTTTTTGCTTGGACCCTGGTTGTGCATCCATGGTCTTGGACTTACTTGTTTTGGTTTCCATCTCCATTCGTCCAATGCTCCCTTAGGACCTAAGCTCTGGGCGCTCCCCTCTGCACTGGGCCGTAGAGTCGCAGAACCCCACCCTGGTGAGGCTGCTGTTGCGGGCGGGCGCAGCCGTGGACCAGCCGTCATACGCAGGACACTCCCCGCTATACTGCGCCCTCCACAGGCCTAACGCGGAGGTGCAGGCATTGCTGCGCGACGGGGGAGGCACGGAGATGCACGGGGGCGAGGATGAGGACGAGGAGGACCGGGAAAGCGAAGAGGTGAGAGTGCGTGGGAGTGTACGCCAGGGGGGCAGATGTGAGACGCAGGTCGAATGGAGTCTTATTAACGTCAGTGTCCTTGGTGGCTCTGTGTCAGAGGTGCTGTTATAATAATCCCCCTTCTCTTCTTTTGCAGGATGAGTTTGATGACTTGATCATCAACGGCCACCGGGTGCTGTAACCATGGATAGTACTTTAGAGAAACCTTTGTGTTGTTCAGTGCAGTCTTACATGTCAGGCCTGAGCTACTGTGTGTGTGCGTGTGTGTGTTCAGAGCTGGTGGTTAGACCCCTTCATTGCAGCATCAACCCCCCCCTCAAACATTATAAACAGTTGTGCTTGGTGGTCTCTGCCATACTGTGTGTGAGTGTGTGTGTGTGTGTGTGTGTGTGTGTGTGTGTGTGTGTGTGTGTGTGTGTGTGTGTGTGTGTGTATGCGCGCATCTGTCTGTGATGTTGCGTTTGAGTACTTTCAGTGCTTTCTGGCTTCATGGCATATTTCCGAATCTTCGGAGCGGTGATTTCCCGTGGACTGCCAGAGGGCAGGAGCAACACTAGTGTTCGGTACCTTCAACCCGGTTATCGCCGCTTCCCCGAGTGCCGTCGCACCACATTCTGATTGGTCCTGAACTTCTTAGCTTCGCCGCCTTTGTCTGAAACTGCTGGGGTTAGTTACCCTCCGAAAGGGGGAATCCTTCTGCAAGGCTTTAAACTTCTTGTCAGGCTTGCCGTCACCTTTTTAACACAGGACTCATCTTTCTCAGTTGCCGTACGCTGTATGTATGTTTTACCTGTTGGCATTTAAATAAAGCAAGCAACTTGTTCGGTGTTTAAGTCGGGTTTTTTTTTTTTTTTTTTTTTAACGGAACCTCGATCGTTCGAGACTGTGTAAATAGAGAGAGGGCTGGAAACTGTGAAGGTTTGTGACTCTACTCCAGGGCTCCTTCATCCTGGTTTCCTGGGGCCTATTGTGGCTGTTTTGTTCAAGCTGACCTGAATAGACTTAGTCCACGGATTCCTTCTGTCTTTGTCTGGATGTTTGTGTGTGTGTCACCTGTAAAAACAGCATACGATTGTAGAAATCTGTGTTTCCTTGCCAGCTGTTGTTAAAAATCGTTCAACGTTTTGTTTTAATGGTATGTTTAAGCCCGATATTCATTTGCAGTGGTTTGTTTGAAGGCCAATGTTAGTTTTAATCTTAATCAAAGTGGATAGAAAGTTTATTCTGTAGCACAGTTGAGCATTGGGGAATTTGGCTATTAGTATGGCATGTGTAAACATTTGGTGTTTTGTGTAAATAAAAATACCTCTCACTAAATTGGATCTTGGATAAAACTCAAGCCACTTTACCCAGTTGGTCACAATTCGCAAACACCAGGATTGGGATGTCCTGAGTGTTGATTTGGCCTGGCAGGGAAGAACAAAATAAAGTCTAATACATACACCTAATTCACATGATTGAATTAAGGGGAAGACGTAATTTAAATTTTGCGTCCGCCTATATGCTTTTTAATCTTTAGATTACATTTGCCCCTGAGTTACTAATGATTGGCAAGATGGACATTGACTGGGTGAAAATGAATCGCTTCTCTCATTCTCTGCTTAATCTTTTCCCTGTACATTGATGCTTTTCGTGATCAAAAATTAATAAATCATTTAAATGGATCAGCTCTTTGTCATTTCTTCACCAGTTTCAGTTATTGTCTTTTTTTCAGTTGAAAATTTCATATCGAAGTCTGCGTATTCTTTTGAGCTGACCCTGTTCTATAATGAATTAAATATAACTTGTGTTCATTTGTTTAACTAGTATTCAGAGTCTGAGTCGGATCAATGAGGAAGTAGGACCAACACATCTGTTTAGTTGGTCCCGTCTCCTCTAGCTGCCTGGACCCGCTCTCTGAACCAATCATTTTTGTTTGGCCCTCAGAACAATTTTTTTTGTGTGTAAGTAAAGCTCCCATGAGCAACTCACAGTATTAATTAAACCTTAAAGTTTCTCAAATGTCATTAATCGGCCTCTTAACTCCTCCTGGGTATTTAGCCACTGCAGCACCTACTGGCTGTCTGAGTACATTACAGTCTGACTGTGCTGATGTAAATATAATGATTAGTTACGACAGTCAGTCATTACTGCTTCCATGCAGGTCGAGGCACGGGGTCCTGTACAGCTCTGGAGTTTGCAGTTTCTTTTTCATACATTTTCATTTTTTAAATATGTTCTGTCACTGAGATACTTCGACAGTAATACTTTCTCTTTTATACTCCTGGCGCTGGCTGAAGCTTAGTAAAGTTACCGGGTAAAATTATTCCGCAGTTCTGGTGTCATTGTTTATTTTTACCTTCTCAAATAGCTAATGGCATCAATGGTGAGTTTACTTCCATCTGTCCATCCTGGAACCACTTGTCCTACCCAGCGTTACGTGGGGTCCGGACCCTATTCCGGAGGCCACAGGCGCAAGTTGGGGAACAACCAGGGTGGGGTGAATTTACATTTTCAATGAAACTGATTTTATTAATGACCCAACTTGCCATCTGTTGTATCAGAAGCTATATGAGGATTGCGTGTAAGATGTCGACTGCATTCACGTGACATGAAGCTGATGTAACATGAAGCTGATGCCTCAATTTATTATTTTATTACTGCAATAATTGATCTTGAGGATTTAAAGTGATATTTTATTATTCAGTACAAGTTAAATTATGTCAGTAACGGCTTCCCCAGTGGCCATTAATCAAAGCAAAGTGTGTCTTACGCTGGGGACCTCAGTACTGGATTAAATGTCTGTGGTGAAAATTCACAAAGGATTAGTGTCTGGTTAGGCTGTAATGGGCCTTTGCCTGCTATTGCCATGCAGCGGCCCTGGCCAAGCTGTGGATGGATTCAAGTGAACAGGGTAATTGTTTCACTTCATGTAGGCTGGCGATGGAGGAGGCGACGGCTACCCGCAATAATTACTGGTGTGTGGTGTGTGTAGGTGGGGAAGGGTAGAGCACATGCTAAAATTACTTAGCACTTTCAAATTTCTGCAAAAAAAAAAAACACAGAAAAATTCTGTTGGTGCTTTATTCTGTAAGACAGTGTCGCGGCGTGAAAAAAATGGGTTCACTGAAACAATCGGCTACTGTTCCCTAGTCAGAATTCTGGTTCTGTTTGTATTTGGGTTTGGTTATTCCCGCTCAGCGATGGCCACCAAATGTGTTTCAATCTCAGCTTCCGTCAGTGTTCTGTTGAAGGACAAAGGTAGCGTCAACTTAAAACAATCAAAACGTTTAAATGATCTGCTTACAGTACTGCATCCGACGTCCAGATTAGTGATGCTGTAATATCGCACTGAGATCATTTTAGGTTAAAGTTAAAACTGAGGGTTACTGCAGATGTTTGAAATCAGAAATTACAATTTATTGTAGGATCGCATAAAAACGTTCGGTTGCGCAAACAGAAACGTGACTAAAGCTACAGATATAATATCGTTTAACATTTGTTTATATATGCTGTGGTGCTATAGTTCAAACCTTGTGGCCGTTTCAGAGATCAGTAGATTTTAATAGTTAAAATAATAATAAACAATTAAAAATAAATCTAAATCTAAATCACTTCCCTACCCAAGTAACTAATTAAGGTGACGGCAATCAGATCCAGTAAATAAAATAAAAAAGAAACAATACTACGTCTGGAACTAATTGAGTGACTTGTCATTAGTACCTGAATTTGGGGTTATCCTTGGTTACAGCACCAACCTCCAGTTCACTGGCTTTGAAGTCCAGAGACAAGATGGAGGACAAGCAGCTGATGGCCAGCTGAAGACGCATAGACCCAACAGTGTCGCCAATGTACGTGCAAGATATAGAGACCCCTGGGTTAGTCATGGACAGGTAGTATGGCATGACCACAATTCATACTTTGTTAAAAACAAGCGAGTATACAATCAGGACAATTGACGTCATTTTTACCGCCATCTTAACACGGCAGTGATAAAATATTGGGAGAATATCATTAAGGTGATACAAGTTAACATCCATGTATTGTTTGTGTAGAACTTAGCGACAAATAACTCATAGACAAACAGATGTTTTTGTAGTTGGCCATTACCTCCACACTCCGTTCATAGGATAAGTCCGGTTTCTTTTTCAGCTTCTTTTCCAAGTAACTATTCGCCTCATGTTGCTTGGCGCCAACACCGGTGGCTCGGAACCCACAAAAGTAGCCAGCCGGGTCGCATTTGTAGAGCATCGGGCCCTGCTGTGGATCCATGGCGATCAGGATCATACCTGGTAAAGGAGAGGGGCGGCCAGGTAGTTGATGTGGTTTCAACAACTTCACGCTTCATCAGTGTTGGAGAAGTTACTCACAAAACTAATCCATTACACAGAGGTGGAAAGTTCAGGCCTAGAAAGTACAAATCCAGACCAAGGTTTTGTTTCAACCAACAAGTTGAGTATAAAGAGTCACACGGTATTCTACTGATTGGTTGAAACAAAATCCTGGTCTGGATTTATAATTTCTGGATCGGAACTTTCCACCTCTGTCTAATGTATTAGTTTTGTGAGTAACTTTCCCAACACTGTCCTTCGTGTTGAAGTGGTATAAAGGACAGGAGCTAAGAGACAAGAGTTGAGGTGGGAAGTGGCTGTAGAAGGAGACACAATGTTGGAGATCAGAATGAAGGGTGTGGCACACGTCTGGGACAGCCCTGTCACTCACAGCAGCCCAGAGGCCTCATCTCGGCATTCTGCGTGTAAACTTGCGAGATGTCAGCAATGCGCCGGCACAGCATGTCAGCCGTGATGTCATAACCGAACTTGTACTTCCACTCGGCGGCCTCTATCCTCGCTCGGTGCACCTGGGACCGGCTGTCCGCTGTCGGAGGGGGGGGGAGAGAAGCACGTCAGCAGGCTTGGTAATGTCGATGTTTCTACCTGTGTCGCCCGAAGGTTGTATCTGAGCGTTGGAAAAACACATTAACCATTGCTATTTTCTTTAAAATCAAATAAAAGATTTTGAATCTGAGAACGTTTAAGTGCATCAAACATACGCAACACTGATTCACAGTGATTTCTATGATAAAATGTAAGGAACTTCAACCTGCTGGACGGGTCTGATTCAAAATCTATTCTTAAATTATCCATCCATCCATTTTCCAAACCGCTTATCCTCACTGGGTCGCGGGGGGTCCGGAGCCTATCCC
>JABFDZ020000040.1:8852186-8869350 GCA_019775955.2 Pollimyrus isidori | reverse complement strand
CCCAGGCGGAGACTCAAACCCGGGTCCCAGAGGTGTGAGGCAACAGTGCTAACCACTGCACCACCATGCCGCCCCCTTCTTAAACTATCGAATCGTTATTTTGACGTCCAGATCATTTCAGCCTGTAATATTTACTTTTGTTGTGAATCAGTAATGGCGGTGGCTACAAAATCACGGTCTATTACCATGTTTCCCCATCTAGTCCTTGAGGACCCAGAGCCAGTTCATGTTTTTGCTCCCTCCAACTCCTTTCCAGACAGTCCTACTGGGAGCTTAAAGGGATCAAAAATGTGGACTGTCTGTGGATCCCCATGGACTAGACTGGGAAACACTGGTCTATTAGAGCCTATTTACAGCGTGCTGTAGTTTACAGTCTCCACAAAATGAAAGCGGCGACTCTCACCACTGTGGCCAGTCATCACACAGCCGATGCGAGGGGTCAGCCGGTACATGTTGGACACCGTGGAAGCATCCAGCAGCTTATCCTACATTTCAAAGCACACAAAGAAAAGTCGTGTGTAGCCATTTGATTAGCTACAGTCAGCAATGTCCTGCAGAGACCTCTACCAAAGGACAAGGCAGAGACTGACGTTTCTAACTCTGCTTTGCCGCAAGACTTGAGAATTTCACGTGATTCGCAGAATTGTGACTTCATGACTCCGTACTGGCATCTGGGCACTAATAAATCAGCACTTAATTGCTTCAGTCCAGAGAATCAATAGGTAGAATATAACCACAAAGTCCTCTACACTGCTGTGCTTGGTTAAATAAATCAGGCACACAGCGAGCTTTATGTGTAACAGAAGAAGACAATGAAATCTGCATGTCAGACAGAAAACAAGCATGTGTCACGTTTGAGTTTTCTGGATGGATGCTTCCTAACCCTTACCCAGCAGACCTGAAAGCACTGATACACATTTCCATAGCAAAAGCTTTAGGTTTTGAGTTAGACGCTGCTCTGTTTTGCATCATTGACTAAATTTGAGGATCACTTTCTCCCTTCCTGGACCATGTCATTACATATTCTGAATGTTTACCTGTGCCAACATGCATTCATGTATGCATTTAAGCTTTGGGGGTATTTGCTTACAGTTAAGCAAGTTTAAATCTCTTGCTAGGAGCAATTTTCGTAGACCTTACCTTGCAACCAAATTGACAACATATCTACCCTTCCATCTGCCTCATAATAATTATAGTCAGATTGTAGATAATCAGCTTTTTCTTGTGGTGTAGAATGCTATCTACTTGTCTGAGATAAATGGAAAATTAATTCAAATGGTGAGATGAGAACATGATTTTCTGAAACACTGTCTGAAGCATCTATCTTATCCAAAATTCCCTTTGGGACCAATACAGTGTGCATCCATCTATCCATCAACCCACCCATCTAATACCCCACGTTCCATGCCCTCAATGGGTGTGTGAACATGGGGTTCTGTCTATGTCACTGATATGGTTTCAGCATGCTATTGCCAATTGACAAACTTGAACACGTTAAGTCATGGTCAAATGAAATCACTATTTTGTCCCTATAGTCCATCCTATAACATTTTTCCCCAAAAATGACCTACTCCGTTGGGAAAAAGTAGTCAAAAGTGACTACAATTCCTATTCCAGTTATAAAACACATCTTCCAAACTACAGAAAAGTAAGCTAACCGCTATCATTTTTTGAGTGATCTGCGCTGTTTTAAGCAAACCAAATATATTTACCGGGACTTTCTTCTGTGTGACAACCACAGCGCAGTCTGTTCCCCGGACCCCAATTGATGTCAGTCCACTCTGGGCGATGGCTTTAAAGGCATATTCTACAAAAACACATCCACATCCAACAAACAACTTCAGAATTTCAAAGTAAACTATTGTTTGGTCAATACCTAACATTCGTTTCCGTAGTAATTTACCTGGACATAAAGAATGAATAATATGCATATTATTTAGTCGTATTATTACTTATACACACATAATTCGGCCAAAATTGTAACATTTTTGCACAAAAAGCTTTCGACGAAGCTACAATTAAATAACGTGGTGCTTACCGACTTGATAGAGCCGGCCTTCTGGAGAGAAAATAGTTATGTGCCGATCAAAACCTGCGTTAGAGCCCCGGGACATGTCTATATACAAATAACGATACAAGCAATATAACTACTGATAGAGATTTCGATGTTATATTCAGCCTTGCCACTCCAAAACTTGATTTCTTGGTGAGTGGCAAACGACTGCACAAGGAACAAGGTTGCAAGGATTTCTATACTTCCCTGATAAAAACTCTTTCACTTTCTTTTTCTCTTATACCATTGTAATGATGCGTGAATATGCGACGCAAAGTCACCCTACGGAAGACGCCGTGAAACATTTTTAATAAGCCACAGAAGTTCAAAATGCATTGACCTACAGAAATTGAAACTCGTTAAGACATGAGAATGAGCACTAATTTTCTGCTATAAATATGAGCACCGAAGCTCATCGTCCAGCGGCGTACCCTCCCCACCCCCCTATATCTGTCCCGTCATTCCCCTCCTCGCTCGCTTATCACTTGACCTGCCAGCGGGGTCCGGACCGGCAGTCCGGAGCACCGGCTCTAAATGGCAAACCGTAGGGTTGGCTTTATCCTGAGCGTTAAGAAAAGGAAGAAGATTAACCTCGAAACTTTCGCGGACCTGTGTAGGTAAGTCATTAATACAATTATTGAATATTGAGGCAAACAACAGTCATTTAATAAATGCTTGCCTTACACTTTATTGAAAGGGTAAAACGTTTCCCATCAATTTCATTACATACATACATGATAGCAGTAGATTAAGTCATGTCTTGTGAAAAGAAACGTACTATTCGCTTTTTTCTCTAACCAGGCACCGGTGTATTGAAGTAGTCGAGGTGAGTTTTTGACAAATTATGCTTTTACTGTTTGCGCTATTGTTAAATATAGTTGTAATTTAGGCTACTGGTAACATACATAGTATGCTAGACCTACTGCGATACGCTTTAAACTTCTAAACTGGCTTATTGTTAGTAGCTACATGCGTAAATATATTTTTAGCTACAGACATATCGACATGCGAAATCTGTTAGTCGGTATAATTATTGACAGCGTCGTTTTGCCAGTCGCTGCCTCGTTCTGCTTTACTCTCTATCAGTCTTAAGTATCGCGAGTCTCTGTCCAGTGCAGGTGACTGACACTGCAATAATGTTGTCATTTCCACCTGAGGGCACCTGTCCTTAGAGTTACACAAAAAGAAAGCAGCCCTTAATCCTTGGAAATTGGAAATCCTTGTCCAAGTCAGACATGAAGAGTAAATTCTATGTTACTCTAGTAAAATGTCGGCATTAAAAAAGGAATGTCCTTTTGTCGATATCAGGTGCGGAAAAATGAAAGAAAGAACAGGTTTTACAATCTAATGTTTCTGGCTAACTGGTTTCCAGATTGATCTGAATCAGCCAATAGCTTCCCAGGGACCGTTTGATGTCATCATACACAAGCTGTCAGATGTAATAGTCGAAGCAGAACCTGGCAGCCAATCACAGAGGCTCCTTACCAACTTTCAGGTAACGTCCATGAATGCAAAACACGCAGATATGACATTCTAGAAAAATGCATCAGTAATGTTTCCTCAACTTTTGCATTTGTTTGAAAACATTTGACCAATCCTACACAATCTTTTGTGTTCATGTCACTAAATTAAACTGGTCCACTTGTCTGAAGATTTGAAATGCAGTTATATTTCACTGACTTGCAAAACTCTACAAAATCGCAAATAAACTTTAGCATTCAGTAAAGTAGTTAAACATTCGAACAGCGTAATACTGAAATTTGATATATTGAGGCATCGGTTTTAATTTTCTTGAAGATTAAATGTTTCTTTGTGAACGAATCCCAGGAGTATATGTTCCTGCACCCACAAACAGTTCTTCTGGATCCATTACCAGCCATGACAAAATTACTAGATCGCTTTGCCTCCTACTGCATCATGAACACGCTACAGAACTCAATGAGAGGTGTGTCGAGATTCATTTTCAAACATTTTTGCCCCGTTTGCTTCCCCCTCCCTAACACCCTTCTTCCCCGTTTCCAGAAAAATGCATCTGCACCCCACCTTACCTCGAGATCAGCACTTGTGACCAATCGGCGATCCGAGAGACAGTGGACACGAAGCGACTCACATACCCATTAAGTCAGTACAAGCCACTATTTCGCACAAAAAAAATGATTTTTCTGGACATTCACTGTGATCTAAAATAACTAATCATAAATCAATAATTACCAATTGTTTCTGCGCTGTCATAGACAACGATCCTGCTTTTATTGTGCATTTATTTGCTACATACGTAATATCCCTTATTCAAGAATCACTTCATTGAAATTCAATGCTTGTCAGTCTAAACTTCTAAAGGGAACAGTAGTCAGCTGATTTACTGCTGTTAAAACATCATTCCACAATACAGCTTGCGATGTTTTCACCCTCCTTTCTCTTCATAAAAATATATTTTTTATGTATTTGTCACGGTTCAGCTTAATAGACTGCTCCCCAGAGAGACCTTGAATGCCATGGGTCTGTTTTTATGTTGATACCGTTGTTTTGCTGAGAGCATTCTTGCTTCCCACTTGTGTGTGTTATTTAAGCTCTTCGCTAATAGTAGATCCTATTTACCTCCCACTCACTCCTCTCCCCTCTTTTCTAGTCTGCAAAACTAGAGTGGCTCACGGCCCCCGCTCCCATGAAGTAAGTGCATCCCCGTTGCCCCTGTGTGCTTCTTAATTAGCACGAACCGGCTCAGATCTCTTTGGTGTTAAGCGCTGCTTCCCCCTCACGTTTATTATCTGTACTGCTTAGGCTGTCGGTTCTATTAAATGTCACTGGGCCACGCTGACCGCGGGGAAAACAAACTCAAAATAATTCCGTTAAGCAAAAACACACATTCTCAACAATATACAGTATAAGAATAAGGGACTTTTATTCATGATGTAAGTAATAATTTTATTATAATTCTAGTGATGAGAATGTTTGTATATAGATATTATACATAGGAATAACTTTTTTCTCCATTTGAAGTCATTTACATTTAAATAAAAATGACTGAGTCATTTAATGGGAATTATTTTTTCTATCTTCATTGTCCACCATTAGCGCGTATGATTTCTGTAAATTATAACTATATCTGGTTAGTTTGCCTTCTTTGGTGCCTTCATATTTGCTGGTCAGTGTCCCTTATCCTTAGATCAGGGGTCTCCAACACTGGTCCTATAGAGTTACTGACCAGTAGGTTTCCTATCATACCTGACTTCTGAGGAGCAAGTACCTGGTCTTAGGTAAAGACCGGTTGGAGACCCCTGCCTTAGATGCATTTACGTCTATCTGATGCATTTACAGGAAGCAGACGGAATGGCTACGATGTATGCGTGCTTCCTGGGATTCAAATACACGCCCTATGCATTATTAGCACAACGTGCTACTTACAGAGCTACAGGAGCCCACTATGCATAGCCTTACTGATTAGCGTTTCTCCACTTCACCTTCTGCCTACACAGATGTCTCTGATATTCAGTGCTGATGGGCTTAAGGATGCTCGTCCCCCTTGTGTGCTGCAGAGCTTCGTTAATCACGGCGCTGTGCTCCATAAGGTCTTTGTCGTGGGAGAGGAGCACTTCGTCGTCGAGAGGCCCTCGCTCAAAAATTTCCCCCCTGGGCCTTGCGGTGAGTGGAACAATTAGATTCTTCAGCCTTCAGGACAGATGTAGCAACCATGCTAATCTCGACATATTGCATTTATATAACAGCAGAAGAATAGAGGCGTATAGATAACATAAATAGAACAATAATAATAATAACATAGAACAATAGATAACATTCTGAGTGATAGTAGCTTAATATCGTTGCTAAATTCCATTGGCTTCAGTTTATAGCGAGTGTAGAATAAGTGGTAACATTTTACGTTAGGGGGCATTAGTAATGTACTATTATTCTTTTACTTATACAGTGGTACCTCGGTTCTCAAACTTAATCCAGATCGAATTTTTCCCATAGGAAATAATGGAAAACCACATTATTTATTTTTATTATTACTCTGTATTCGTTCATTTGTGCGTGAATCGCAAACTTTAGCTTGTAACATTTGTACAACTATTACGTAACTTTTTGGTGACCAATAGCTAACAAAATGATATAAAGTACAGTGTATTACCTGATACAGTATTTTCAATAAAATAGCATTATCACCAACAAGCGGTGCTACTACAGCAAATGCGAGGCTGACATTGAAGCGTTACCTT
Source organism: Pollimyrus isidori (assembly GCA_019775955.2). Lineage (NCBI taxonomy): Eukaryota > Metazoa > Chordata > Actinopteri > Osteoglossiformes > Mormyridae > Pollimyrus > Pollimyrus isidori. The sequence continues at coordinate 8,863,080 of JABFDZ020000040.1, read as the reverse complement.
TTGTTTACGCTCAGAGACTTGCCGTGTGACTCATTTCCTGGCGTGTATAATTTATATTAGGCCAGCGATCACGGTTCGACTTCTGATATTCAGATCGAATTCAAGGTCAAACTGGTTTGTTTGACTTTCAGGAAATTTGAGTTCTAGTGAGTTCGAGAACCAAGGTACCACTGTACAGTATATGAATTAACCACAAACTAAGTCTTAGTTACATACTGACCTCATGTTCATTCATCATTAATAACAATACAGGAACACATAATGAATAAATCAATCCATAAACTCTGCTTTCAGTGCTAATGGCCCATTTAGAGTGATTATTATGCTACTGAAAATGAGCACTGTTTCAATCAAAAGCTTGTTATCGGGTTAATGTCATCCAGTTTATTCTGTTCATTAAATAAGTCTCCAGACATTTTAATGCTGATGCAGACAGTGCAGATGGACACATTAAGTACAGACTAACACATTTAAAATATACTTGTAAGCAGCTTACCGCGCCCTATGTGTGTCTGTTTGTCTGTGGGTGCAGACAGGAAGACAATCTTCTTCAACAGCCATGAGGTGTCCAAGCCTGAGTCATGCTCCCACCTCACTGCAGTGAGTCTAATGCACCTTTAAGCCTGATCTCTTATTTTTAAAACATTCCAGTCCATTTTCATGGGACTGCACAAACTGAGGATTTATAGCATTATTAATTGTGGTATAGAATTCCAATAGTAGACTTGCTTGCTCTCTGGAATCTTGGCGGTACAGAAAATGCGGTACCACGACACATTTCTTATTACGAAAGGACAGAGCTGATTTTAGCCATGGAAGGCCATCGATCGTTTTCGCCACGCGCCACTGTTGTGCAATTTGTCCCTTTAACTTTTCCCCAGCTGGACGAGAACACCCCTCAGGCACCACCCCCGAGCCGTGACATCACGGCGGCCTTAGTCCGCCAGCTTCGAGCCGAGCTGGGCATGGCGCTGTTTGGTGTGGACATCATCGTCGACAGCCAAACACGTACCCTCACTGTCATTGACATCAACATTTTCCCAGGTTGTCAGAACTTGTCTCCTCTAGGTCATGTTGCATATCTATGGTTTAATTCCCAATTCTTAGATGCTTTTACTGTAAAGAACTAAAACTCTGAACTGTGTTGATATAGTGACCCAATGTCACTTTTCTACTGGCATACCAGAGAACCAGACGGCACCCAACCCGTACTGTGAAGAGACACTAGTTACAGCTTAGTTTAGTAAAAGTGTTCCTGGGTGCTGGAGAGAACTTGCTCTGACCCAAATTGATCCATGGGATGAGAATCGCTGGCATAAAGGACATTCGATATTTATGATTCCACAGTTGAATATAGTTGAATATATTGTCATCTCAGAGAATGGGCCAGTCGTGAATCGTTTGCATTTACAGTTTCTGCAGTAATTAGCACATACTTTACAACAGTAGCTAAGTAAATATCTTTAATTCTGCATATTCCTCATAGGCTATGAAGGAGTCCCCCAGTTCTTCTCATCTCTACTCCGTCACATTCAGTCAGTGCTGGAGAAGCAAGGGAGTCCAAAGTGAGGGGGCCCGGTCCCTGTTCCCGGTCCATTACTCGCCATTAGGATGCCTGGAGCGTTTTCTGCCACACCACCAGCAACCTGATCGCCTACCATTTGGGCCCAAGATGCCGGCATTGTGATGTAGCCAGCATTGGGGTCTAGAACTGGATGACTTCAAAATCTCAGATCTGGTTTAGGTGTCTCAATCCAAGTGCTTCAATGGGCATTCCGACGAAGAAGTGGCGGCTTGCTGTCTATGGATGGATCTCATCAAACCATAATCAAATCACTCCTTGAGAATCTTGTGGGGCATCTTATGACTTTTTCCAGGGATGCTTTTTGTTCCAATATAGTGACTAATTTGTGACATACATGAATTATATATACATATATATCTTATTTATAAAACAAAAGGCCATTTTCAAACCGTAACTTTTGTGCTTTTATTTATTGGTAACTCAGACAGCATTAAAGACACAGCAGGCAGTAAAGCAGCACTTCATATGCAAGCTAACATCTCCTTTCATCCCCACATGTCAAACTCTCCCGGCCCCAAGCTGTCAGACCCCACAATTTGCTTAAAATGGACTGAAACTTTAACAAGGAGACTGGTTTACATTATTACTATTATTATTATTTATCGAGTGCTCAGACAATGGAAGGTGGTTTCAAAGGCAACCTTTGTTAAAAGAAGTATTAGAGCACAAAATGGGGGGGGGGGGGGTTTCAATGATTTTAAGGGCCCCTGAGTGACATATTGGATTGGTCGAGGTTGGGGCCCCAATATAATGTGACTATATGAAGCAAAGAGTCTCTAGGGCCCCTGAGCACATACAAAATACTTTGTGAATTGAGAAAATGATAAATACTACACATTGTTTAGTCTTTTGTTTGACCATCTGCTACTTCACCAGTTGTGCTATTATCAGAGGCAGTTGGCAGCTAAGGAAAAAGACAAGGAGGTAGGATAATACGATTTACCATGTTACAATGGTGTATTTTTCCAAAGAAGAGAGAAAATGTTTAAAATGACTATAAAATTTTAGTAATGAGTTCTCAAAGTTACTCATTTCACAATTTAATCTCAAAACAGCGGCGGCAGGACCTTACGGACCAGCTGCCATTGACTATTAAACTCTAGACATAATTTAATATTTTACCAGAAACCAAAATATAGCAAAGTATTTAGTCTTCAGTCAGGTATATATGTTTAACATAAAGAAAACATGCTTGATAATATTCATCTTTATAAATGTTATGTGCATCATATATCAAAATATAAATGTATTTGATGCAAGGATTTATGCTCAATATGGATATATATATTTACTTGCTAATGAACATCTCGATATATAACCCTGCTTGGCAAAACCCTGTAGACTTACACTAAAAATGAAAAAATCCCTCATTTGCTATGCCATACATCTCCATTGAGGGGAAGTTTTGCTCAGCACCTCACTCTGCAATAGCTGACCAGAACTCTGTACAATCACTGTGCCTTAATAAAAGCTTACAAGTGGGCTGATTATCTGGAATTACAAAAATGTAGCCACCTTCGTTTACAGCGATTTGTACAGAAACGGTAGAAACCAATCGCGCAATCAGGCCTTATTGTATTCTTGCTGGTAAGTGAAATCAAACAGTGCAAAAGCTGAGAATCGGATGGAGTACTTCCCAGGGAATACACAAATAATTCCAGTGCAGCACACTGCCACGCAAACTGTACCTTTTGGTAGTGTGAATGCTACCTTATTTACCCCATATACATCCCCTTTTCTCATAACAGTCTCAATAACAGTACTTCAGCCAAAGACATCATGCAGACTACCCCATTCTGTTCCTGTACATCAGCGTTTCCCAGTTCGGTCTTCAGGGACCCTCCCTTTGCTCCCTTCCTGGAGCTGGGAGAGAGAAAAAACTCGCACTTCTGGGGTCTCCGAAGACCAGCTTGGGAATCACTGCTGTACACTATATGGTAACAGTCATTATAGTAACAGTCACATATATAACCAGTCACAAAGATATTGCAAAGAGAAAGGTTATTCTATGTTAACTTCCATTACACTTAAAAAATAAGCTCATATATAGATATTTATGTACAAACATAGCGGTAACAGATTTAGCATTTAGTTGATTTCCATTATGTATGTAAGCATCTGAATCAGATTAAAGTGTGCTTATAAAATTATTAATCAAAAATGGTGATGCAATAAGCTTTTGTATCACCAGTGTTTTTTTAACTAATATTTGCCTTAAGGATGGAATTAAAACTGGTTGGACATCTATTCTTTGTTGACATGGACAATCACCAGAACTACATGCATTATACCTGTGATCTGATATGACGGCGTCATTGTTAGAGACAGGTTATGAAAGATGACACGTGTGTGTTTATGTGAGAGTGTGCAACGGAGGAACACTAGTGCACATTCAAAGTACATCATAGTGAACACAATAGTGAAATTAATTTGCCAAAGTTACATTTTTTTCTGTCACACGTTTATAATAATTCACAATATTTGAACAATCCAACAACATGTTTGTTTGGTGGTGCAAAATATCTTGCTGAAAGATATATAGGGATACAACTTTCATATCAAATGAGTCCTTTTGAGTTTCCTTCACCTTTAAAAATGCACAAGTGAGTGTGTATTCCTGTGTACTTGTGGGTTTGTATCTCCGACATTGTGGCAAGCAAATGTCCACACAGTGAGGTAAAGCCTGTTACCTTTTAGCTTGTGGGGACATTTTTCAGGTGCCCACAATGTAAATGTCAATTTTATAAAAATCTGTGAATGCAATCAAAAACCGCCAAAAGTCTTTATTTTGTTTGGTTACTTATGGTCAAAATCAGGGCTGGGGGTTGGAGTATATGAACTGTTGGTGTGTGTGCTACCGTGTGTGTGTGTGTGTGTGTGTGTGTGTGTGAGTCCAGCAGGTTATTTATGGAGTGTAAGTCTACCAGCTTCAGTCTCCCAGGGTAGCAGGGTAGGCAAGAGAGGAAAAAAAGGTATAAAGACCAAACAGCCAATAAGGGTCGTAATTAAAAGTCAGGAGCAATGGAAACTATACGACATCTACAGGAACATGGACTGCAGTGGCTCCCTTTGCAGCGGGGATCACACTCAGTCGTGAAGCAGGCTGTCCACCTCCCCAGACATTTCTTTCAGCTTTTCCTTGATCCTGATCAGCTTCTGTCGCCCACAGTGCCAGTTGGACAGAGGGTCAGTACTCAAAACAGTGACGCACACACACGGCTCGTGGAGCCATTTCCATAACTCAAAGCCTCAGCTCAAGTACTACGGCAAGCCAGACAACCGCTTCACGCTGTACTAATTAGGAGTTAATAAAAGAGACACCCACCTCTCTCTGTCCTTCCTCACGCTCTTGCTCTTCCTCCTCTTCCCTGTTTCTCTTCTCTTCCTCAGTGCCGTGCCCCCTGTGCCCCTTCTTGCGAAACTGCCAGCTGGCTTCATGACTGGCTTTCTCCATCACTCGCTTCTGCAGAGGGTCCCTCTCCTCCAGTCCATTCTCTCTCCTCTTGTCCTTGTCCCCTCTCTTGTTTTCCACATCCCCGATCTCACCCTCCTCCTCGCTCATCTCGTCTTTCTTCCTCTTCTCCGACTCCCTTCCTTCGACGTGCTTCACCTCTCTCTCCAGCTCTTCCAGCTCCTCTTCTGTCTCTCTCTCCGCGGGCCTCCTTTTGCTCCCTCGCTTCCCCTGTAACCCATCCTCCCACTCCTCAAATGCCTCATTCCTCTTCTTCTCTTCACCCCTCTTCTCTTCTTCTTCCTCTTCTCCAGATTTCCGCTCGTGTCTTCTCCTCTCCTCTTCATCTTCTATCCACTTTCTCAGTCCTTCCTCCGTTCCATAATGATATCTTTTCTTTCTGTCATCCTCCATCATTTCATCCCCCTCTTCCTCACTCATCTCCTCTCCTCCCCTCTTCATCTTCTTCATGCCTGGCTCCTCCATCCCTTCCATCTCCTTCTCCGTTGTTTTCCCCTCTTTTTCCTTCTCCAGACCAGTGCCCTGTGTCTCTTTCTCTTTTTCCATCACCTCGCTCTTAATGTACACAGTTTTGTCACCCTCTTTCTCTTCTCTTTCACCATGTCTCTCCTCCCCTACCTCTCTCCCTTCATACTCATGGTTCTCTTTTTTCTTTTCTGAAAATGGCAATAACAACATATCAGAATCTGTGGACCACCAAGCAGGCTCCTCAGCACAACGCCAACCCAGCATCAACAAAGACCCAAGTAATTACCTTTAAAAAAACTCATCTGACTCATCAACCTGGCTGACAGTTTGATCTGTAAACAAACCAGGATATTGCTGCAGAGAACAGATACTGCTGAATGCACTGCCAAACCGCTTCGGTGATGTGTACACACTGTGATGTGGAGGATAACACAGGGCTAGCAGCTGGCTGTTTGAGACAGGATAAGACCAGTTCACCTGTAATGCTCATGTGTAGGACACTATGAGAAGAGAATATGGGCATTACACTAGGAAAAATGATTGAGCGCTGCAGATTGTGGCTACGGCGATGTGGTGTGAGAATCAAGGCTATTATTGTAGCAAAAACCTTAAATAAACAAAATCAGTGAAAGAACAAAAACTATCTTCCATAACAGGGATCCACTGGCACGTTAATTTTAGGTTTATGATGGAATAATATCAGAAGACCGTGAGTCTGAAATCCTAAGTGTCGGCGCATGCGTGAGAGTTGGCAACGCTGGAGATGCGCGTACTTATTACATGCGCATTTGCGCTACTATGACAAGAAATTATTGCGCGTTTTAACTTTTATTTGTCAATTCGTACTTCATTCGCGGTACAAAGATTAAAACGCACGGTAACGTCTTATCAGGTCAGCGCAAATGCATACTTAGTTTATGTGTCACGGCAAATGCGTAATGATTTTATGTACATTTGCTCTGTTATGAAAAGAAACTGCCGCACGTATCACTTGGCGAATGCGTACTTGCATACAATTTAGGTGCGCCCCAATCCATAACCACTTATCCAGTAACTACATGGAAACCCTGGAGCCTATCCCAGGAAGTACTGTGCACAAGGTAAGAGACACCATGGGAAGGATTCCAGTATAGAGAGCTATATTACACTAAAACAAAAGGTAATAAGCAAAGGATACACTAAACAAATTTTATAAAGAAAAACAGATCTGAAAGGGAAAAAAACTGAAATGTGAAACACGAATAGAATAAAAATGAAAGCTAAAACTTTGATGAGCGTGATGTGATCGGGAGACTGAAAATCAGTCAATATAGAGATCCAGTACCGCACAGACACGCATAGACAAGTTCACGCACAGTAAACACAGCAATAATGACGAACACTACGCACCAGCTACACTGCGAGACCAAAAATACTACTGACCGTTATCCGCCAGCTCCTGCAGTTCTCTCAACAGCGCATGGTGCCTCTTCGCAACTGTCAGCGGAGTGTCTGCCGCAGCGCAGCCCAGCGGAACACAAGACAGCATTACCTCCGTTTCCGGCAACAGCGAGCGCACAGCGGAGCATTTAATCGGGATGAGCATCCTTACCTGCCTGTGGTTTGCAGCCGACAGGCAGAATGTTCCCATCAGCATTTAAAGTGTCCTGGTGGATGTGCATGATGCAGTCGGTTACCTGCGAGCGCAAAGTTAAAAGGGACGAACGCGTTTGGGCGAAAGCACTAGACAACAGGGGAAAAGTGGGTATGTATAAATAAAGCAGCGGCACCCCAGCGTCGTCGAGTAACTCACCTTTGCGTCCTGCAGAGGCAGGCAGGCCACTAGGCAAACGGTGAAAGAAAAGCTCGTTATTGGAAATACGAGAACACAGCGGTGTCCTAAATTTCCTATTTGATCGACTATATATATACATATATGTATGTATGTGTGTCATCACGTGGGTACATCGGGAATATCAAATATGTCATTGCACAAATTATATATGATGTACATTTGATTAGATACATTTCATTAGATTTTTCTAATTTAGTTTGTTTTTTATTAAAATTATGTGGTTTAATTATAATATAAAGCATTTATTAAAAGATACAACGTTTTGTTCTTTGTCTGATTATATTTATATTTTGTCAATCAAAGAAATAGATTGTACATGATCAAATAAACATTATATTTTCCAAGTCTGCCAATGTATCATCCTTTTACTTGGGGTAGATTTGTGACGCCGACTAAATGTAAACATAAATTGCTCTTCAATATAGTACTGCGTCTCCTCATTAAACAAGATATACAAAACAGTGCACGGCTACTTCTACAGCAACACCAGTAATTATAACTATTACAAAAGGTTGGATCACCGTATAATCTGAGGCTTTTAAAATACAGATCAACGGTCCATTCCACATCTATTGAATTATCCGTCCTAAGATTCACGATGGATGTGCTACTTTGATCACCTGGCCATGAAAAGCGACTCCGGCGTGAGAGTTGACATGGTCGTGTCTCGCTATTAACGTATTTATATGCATTTCCCCCCAAAATGTAATCATCGCTTTTGGAAGGACTGATCGCCCTTTTGACAAAAAAAACACAGCGACACTATTTTTGACATTTATGTAACAGTCGTACATCACTAACGGTTGAGAGCGCATGGCATCAGAGCCGGTTACATAAGCCTCAGTTCTGAATCCCCAAGGTACAATCTTTCTTACTTTCTACCGTCCTTTACCGGTGTTGTTTTCAACCAATAAATCATCCGTGCTACAGGACAATCGATTGGACAGAAATTTGGCCACCATCCAACGTCCTTCAAACGAAAAAAGCTGCAATCATTCGCGTGGTGAAGCATGCATATCCCCGTGAATAACTGAATGTCACATCTTTTACATTATAATCATGTTATAATAAAATATTTTGCAACATCAATAGTTATGAAAATCAATTCACTTACTTTGCTTTATGTGTATATGTATATATAGAGCCATGTCTTTAGAATGTAGCTTAATTTGGCAGTATTTGCAATATTTAAAATAAACCTTATCGAAAACAAATTTTAAAAGCGGTTAAAGCGGTAATCGACATCTTCCACCTTACCTCCACTTAAAACACACAGCAATATTGCTAGTGAAAACATGTTTAACGTCCAGCTCTTTTTTCCAAGCCTCTTGTATGTTACACTGGATCCAGCGAGAGTTGAAGTGATCAGCAACTAGGTGACGCCTTTTAATTAAGCGAGCAAGTGCGACGCGGCGTAAGGGGAGCGAGGTCGATTTGATGGTGGTCAGAAATGCAAAAGAAACAGATCGCTTCCCGGAGCGGACTTCCCAAGGACGCACTGCCTCTGCCAAGGAGCGACGCGTCCACCTCCTCCGATCGGTCCGATTCACTGCAGAGCGAGGAGCTTTGGATAGCGAGCCCAGGTTTATTAGGTCGCACCACCCTGCCTGATGATGTCAGGAAGGCGGCGTCGTTTAAAGCCCGCTCACTCCGAGTCCCGTTCACGTGTCACACTGCGCTCTTTTGTAAGGCCGATCGTACCTTTCGGAGAGTATTCCGAGACAGCCGCAAAGAACTCCTGTTTCCATGGCAGCCAGACCGCCAAATTTCTAGTGAGCAAGTTGCACAGACCCCGCACTTTAACATATCATACATAATATCAACGATGTATTCTGATTACATATTGATGGTTATACTAGTATTAATAATAAGGTATCATTACATGGTCACCAACTTTGGTCAGCAGGCTGGAGTGAGATTTTGTCTGCACACATTTACATGTCTGTAGGAGTTTTATTACATTGTAAATATTATGTAGGCATGTTTTGCAAACTACCCCAATGCTTTTGTGGTAGCTAATTTTAGGCTTATAATGGAATACTACAGATTTTCTGTGAGATTTCTGGCGTGGGCGAGACAGTCTGAACGCCAGATGTGTGACATTTGGCAAACCCTACCTTTGTTTGTTTGTATGTTTACCAGATGCTTTTGTCAAAAACCAACACAGGAGTACAATTTAGAAAGCTGGGCAGGTTAAAATTGTAGCCCCTCTGCCAACCACAGGATTTAAACCAGTCAGTTTCCAAACATAACACAGGGTCCTAAACCACTTTACCACCCTATAAGATAATCATCATTCTGGAGTAATTCAGATGTAATTAGATCACACGTGGATTACGTGGAAGACAGTAAAATGCACGACTGACATTCTGCGTTTATCTTCTAGCTGTCACTATCATAAAAGCAGAGCCAGCAGCCGATCGTTAGGTGAAGGAAAAACGCCCCAAGCTACAGCCATTGTGGATTTTGCTCAGTATAGAGAGACTGAATGGCACTCTCTCGCGTTCATTTAGAGACTACTGTAGACCCAAACTCGCCTACGGGCTAACCCTTAGGTTTGACCGGCGGTATATCTAAGCACGCAAGAAGCAAACGGTCAAGAACACAAGACAGCCCGGGACAGGTGTGAATGGAGCTGGAAGGGAGCAAATACAGGTTTCCAGCTCACAGAAATGAAGATTATGACAATTTTAAAAGCGTGAGTTTAAATATATTTACATGATTAGACTGGTCACACAACACGGCCTAGTGAGCCAAGCAACCACAGTGCTGCTCCTCTCACATGGTCATCATCTTAGCTCAGGGCCAGGATGGCGAGCTCGGCTTGGTTGATTCGGGCCGATATACTTCAATGGAGCATAATTGGGCTTCTGGATGACTTCTGATCTCATGTAGGGCTGCAGGGCACGAGGTATTTTCACAGTACCATCCTAAGGGGGGGGGGGGGGGGGGGGAACAAATGAATGTGCGACACACGCCGTCAAGTCATTTATTATTCGCCATGCCACTAATGTTGTCAAACCTGAGGCAGCATGGTCCCGTACCTTGGTCTGGTGGGTCTCTAGAATGGCGATGACAGTGCGCGGGATGGCCACAGCGGTGGCGTTCACCTGGGGTAGCGGAAACGGACGGCCCAGATGTTACCGTCGGCCGACGCGGCATCCGACATGACGTTCTAGCATGGCTTCGGCAGACTGGCTGGCGTCGTAAACAATGCTAACGCTAATCTGCATCACATACTTAAGTTGGGGGGTGGGCGGGATGATGTGCCTCGGCCCAGAGGGTTAGGACTCTATGCCGATAATCGGAAGATTGCTGGGTCGAATCTCAGCATTGGCAGAGTGATTTTTCCATTGGGCCCCAGAGCAAGGCTCGAACCCTGGCCACACATTTCTTCCAGGGACAGCTACCCTGCTTTCTCAATTGTGCACCACTCTGGGTAAAAGTATCTGCTAGATCAGGGGTCACCAACCCTGGTCCTGGAGAGCCACTATCCAGTAGGTTTTCTATCCTACTTGGTTTCCGATGAGCCACA
>JABFDZ020000040.1:8840504-8852086 GCA_019775955.2 Pollimyrus isidori | reverse complement strand
TGGCTCATCAGAAGCCGGGTAGGATAGAAAACCTACTGGATAGTGGCTCTCCAGGACCGGAGTTGGAGACCCCTGTGCTAGATAAATAAAGCGACATATCCGTAGAAAGCAGAGATGGCTTCTCGCTGTAGGCTCCTACCACCCCCTTTTTCTCCATGTGAGAACAGATTTATTGGGGAAAAAACAGATGCCTCATTATTCTCTGCTACAATCCACCTTGCTTGCGATAACAGATGGCCTCCATACCCCCTACGGCGGTTCTTACCGTGTGGCCGTATCGCAGGCCCCCACTCCCCCCCTCGTACAGGATGTTCAGCCGTCGACTCTGGTAGTCCGTGCAGTTAGAAGCGCTGGAGATCTAAAGAGAGATCAGACGATGACCTCCGCGTATCTGGACGGGCTGCTTGTGGCACCGACGAAAACTTGAGAGATTAAAGGCTTCTGTGCCTCCGCTGCATCACCAGGCCGCCAGTGCTGCCCTCCGCTGCTATCCTGCTTCTACCTCGCCAGCTCCACTAATGAGCTCTGAATCCCCACGATGACATAATGCACAGCTACACTGGGCCTTGGTACTTTTACCGGGAACTACAAACCGATGCATACGAGAATAGCTCTCTTATAACTGCATTAGGTGAAAAAAGGCCAGACACACGAATATACTCAGTAAATTGAATAAATCCAGGGCAACCTTAAGTACAAACCTGATAGGAATAATGAGCTGTATGATGTAGGAAAGTACTTTGGGACAGTTGGGCAGGATTAGAGAGGGGAAAAGGTTATAAAGAACGCAAGCATGGTGGCGCAGTGGTTAGCACTGTTGACGCTGGTGGGATGAGGGTATGAGCGTCTGCCGCAGCGCCGCATGCGTGCAGCTTGCATGCTCTCCCTGTGTTGTTGTGGGATCTCCCCTGGGGACTCCTGTCCCCCTATATAAATATATAAAGCCAGCCCCAGGCAGTCTTCGCACACCTCGCCGTAGCTGCCTCGCCCCGGCATCCAGGCCTCGATGTCGAATTTCCGATGCGCCGGGGGCCCAAGTTCCTGGGTGGGCATGTCCAGCACTCTGGAAGGGGGGTGGGGTGGTGGAGAGACGTCACTACCAGAGTGGCAGACGAAGCGAGCGGCGACAGATCGCACGGGGCCGAGCGGAAAGGTCGGCGAGCTCCACCTGCAATGAAGCTCCAGAGCGGAGAACATCTGCTTCTGCAGAGAGACAAACTCCTCCAGCAGCCGTGAGCTCTCCTCGCCCGTCTCGCTCGCCGTCACCCCGAACATCTCCACCTGTATGCAGAGGGATCAGCAAGAGACACGCTGACCCCCGGCAAGCTGAGGAGACGCGCACACACATACCACATGCAGCCGATACAGCCGCTCATTAAAGCAGGACAGCCCCAGGGAAGCTCTACTTGAACATAATAGCTTGATAGCTCCTGTCTAGCTGACCGCCGAGCCGCATTTTCCGTGTCGTTTGCTAACAACTTGTGACCGGGCAACAATTCTTGCCCCCAAAGGGAACCTCACTCAAACCCTTTTAAAATGATTTTTTAATGTTTACAACAGCTGTCTCTATTCACTTTGAATTCCCCATAAATATTAATATTTGCTCATTCTTGCCAACTAAAAAACTTGCGTCACCATGTTTGTGTTTGAATAAACACCCGACTGACACACACACACACACACTTTTCCACCTGCTTATGTTGCCCGTAGACCCATTTCAGTGTTGCATTACTAAACTGCAGCGATATGTAGCTTAACAACAGGGAACGCGTCGTTAAATAATTCGGTGGTCGTGAGAACGTCGTAGAGTACTTACACAAACCTAGACCTACTACACACCGAGGCTACACTAAAGGTTTTTATACAAGTAGAAAGTGTATACTCCAAAAACGATAAACTACAACATAGTGAATACATATAACAGTAACTTAGTTATTATTGAGTATTATGTACAGTACACAATTGTATGTGCTATATGTACTTTTATACGACTGGAAGCACAAAAGGACTGACACCAGCAACACCACAGACATGTGAGACATGCATTGCGTTACGACAGGAATTTTTCAACTCGATTGAGCTGTAACCCTGGAGGATCCCCGTGCTAAATGTCGTCCATTGCTGACGGAAACGTTGCGATCCGACGCATCACTAAAACAGGGAGTGAGGAAACCACCACTGACATGCGACGGAACCAAGCAGTGAATGAGCACGGCCCAGTCTCACCTTGTTGAACTGATGGACCCTGTAGAGGCCCCAGGGCTCCCTGCCGGTGTCTGTCTCTGCCCGGTAACACGTGCTGCAGCACACAGTCCTACACACATGGACTCTGTTAGACTCGCGGCTAACAGCCACTCTGGCAGTGAGACGCACATTATCCACCAAAAACAAGAAGTCCGCTACCGAGACGCCGCCATTAGCTGGACATAGCTGGGACATAGACAGGCGAACGACCGCAGTCTATGTCAAACAGACTGCCCAAGCAGCACCTAGAAAACTCCACAGAGCATTTACTCTGAAGTGTTCATAGGCATTTTGGGTTTTTTTTGGCCGAGTAAGACGGGGCAAGAATGTTGTTAAATCAAAGGGCTATTGTAACGCTATTTAAAGGTGAGTATGGGACGGAGCAGCGCTAGGCTAAACCTGCGCGCTTGTTAGCGCTGCATGGGCAGCCCCGCAGAAGCCGGAGAGGGGAGGCGTCTGCAGTGAAAGCTCTGCGGCAGACGCTTTCCACGCACGCAGGTGCAGAGCGGGGGCCGTTTCCAATCCCCCACGGCTTCTTCCTCCACCACGCCGGTAAGAAATGGCCCCCCCACGAGCAAATAGCAGCACAGTGGGACTCACCTGACTGGCAGGTCCTTGCTGTTCACAGCGTGATCCATGAAATAACCTGGAAACAGGTACCGGGAGTGAATAATCTTTCCTCCAAACAGCCTGCTGCCCTGCACAGCTACAGCGTACACATCTTACAAACTATAAATACACCATTAGAAACAAAAAGGCTTAATCCACCGTGACTGAAGATACCAGCACTTATCCGGACAAACTTACAGCTCTGGGAAGAAAAAAATAATTAAGAGGCCATTCTATATTTTTTTAAAAACCTGCATTCTTAAATCCTGGTTTAGTTCTGGTTTTGCTAGAGGACGGCTATGCTGCAAGGCAGAAACTTTGAGCCTGAAAGCAGCCTAAGACAGGAGTACACGAGAGCGAGGTGAAGACGACAAAGACCGAAAACCAGCCTGGTAGAGGGCAGAAGCAACTTTCTCATGCTAGAGATGACCGTCAAGTTATGCGTCAGGTGCCTCATGAATTGGAGGATGACCTCTAGTGACCTTCAAAAAGAATGGGAAGCCTTAAGTGGTGTGAAGTGCACTGATAGGACCCATAAAGCGAGGAAGAAGTCCTTCACCAACGAGAAGCAAGGAAGAGCCAGGTTGGAGTCAAAAACATAGATATTTTACACGCATTCCCATAAACAGAGTTAAGTGAAGCTAAAACTGTTGCTGTGGTCTAAGTTTTACAGAGCTGTACATCATCATATACATTGTGAGAACACCTTAAGTTGGGTTTAAAATGGTTTGAAGGAGTCGTAAAGACAATTTCCCCACGGGGATCAATAAAGTATCATCATTATCATTATTATATTGAACAACCCTTGAGACGTACTAACCAATACGGCACCACAGTGGCTAAAACCAGGAGAGTCCAACTGTAACATATACTGGTGGGTGAACTCCACGGGGGCGCCTGGGGGAAACGAGGGCTGAAGACCCCTAGTCCAACCTGATGTGCTCACCTGCAATGCCCACCTCACCAGTTCCAGCCAGTCGGAGGTCTGGATAGCGGGACGGGTCCAGGGAGTAGGCCTGAGACTGATGAGCATGGGGCTGCATCCCGCAGCCTTCCTGTGAGAAAGTCGTCATCCACCATCACTGATAGATGTACCACTGCGGAGCATCAGTACAGCAAGAGTGCGATAACGTCCATAGAAGCCAGCTGCGTAATGGCCAATGCTGCACTCCTGCAGCAGTAGGTCACTGAACACCAACAAAATTATCCAACCACTAAGGCTTTAGGTAAAATGCACCTAGACACCTTTTCTGAGTGTAATTAGCATTAAGACATGTCAAGAGAATTTCTAATGCATTCAAAACACATAGATTACCTTAAAAAGACCAAGAAGGCAACTAGGCTTTGGGTCACTGATCTCTTGCCAAATGTGAACCTGGACATGGATCTCAGTACCAAGAACACAAAGATCGTGATTGTGGTCTTGGCAAGAGCAGTCTTGCTAACTTACCTCCCATGAATGAACATGGGAGACGCAATGAATCACGGGCGTCTTGTTTGCCAAGGATGCAACTGACGCTTCATTGATATTTTGGGCGGGGCAAGAATGACAAAAGAACGGTCATGTGTGCGCATCGCGAAACCTCCCATGATTCTCACACTGTGGCTCTTGGTGATCAACATGGGAACAAGTAGTGGATCTGAGGTCATGCAGAAGGAAGACGGCTTGTACTCACAAACACAGCTGCTTTCAGCATGTCAGGCACAACCATGGGGACAAAACCCTGGGCAAGAGGTCAAAATGCACAACAGTAAACGCTCATCTTCATGTGATCATTCTCAGAAGCCTTCAGCATGAACAAAAACCTCGTTCATCTCCGAGTGTCAGCTCCTTCCCAGGCCTGTTGTACTCATAAGTAGTGGACTTTTGTCATCAAGGATATTTCAGACAGTCCCACTTCTGTTCCTTGACCCACATGAAGGGGCATTTTGCAAATCTCATTTCTGAAACTTGAATTCTGATGTTCTGGAATTCTATGGACTCTCTAAAAACCATTCTTACAAGGTAAAAGTCAATTGCAAATTGCCATACTGCTAGTGAAAACGTCTTACTCTACCCAAACCATGTCATTAATCGGTAGCTGTTCCTCTAGCTAATCTTAACTCTTTCCATCTACAGACTCAATCTTAAAACCCAACTTCTTTACAATTTATTCATGTTCCTTGAAGAATCAGAGCTATCGGGAACCCTTATGCAACCTGCTAGTAATTCCCCAAAAATCTTTATGGCAATGTCAATCCAAGTATTAAACTGACACCACTTTTCTTTCCTTAACATGTTACATTCCAACACAACTCAATGCAACTACTATCATAAACATACAACTTTCCAGTCCAGCTAGACCTATCAATTTCTACATACAGTCATTTCTGTTGAATGAACAGGGTGGTGCCCCTTATGTACCAATAGTACAATCCCAGTAACACAACAGCACTTTGTCACCTGACTAGTTAGCGTGTGACTAGTTAGTTAATTCCCAAAACTACTAAGTGAAAGGCTTTATGGGTGATAAACAGACAGCTATTTGTCCGAGGAAGTTGCCTCAAGACAAGCTTGAGATGGTGACTGAGGCCAATAAAGTTGCAGGCATTGTGATTAGAGACCCTCCCCCATTAAACTCAAGGGAGAGCTGAGCTACACACAGACCATCCTTACATACCCTTTGTTGAAGGAAGTCCAAAGCAAAGTTCTGCAGAGCCGTCTGCAGTTGGGCCCCGGCTCCCCGCAGAAAGTAGGACCTGTGACCCGATATGTGAGCCAGACGTCTGAGTGGGAGAGAAAGGAATCAATACATCAAGAGTATTAAAACCATTATCTAGTGTCAATGCGCGGGACACTCATGCCAATGGAACCATTTAACTGAACAGAAATTAACTTCATTTCAAAGCAGATGGTAGGTAGCAGCCACAAAGGGATATTCCTACAGGATGGTGGTCATAACCTTATGCTAGCTGACTTAATAGCTTAAGTTTATGCCTTTTGCACGTCTGAGTCAGACTAGTAACGGACAGATGCCGACCGGGTACCGGATCTGGCAAACAGACGCAGGCAACATTTAAGCGATTTCTCCAATTCTAGACTTGTGTGTCTCATTCAAAGAGGCCGGGAATACATTTTCAAAAACGGTGCTCTGTTGCCAAAACCACAATATAAAAGAGAGATAAAATAGACAAGGGCACAGAACGCATGAAGGGAAAGAGATGCGAGACAGAGGGGTTCCGTGTCTGGGAGCACAATGTCAACCAGAGCCAACAAAGCAAGCTCATGCAACTTTAACAAGCCATCGAGTAACGTCACCATCACAAGCGCAACATTGTGTCAAACGAAAGAGCCTCGACAAACTCATTTATACATCCATCATCTATCCATTCATTCGTCTATGCATTCATTCCTTTTCTAAAACCGCTTACTAGTACAGGAACACCGAAAGGAACTGCATATTACTGTAAGAACATGGCTCGATTTCCTTGTCAAGTACACCAAGAAACAACGCGTTACTCAACCACACAGCATTTCAATGTAATTAACATACTGCACTACAGTACTGGGCAAGCACGAGGAGGAGAGCGGACACAAACAAGCTGCGAGTATCGCTGATCTCTGACCTTTGCCTGATAAGGTCAAGCTGTTCTCCAATTTCCAGGTGCCCTTTCACTTTGAAGTCAAACTCTAGAATATAAAAAAAAAAACACGAGCACATTCACATCACACGGTGAACGATAGATTATTAGTCAGCTCAACTCAGCAAGGCAGACAGCCTTGGTCTTTGTGAACAGCGCCATTACCATCTGGCAATAACAATGTATTCGAGCCAATTAGGAGAAGAAAACTATTCCTGCAGGCCAGGTCGTAGACCTCTAAATAAAAGTTGGCACAGCTTGTCTAGACAGCGTGAGAGAGTCCAGCAATTTATATTCAGCCAATCGCAATCTATAAAATGTTTAATAGGCGTAATTAAAAAAGCTACATTCTAAGTTTGTCCACATGGGCTTCTGCCTGAAACTGAAATGGCTGACAGGTTGCCGCAGACACTCATGAAATTAAAAACATGGTGTTATCAAAGCAGAACTTCCGGTGACCTTACCAGGTTTCTGGCCAACCAGCTCCACTACTTTGGCGTGAGTCTCATCCCCTTCTGGCTGAGAAATAATAAGGCCATCAGTGTACGAGGGTGACTCGCCCTGACCGGTGCAGCAAACAGGGTGGGTTTATTTGGGATGGGATCTACATTGCCAGGTTTAAAGGGAAGGACTTCCCAGGAATAAACTTCGCAAAAAAATGTATACACTTTCCAATGGGCATCAGTGAAAAGCAGCCAGATCATAGAAGACTGGGTTTATGGTTAGGGTGTAATGGCATGAGAAGAGGACAATAAATGGCAAAGAAACGTGTTGCCATGGCTCAGCCTTTGTACTGACGTCTCAGGTATTCCTGCTTTTTTGTTTACCCAGCGTCCATTGTCACTGAAGCACTTAGACATGTACTTAACAATATATGCAATCTCAGTGCTCTTAATGGCACATTTTACATTGATCTGACAGACACTTGACTACAAAGCCACTGCATGGCATTGAGCAAAGGTTGATAATTCATGTGCAGAAAGTAAAAACCCAGACCAAGATTGTTTCAACCAACCAGTACTCTGTGACTGTGACTCTTTAAACTCAGCTTTATTATTATTGAATCTGGGTTTGGATTTTTTTACTTTCTGGATCTAGATTACCCACCTCTGGCACTGAGGTATATATAAATGCATCATTGTTAATCAGATAACGCATGTTTTTCCTCATTTTCATATTCCAGTATGTCTCAATACACTGGTGTTTCATGCCTTACCACACTAGGGTGTGTAGTGTTGGGTAGAAGCAGGGCTCGAGCAAAATGCTCCATCTCCAGCTCAGTTTCCTGGGGGTACAGTTTGTTTAAGCTGCTGCGGACCTCTCGTCCTTCTGCCCTTGCCTGCTGATACTCTGGCAGCTGAGAAAGTGAAATTGGGTGTTACTGATCAATCTTGAAATTCTCAGACTGCAATTCCAATATCAACGCCAGGGGGCTCTATTGAGCCATCAAATGTCCAAAATAAACAGACCCTCAAACCAGATCCAAACCGCAGTAGACGTTTACTTAGCTATTAAATTAAAGAATATAGATGATTAAAGCTATACAACACACACAGAGTTTCCATAGCTATATGCAATCGCAAAATGTGTAGAGGGAATGTTTTTTAATTAAATATTGCACACATACACAACACATATGATAATTATTAATTTGCATTAACACAAAAGTAGGAAAAGAAATTGTGAAGTGTATTCGAATCACTTACAGCAGGCAACATTTTCTTGTCATACTGATCCTGCAATGAAAATAATTCACTTTTAAGCAACAGGTTCCATTAAAGCATATGTTGACAACCACTGCAACATCTCTAGAATTCTACTTACAGGATTAAAACAAATGTGTTAAATGTTACAATATCACATAAAACGTAAACTTTGCCCCCTTGTCATAGATATGAGATACACAGACCACTAAAGCTCGAACTCGGCTGCTGATTTCAGTCTTCCTCTGCTCCAGGTTGGCAATCTCCGCTTTCACCTGCTGCAGCTGCTGCCAGACGGACACCTGACCACACCAAAAACATTCAACACATAAACTCAATGGTTTTCTCCTCCCTTACATAATAAGCAAAGATGACTACATGTAAAGCAAATTAACCTAAGATGGGAATCAACTCAAATATTGACTTAAAATTCTACATGAACAGTCTACTTAGATCATCAAATGTGGAGCTGGTCTAGCATATGAGTGATCCTGGAAGCAACTAAGAAATGTTGTCTTACATGACAGACATTTTATTCCATTTTTTTCACGCATACAGAGCCTGATACTTCAGAGATATAGAATCAGATTGGCAGGTCCCCTTGTACACTTGAGGTAACCTTTCAACCTGAACGGCGGTATCTACTGCCCATCCCGTCAAATTCACAAATACCACATGCCGTTTACATGCAAATGAACGACCCCAACACTAAAACCACATACTATACCGATCAATCTATACTTACAATACTTACATGATACTACACAAAACACTATGCAAACACAGAGTACTATGGGTACTGACTATACTGCTACATTTCAAGCGTAATTCACATAACACGCATGCATTCAGAGAGATGTAAAAACGGCAAGGAGTCAAACTCACTATCTCCGGGACATCCTCCCCTCGAAGTTCACCTTTCCTTTTCTCCACATTAGCGATGACTTTGTCAGTCTCTTCACAGACATATTGCATATCCAGCTGCGGCTTATCGCTATACCCATCCCGAACATGCTCGTAAAGGCTACTCCGCAGGCTGTGGGCACGACGGCGCAAAAGAACAAGAGCAAAAATACGAAAGACAGGAAGCGAAAAACTCGATCTCAGAACGCCGCATGTACCTACATGAATTAACTTGCCGAAGTGGGCCGCCATTTTTAGACGGAAGTATGTAAATTTAATAATGGGCGGAATAACAATAACAACCTATCAGATTTGAGAAACCGTCAACAGTAATACCGGTGACCATTATACGTCCTGAAACAGAATTTAAGGGCTGCAGTTTAAGCAGAAGCTCAACATGCTACCATACATGTCTGCAAAGTCAAATGGACATTCCACCACGACAAACACATCAACTGTCATTGGACGATCTTGCTCATACGGAACTACACAACTGTATCAGGAACCCAATTAAAAACGTCACTTCCGTCTCCGGGATCATAGACCAGCCAATCGGGGAGGTGGAAACCTCCAGTGCGGTTCCGACATGACTAGTGTGTCGACCCCTTCATGGAATTAAAGCGTGTGCTTGTATTGCAGGCTAACAGCCTAAGTTAGGTATCTGGCTCTTTCAGGTAATGTCGCATCCACTTCCGCGTCAGTGTAATTCACAGAGACGTTAAGTCACGGTTTTGATTGAAAAGGAAAGAGACGAGGTGGGGGACGGGAGTGTCTGTGCAGAAGGTGGAGGATACAGGAGCTGTCAGAAAGGGTACTGGGCCAACTGTTTTACTTACATGTCCGTGACATATGCCTTACGAGCCGTGATGCACCGGACAGTCTCAATCCAGAGCGAGTCGGTTGTAAGGCGACCGGAAAGCGAGAAAGACGGTCGGCCGCACCAATGTTATGTCCAACTGACTGAAATTAAACGTGACCACTTATTTACGCACTTACCGTTACTGTAAAGGATTTAGAAAGTTAACAGGAGGAAGGGG
Source organism: Pollimyrus isidori (assembly GCA_019775955.2). Lineage (NCBI taxonomy): Eukaryota > Metazoa > Chordata > Actinopteri > Osteoglossiformes > Mormyridae > Pollimyrus > Pollimyrus isidori. The sequence continues at coordinate 8,841,969 of JABFDZ020000040.1, read as the reverse complement.
GCCGCTGACTGCACGAAGGAGAAATTAATTAGGCAGCTGACGTCAGTTGACCAGGGTAAGGAACTTGAAAATGTCAGGTGATTCTTCATGTGTGGCTTCTCGGAGATGTCATGCAGTGTGTAACTCTTAAATTGTTGCAACCTTTTTTCATTGCGAGGTATCCTTCATTCTTACTGTTAAACGATGTGTTTGCTTTTCATTTTATTATTAGAATGTCTGTAATGTTTGTACAGGTAAGCTTACTTGCAGCTCCGTTTTTCCACGTTGCCTGTATATGGAGCCTAGATGTCATCACACTGATCTCAGATGTACTCTGTGACTAGCCACTCTGCTGCATGGTCCGGTGAGTGATAGACTTGACTTTTTGTGATGGAGGAATATGACTGTGGCAGATGAGCACCATGCGGGGTGGGGGTGTGACGTGGAAACCCCAGCCCTGGCAGGACGGCAACGGTGGGGGCGGTGAGCCGCTCTCAGACAGCGACTCGGAGGAGGAAGACTTCCCTGATGACAGCACCACACCCCTGGGGGACTATGTCACACATGGTGAGGTGGCACAGACTGCATATAAGTATTTGTGATTGTAGCAGCATTTTGGCGAGATCTGTGGTCATGTCTCTCCTCCTTTGTCTGCAACTCTGCCAGGGCTGAAGCAGCTTCTTGATGCACAGCAGCTGTGTGACGTGACTCTCTTAGTCGAGGGACAGAGGTTCATGTGTCACAGGCGAGTCCCTCACACAATGATGCATATGGAAATATACTCAGCCAGACGGGCCTTGTTGTGTTGCTATCAAACTCCCAGTGAATGTCAGTCAGGTGTTTTTTTTTTTTTTGACCATATGCTTGATGTTCAGTGTTGTGCTGCATGGTGAGACACTTACTAGGTTACGGTGGACTGAGATATTTTTTTATCTTTTCTTCTAGAGTTCTCCTGGCTGCTGTCAGCCCATATTTCCGTGCCATGTTCACCAGCCCACTGGTAGAGTCCCGCCTTGCCGAAATCAGACTGGAGGAAGTCACTCCTTCTATTATGGACACGGTCATCCAGTTTATCTACACCGGGAAGGCGGGACTTAGCTTGGAAACAGCGGAGGATTTGTTTGTGGCGGCCAATCGGCTCCAAGTGATGCCCCTGCAGGAGCTCTGCTCGAGGTGACCGAGATGAACACCTAGTAAAGAAATGTTGGGCTGAGGAAGTGTACAGAAACACCGATTCCCTAAAACACACAAATTGTTCAGGTTCTACAATCCTGGCCATTAACTGGCCATGGCGTCTTGGTTACAATAGTGGTTTCACTTATCAAATTATGCTGTTCTTCAGTGTGGGGGAGGTTGGGGTGGGGTGGTGTTTAGTGATGGAGAGATGTGAGTTTTTTGGGTGGGTGTATAGGGGGTGGGAAAGAAGTATGAAATAGGCTTAACAATAAGTATCAATATTTATACTGCACATCATGCAAGCCTAGTT
>JABFDZ020000040.1:8821004-8840404 GCA_019775955.2 Pollimyrus isidori | reverse complement strand
CACACCCTTTCTTCCCCCTCCCACCCCCCGGCCCCACCCCCGCCCGTGGGTGTCGTTCACCCCGGGCCCCCCCCCCCCACCCCGGCGGGGCTTGCGCGGGGGGGGGGGGGGCCCCAGAGTGTGAAAGAATTGCTGGGAACGTTAACTTCACCTTGTTGCTTTACGGGTAAAATTTAAAAGTCACGGCGCATATCATGCCCGCAAACTCCTGCCAGTGCTGTGGAAGAGCCCACAGAGACGGGGCCACTCCGTGACTGGCATTTCCCGGGCGTCCGGGTTCCCGAGAGATCGGCGTGACGCCGTCACCGCAGGGTTTGCCTCGGCTCGCTGCTTCAGCTCTGACTCGCGGCCCCCATCCCCCTGTGCAGGTTTCTGTTCGAGCACCTGTCCGTGGAGAACTGCCTGGGCATGTACTCGCTGGCGCACTCGCACCACGACCAGCTGCTGCTGCGCGCCGCCCTGCGCATGGTGGCGCACCACTTCCCGCGGGTGGCGAGGCAGCGCGACTTCCTGCTGCTGGACCCCGGGACCCTGGGCAGCCTGCTGGCCTCCGACCAGCTGGGCGTGGAGTCGGAGGTGGAGGTGTACGACGCCGCCCGCCGCTGGGCGGAGCACCAGCCGCGCCAGCGCTACGCGCACATGCCCGGCCTCCTGCGGCACCTGCGGCCCGGCCTGCTGGCCCCCAAGGAGAGCCGGCGGCTGAGCCAGGAGCTGGGCGTCGGCTCCGGCGAGGGCTTCGGGGGCCCTACGCGTCCCCGGGAGGGCATGTTTGAGAAGAAGATTGTGTGCGTGGACTTGAAGCCCCGGGAGGACGAGTCGCTGCGTGAGTCTGACTTCACGGTGGACTGCTTCGACCCCCCCACTGGCAAGTGGAAGACGCTGGCGGCGCTGGGCTCGCTGCTCTGCCCCGGCTGCACCGCCGTGGGGAGCCGGCTTTTCGTGGCGGGGGGCATATTGCGGGGCGACCAAGTGTCGTCCTCCGTCCACGAGTACGACACGGTGCGGGACCGCTGGCTGCAGCGCCCCCCGCTGGCTGAGCCGCGGGCTATGCTGGGCCTGTTGGGCTGCGGGGGGACCTTGTACGCGCTGGGCGGCTGCAATCGGGCGGCGCTGCTGGATTCCTGCGAGAGCATGGACCTGACCTCCATGCGCTGGAGTGCCGGGCCCCGCCTGCCGCTCCCGCTGCGCTCGTTTGCGTGCGCGGCTCTGCGCGCCCGCCTCTACCTGCTCGGGGGCACCACCCTGGAGCAGAACCGAGCCATGGTACATTCCGGCGTGCTCATCTTTCACACAATCACTCGGTCCTGGTGTCGCGTGAGCCTGGAATCTGGCGCCACCTGCCTGGCCGGAGGGGTAGCGGTAAGGGGCGGGGTTTGTGCCGTGGGCGGGTACATGCGGGACGCCACTAACTTTCTGGATGGCAATTACACCCTGATGGATCCCCTGGATGCCACTGGGCGCGTGCTTTTCTTCCGGGAGGGCCGGGGCTCCGGAGCGGAGCGGGAGGTGCTGGCCGGCACCCTGGAGCGGGGCGGGGGGAGCGATCGGGCCCCTAGCCCTGTGGTGTTCCCCGGGCTGCCCCGGCGCATCGCGGGGGCAGGTGTGGCCCGCTGGAAGCGCAGGATCTACGTCCTGGGTGGGGAGAACAGCACCCGCCTCTACGACAGCGTGTACTGCTGGAAGCCCGGCTGGCGCAGTTGGGTCCAGAGGCGCGAGAAGCTGCCGGTGGACACCGGAGGGGTCAGCCGATTCGGCTGCACCACGCTGAAGTTCCCCAAAAAGCACATCCTGGCCCGTTTGAGGCAGGTGCAAGAGGATCACTCACTGGATGAATAGCTAGGGAGCAATCAAAGGGTTAGTCTTAGGGTTAGGGATAGGCAGTACTGATCTTCATAGCTAGCGGCAGCCCTCATACTACCAGGTGGTAGCCTGTGCATGGCTTAGTACTGAGTGAGAGGGCTAACCTGGTTCATCACAAGTCAGCTGACTAATCGGTTTATTCACAAGCTTAGTGCTCGGTTGGGCTGAAGATCTCCACTCACTGTGACCTGCCCCCTACCATGGCTGGGAAGGCAGTGCTCCAGGGAGTAAGGCCAGTGAGCCAAACTGAACGGAATACATTGTGACAGCTAATCACTGGAATCTGACTGTATAAGAGCAGCATTCCAGACTCAAGGTGCTGGCATTGTGGCTTCAGACCCCTTCGCTTACGGCTTTGTGCACTAAGAGCAAATGGTTGAATGTGTGGCGGAAATCTATTATCTAATGCAGATTAGGTCCACTTTAATCCAATGTGTATATACAGTATTTCTACATTAAAAATGTAAAGTACATCGTTAACAGATGCTACTGTGATTATTATTATTTTTCTCTGCCAGGCAATAGTTCACCACAGCGGCCCAAATATTGCTGCAGAGAACTTAGACCTAATTTTTTCACCATCGAATTCTCTAACACTGTCTGAAATTGTGTTCTAGAATATTTTTAAAGTAATAAAATATTATAATCATGGTTAGCAACCATCATTATATCTTTTTTTGTCATAGTTTTGGGAATGCCTTTTTAAAGTAGCATTTAGTATTTAATTGTAGTTAATTCCTTGAAATGGAAAATAAGTTGGATTAATTATTAGTAATCATAATCATGATGCATACAGATGTATAAAATGGACTGATTTTCCGGAATACCGCTTTTTAGTTTAAGTGGGGAGACCGATTAGAATCGTGTTTAGTAGTATATATTCTACTTGCTCCCCCTAGTGGTCACTACATGCATAAGCGCTGTAAAATTCCTTAGGAATTCACACTCAAGCTCAGTTGTCAAAATCAGTGCAACGGAGGATTCTGTTCTTTGATTTGCACTTCCTGGTCTTTTTCAACCATGGAGGCTTTTCAGGTCAACAAGAAGACATTTTTTGGTAATACCGGAAGCAACATTTTTAGCTAAGCAACTTTAATAAATGAGTGAACGAATTAAAAACCAAAGGAGCTTGCAGATTGGCCACAGCGACATCGAGAGGGTGTGTTTTGTTGTGCAGGACTGAAAAATGAGGAAAAGTTTGGTTTCCTTTTTCTTTGTAAACTTGCCTGATAAATGCGGGTCATTATCTGTAAATCTCTAAGAACTGTCGCGTGTCGGGTCCCGATTTTAGCTTCACTCTCTCTGAACTTGACCGTAGCTTTAACTGTTTGATTGCTCTTTGATACCTTTGGAGATCTCTGGGGTACCTTTGCTTGTTTCCGGGCCACAGAGTAGCTGTGTCTATCTGGGGATCTGAGTGTGTGCAGTACTTGGATCCCATGTTTTGACAAATGTATGACTGGAAATTATTCCCCCCCCCCTCCCCCCAGCTTTGTTTATCGTTCATAACAGAGGACTTACTATCAAACAGCTGAACAGCTGGTAACTTTTGCCCTTGAACGCCAGCATTGTCAAAAGGACTGATTGTAACAGGTGGTTATGGCTGAATGCATTTAATCTTTTTATTCTAAGTGATATTTTCTTCCCTGACTTTCAGCCAATAAAATGATCAATGTGTTTGCTTATGCTCAGTCGCTAACTTTTTCCATGGAAAATGCATTTCTGTGTTTTAACCTTATTCACACACCTCTGAACACTGAGCTGTTATGTAGGTAATAATGATTCAGATGGGAAATTCTTCTAAAAATTATACTTGAAGATTTGGAAAGCAACATTGCAAATGAAATATTAATTTAGGTAGAACAATTGACTGGGTGGGGGAAAAAGCAAAACCAACATATTTTGTGTCTCATAACAGTAATTAAATATTTAATGCCGTGTAGTGACTTATTTCCTGGTCAATTTATCATCCTATTAAAACCAATACCGATACTAACCAGCAGGGACCGCTGTTGGCAAATCTGCTGATCTGCAGCCAAAAACATGTGGACAACCCTTTTAATCTGAGGAATTAGGTAATTAATCAACCACACACATTGCTGATATGGGTGTATAATCAAGCACACAGCCACGCAATCGCCAGCAAGAAATACCAGCAGCAGATGGGCTCGCTGTCCAGGCGAGGTTCGCGGCTTCCAGCGGGATGCCGTCATTGTGACGAGTCAGTTCCCAAAATTCCTGCCTTGCTAGTGAAGTGAAGTGGAACCATCTGCAAGTTCATATGCAAAATGGTACAATAAAAAACCAGCGGATCCCACAAGCATTGATCTAGCATCTAATGGAAGGTCTTCCCAGAAGAGCAGGAGCAGTTATGGCAAGAGAGTGTGGATCGGCGCTATATTAATACCCATGGTTTCTTAATGAAACGTTGGACAATCTGGCGTCCACATACTTTTGGCCACAGAGCGTGTCAGTCACTGATACTATGCATTTGGGTTCTACATTTTTTTCAGTTCATTTCTATGGAATGTCAGCTTTGTCTTTTTGTTTGTAAAAGATGAATAAATGTAATTTTCCAGTATTCAGCATGTGCTTTTATATGGAAGACATCTGTTCATCATCATCATGGTCTTCCTGCTGGTTTCCTGGTTAGCGTCATGGTAGCACTATGCCAAGCAGCTCAGACCAAGTGTCTTATTCCAGGGTCACAGCTCCAGCTCGTCATGGGGGATCCCCATACTTTCCCAAACCGGCCGAGGAGCCTGGAGCAGCATATTCAGGAATCCTCCAGGCGTCAGCTGCCTCCCCGCAATCTGAAGGAGCTCTAATTTAGCTCCGTGGCTCTACTTTGAATTCTTCACCCCGTCGCGGAGAGTTGAGTCCAGCAACATGTGAAGAAACCTCATTTGGGTCACTTCTACTGGGAAGCTGGATGCATTAGCCACACCTCACTGGTGCTGATAGAGGTAAGTTAAATTCATCTGGCAGAGGAGCTTCAGCCAGATATTCCCAGCAAACCCTGCCTGCTCATCTTGGCCCACTTGGCCTCCACATGCATCGAATCCAACTCAGTGCTTATTGTTTGATGTGCCCAGACATGGTGTTCATGAAGAACGATCCACAGGATGAAACCCAGAAATCTAATAATTCCCCATTTGGGCTTAGATCCGGGCAGAGGCGGGCATCACTGGTCCAGAAAGTACAGGTTTCACACCAACCAGTCGAGAATGAAAAGTCACTGTTCTCAACTGGTTGGTTGAAACAAAGCCTTGATTTGGCTTTTTTTCCTTTCTGGACCTGAATTATCCACCTCTGGATCTGGGATTATCATTCTTCCCAGTCAAATCCCCCCAGCCACTTTCATCATTCCCCACATGAGCACTGAAGTCTCCCAATAGGACAGCAGAGTCTGTAGGCGATATCTCCCCCCTGGTTTGGACTGCTTCCTCACCAGAAAGGAAAACATGAGATTCCATATTGAATAAGCCAATGTCCATTCCCATGGTCTAATCCGTCTTGCCTGTTATTCAAAGGGCACTATAAGGAAAATAAATGATTGGTTCCATAGAACAGCTATATCATCTCTTACTATACGCTAAACTCGCCATATACAAAATTATATTCACATTCTCTACTAATGTTATTTCAAACGGTGACCCTCATTCACTTATTTTATTGCCTGTGTTAGCTGAAGTGATTTCCAAATCGACCTTGAATGTTTCAAGCAGAAGCAGTGTGTTTGCATATATGTCCCATGTGAGTCCAGCCCAGATATGAAGCACAGTAAACATGCTAGATTTTGGATGAAGTTCCATTGAATACTTTTGCTTTTACAAGGTTATCACCTTACTGGGGAGAGCGACGTCTGGGTTACTGATGGTTCTCAAAAATGAAATAAAACCAGACTGCTTCTGCCTTTTTCCTCCATTTTTTCTTTTTCCAGAAAATCTGCATAAAAATTAGCGTAACATTCTTCCTCTGCTAACATTCCAGAACTATAATAATTTTTTTAAATGTAACCTTTTTCCTTAGTCAAAATCAGAAAGCTCAGTAGGACGACTCCGGCGAAAGGCGTTGTTGTGGAAACGCTGTGTTGGGTTTCCTGCGGAGTCTCCATCCACGTTCCCCACTGGCAGCAGACAACTTTCTTCCCTTTTTTATCCCTCTTGGCAGATTTCATTAAGGACTGAAATTGCCGGGTGCCAGTTCTCGAAGTCTTTTCTCCGAAGATTCTTATGATTTTATTGACTGTGCTGCAGAAACATGAATCACCCAGGCCCGGTTTTAAACATGGCAAGAGGTGTTTTCCTCTGGCATCTGACCTACTTTGCTCCCTCATCTTCCCCTTCCATCTTAGCTGGCTTCCCTGTCCTGCTGTGCAGACGCACCCCCGTGCTATAAAGCTACAACCCCCATGTTTAACTAGTTATGACTAACTTCATAAAATCCATAACTTCCTAAAATCCAGCTGCATCAGCCATGTTCGATGTTTTCTGTATGTTTCTGGCAAATTGCACAGCTTCTCCCAGTATCACTCACTGAATCTCATGCTGCTGGCTTCGCAGAGCCGCCGCTGACCAGCTTTTTCCCAGCTTTCCCAGCTCTCCCAATTTGAAACTACACCCTCGTCCTGATACGCAGAGACTGGACCCGTTATTTATAGGCACAGGTGCTCATATTCTGAAAGACAGCAACCTTGTATTAGTACTGTTGCTGAAGGGCACATTCGGGGAAGGAGGATATCCTGCCTTTACTGTTGCCGATATTCGAACCCACTGTTTGCATGCAGGACTTTAATCGCAGCAACTATAACCACATCTTCTCTCAACAACAGGCAGAATATTCCAGTAATATGATTGTGTAAGCCCACATTCTCAAACAGAAAATGTGTCACATTGGTGCACAGCTTCAAGGCACACATGTCTTTTGTCATTATTAGATTTTTTTTCCACACAACAATCCTCCAATAGGTATATGGCCTCATTTCTGGTGTTCAGGGAAGGGTGTCTTACTCAGTGTAGCTATTTTCTTTTAGCTGATGTTGAGTGGTTCATAAGGTTGGCTTATGGGACACAGTAACACGGAACGCATCCGGGTCCAATTTTCCTTACATTTTAACAGTGTTTTTTTTCTCTGGAACCTGACAGTCATGGTCTAAAAGATGGAGCAGATGATTAACCAGCAAGCCGTTATACATTAAAGTGGGTTTCTCTGAACAGCATTTGCCGTTCAGGAAATCTATCGTCAAACCCATCTATGGCCCCTCGTGCTAAGATCTTCAGCCCATCTGATCCACACTCGGCACCATGATCGACTCCTTGAATGAGTTTTCAGACCACGGAGCTCAGAAGCGGTTACAGCCTGTTTTCTCGCACTGGTGACGGGTTCAAGGTCACACAAAAAAAACACAAATTCCGTTTCCAGTCACTATAAACTCACTAATAAAAACGAAATGCTTATTTTACATGGATTTCGGTGGGCATGGAACGTTGCTACTCTCCACATAAAGCTTAATAATATTGCTATCACGTGTGATTGAACTAAAAGACTAAAATGCTGTTTTATTTCTGTTTTGCCATTAAGTATCAAATATGTATTTCCATACAAATCATATATAAAAAGTAAAATTATGTTCAGCTTTTCTGTGTGTGATTTATAAGCTCATTCTATACTGGGAAGTTCAACAAAGTGATGATATAGAGGCTGTAGGTATCCAGGTCTCCAGGTTGAACCTCCACTAGCTGTAGTTACATCCAAGTGTTGTCAATGTCTTGTGGTTCTTTAAGGCTGTTACATATTAAGAAGCTTTGCTGATGTGTGGATATTAGTCACTGTGTTAATTATTAGGGCTGTTGATACATTTCTGCATCATCCTCTTTTCTAGTGACCAAAGGTTTCCACCTTTACCTCCACCCTTACTCTGTCACCATCCCCCTGTCTCTTGGCAAATCTGCAAAAATCCAAAGGAGATTCTTCCCTTTTCACTCTGTTTCCTGTTTTGTATCAGGCGAGACTTGTTGAATTACTGTTTTGAAGGCCATTGATTTTATTGCTTCCAAGGAAGGAAACATACACTTCAGGATTTTAGCTGATTTTTGCTCTTCATAGTTGCCATGGATCGAGGTTTCTATGACACCAGGACCGAGACAGTGAAGCCGGCATCTGAATATAACGGCACAAAAGTGACCATCAACAACCCGGCCGACATCACTGTCATCGTCGGCTATTTCCTCATGGTCATCGGCGTGGGAATCTGGGTACGTCCATTATGTCCCTTACATTACAAGTTCGCTAGTCAAGGCATGGCTGTCATGTGTATATTTGAGTGCATACATGCCATATTTGTTGTTAAATGTGTCGCATCATGGATATCACATTGGCAAGCCGTGAACCTACTTATTTGGAACCTAATTATGAGCAAATCGGCTGTTCTGTCTTGCAGTCCATGTTCCGGACTAATCGCGGCACGGTGAAGGGTTACTTTCTGGCAGGTCGGACCATGATCTGGTGGCCGGTAAGAGACCAAAGTCAAACGCTAATTTATTAATCATTCAGTCATACGTTATTGAAGGGCAACACTGTCCCCCTGGATAACAGTGTCCACAACGTTGTGTCACTTGCTCCAACGGTATCGGAAAGCTGTTGAAAGTTTCCATCCACACGGCAAATTTTTTACTTCTCCTTTATCTTCAAAATTAATCCTATCTCTTGATTTTTGACACCCTTCAATGTCCTTGTGTTTCGTCTCCATTTCTCTGGCTATTCCCTGTAACAGGTGGGAGCCTCTTTATTTGCCAGCAACATTGGCAGCGGCCATTTTGTGGGGCTGGCCGGGACCGGAGCGGCCAGTGGGATCGCCGTTGGGGGTTTCGAATGGAATGTAATTGCACTTCCTCTCACTAAGCCATAGGCTAAATTGGAAGCTCACGAATGGGATGATTATAGATGTGGTTAAACATTTTCTTTCTCGTGTCATTGCCCTTCTTGCTCAGGCTCTCTTCATCATGCTTCTGCTGGGTTGGCTCTTTGTCCCTGTGTATCTGACTGCCGGGGTGAGTTGGATTATTAACGACACACACTAGGAGGACCTCGGTAATGATGCTCCAAAAATTTTGCTTATAATTATTAAGCTGGAGAATACGCTCGAGTAGAAGACATGTCTAAGAATGATTCTTCTATGATTTCATTATCAGCAGGAGAAATGTGAAATTACAAAGGTCCTTAACAGCTCCATTTGCAATTTAACGATTTAGAAGGATCTGATAGATTCTTTGGAATGCATCCCATATTTTTGCTTCTTTGTCAGTCCTATGCTCTGCTCTTCCCCGGTTTCCCCTCCCGTTGCCCGGACGATGCAGGTAATTACCATGCCTCAGTACCTGAAGAAAAGGTTTGGAGGTAACAGGATCAGCCTGTACTTATCCGTTATCTCTCTGTTCCTCTACATCTTCACCAAGATTTCTGTGAGTACATCCATCTGGCTGCCATAGGGCCCATGGCTTTTTCGGTTAAGGCGGTTCATGTGACTTATACAATCAAGCCTTATGGGAGCGTTATAAGTGAAAGTAACTTGGACCTTGTAACCAGCAACATTAGCGGGAAAACGTCTAAATAATAAAATGACACAATGTAGCATTTTACTTTTTATATATTTATAAATCCATACCAGTCAGATGTGATTCCCATGAACAGGAGTAATTTATTGTTCAGTTACTGTTTAAGACCGATTGATTTTATAAAAAAAAAAGGTGTGTATTAGGTCTTAGCTCCTGTCTGGCTCATTGCCTCTCTCCTTCTGCCTTTAATTCTCAGGTCGACATGTTCTCAGGAGCGATATTCATCCAGCAGGCTTTGGGATGGAACATCTATGTATCTGTAATTGCCCTCCTGTCCATCACAGCCTTATACTCAGTCACAGGTGACATCACTTTGAAACACTGATACTCTATTAGTCTAATGACGTGTCTATTAACCCTAATAGCCTCAAATCCTGACAAGCTCTTGCAGATTAGTCTGAATATACTGCCAGTGGCTCCACATGTTACACTTATTCTCATATATAATGGTCAAGCAGCCCTGTATATAGTGACTATTAAACAAATGAATGAGTCTATAAATCATGCCGACTCTGTGCTCTACATAATCAGCTACACGTTTACGTTTTAGGTGGGCTGGCTGCCCTTATGTACACAGACACCGTGCAGACGTTTGTCATCATCGTCGGAGCCTTCGTCCTCACGGGTTTCTGTGAGTAACTCGCCAATAATCAAACACAGTAGCACACAGGAAAATACGCAAATTGGCAGTAGTGGGCATTTCCTTGACCCCGAGTCTTTGAGTTATTTACACTGAAAAACTGATGCCGACATTTTTAAAGGGAAACATACCTTTGCTGGCACGTCGCAGCAGCTCAGTGACTAACACTGCCGGCTCACGTCTCCATGGTTGGGAGTACACTGGTGTCTCATTAAAGCGGGTAGATTCCAGCGGTGGACATAGCTAACCGAAAGGTTTCCTTCGCTAGTTAGCGGATTAGCGGAACCCGGCTCACCACTGATGTGATAACCAAGCTTACCCATGTGGTGGGTCAATGATGCACACCAGTAAAGGAAAACCGAATGATGGACAGATACTCCTGCGAATAAGTGAAACATGTACATACTTCAGACACGCCCCCAACTTCTGTCGCAATACCCAGCCTTCCACCAGATTGGAGGCTATGGCGCCCTACTTGAGAAGTACGCTGATGCCGAGCCTAAAAGCAGGCAGTCCTTACAGCCCCAACTCTACAACATCTCCTCGGCATGCTACCAGCCACGAAGTGATGCCTTCCACCTGCTGCGGGACCCAGTGAAGGGGGACCTACCCTGGCCTGGAGTTATCTTTGGCATCGCCATTGTGGGCAGCTGGTACTGGTGCAGCGACCAGGTGAGCCGACACTACCTGTCATGTACACTGGGGATATTAAGCAAGTAAAATATATTACAGTGGTGTTTCCCAATCTGGTCCTTGGGGACCCATAGGCCGTCCACATTTTTGCTCCCTCCCAGCTCCAGGGAGGGAGCAGAAACGGGGACAGTCTGGCAGGGAGTTCAGAGGGAGAAGAAAAGCGTGAACTGACTGTGGTTCCCCGAGGAGCAGATTGAGAAATGCTGCATTACAGGCCTCACACCTCAAGGTTTAAGGGTTTCCAAATCCCACCGCTGGTACTGTGTGTAGATGGTGGAAGTTCTTCCTCTGCTTCCTGGTTTTCTTCTGCACTCCGAAGACATGCAGTTAATTACATCAGTACATTAAAATTTCCCAAAGCGTGTGACTGTGCATTCCGCAGTGGGCTGGCATCCCACCCTGGGCGCCCCCTGCCATGCACCCTGGCATTCCCCATTAACATCATGACCCTATATTGGATAAGCTGTCATGGAGGATTAATGGGTATGAAAATACACAGAGGATGTTACACTATGCAGGTGATACACACTGACTCAGTAAATTACTCTGGGCAGAAGAATAGAGTTGGATTAAATGGATAAAATAGAACATGAAGGGAAAAGACAGATACTTAAGGTTCTAGCGGAAGTACCTAACAAATGCCCTACAGCCAAAACACTGACAATAAATTATAATGCATCACAATTTTATTTTTATTCAGTCCCCAAATCCACATGCAGCAAAATACCACACAGTCGTACTTGATTAGAATATTATATTAATTTAAACTTAATATTATTCACTCCAGCTATGGTAAAGTAAAATTGAAGATCAGATTCTAAAAAATTCACTTGGTGAATTCAGTTCTTCCTCTGTTTTATTACTGCTTATTACCAGTGTTGGGCATTTCAGGTCCAGAAGCTACAAATCTAGACCATGATTTTGTTTCTACCCAGCAGCTGAATGTGACCATGACTCCTTACGCTGAACTGGTTGGTAAAAACAAAATCCTGGTCTGGATTTGTAGCTTGTGAACCTGAAATGCCCAACACTGCTTATTACTTCAGTCTCTTCAGTAGATAACAGGACCGGACAAACTGAGGTTTGGTTGCCAATGCAGTTACATGTGATGAGGAAGCCTGACTTTAGGTTGACAGCAATCTCATCGCACAAACGATTAAAAAGTGGACTGAGTGAGTTTCGGGAAATTTGCTCCTCAGTTATTTCAAAACTAATGGGACCGTCGAGTAAAACCACACGCCGCCAACCGCCAACGCGTTTTTCCTCACAGGTGATTGTCCAGCGCTGCCTGGCAGGCCGCAGCCTCAGCCACGTTAAAGCTGGCTGCATCCTGTGCGGGTACCTCAAACTGCTGCCCATGTTTCTCATGGTGCTGCCCGGCATGATCAGCAGGGCCCTCTACCCCGGTTAGTCCTCCTCATGGCCTCCGTCCAATCAAGTGGCAGGGCGACGATGCCCAGGACAACTTTTTAAAGACGTATTGCTGGGTAATGTTGCTGATCGATGTTGCTTGGGTACTTTGCCATTGATATTGGGCAACAAACTGTTTGAAAAACTGAGATCGGCCGTGGGCAACTTTTTGCGATCATCCGGATTCAGATGAGTTACCCTTTGTCCAGCCTGGTTGGCAACATTGCCCTATACGTGCATATCATTACCAAGTTAGACCAAATTACACCTGAGCACAAAAATAACTTCATGGTTGTACATGTCTTACTGGAGCATCTTAATAACTGTAAATATATAGTTATATATAATATTTATGTGATGATTTTATCTAAAGAAACTTACAGTAGAAGTAATAGTTACGATTTATGTGTGCTCCCTGGAATTTGAATCCACAACCTTTGCAATATTAGCACAATGTTCTATTTCATGAGTGACAAATAGCTTAGAGGTGGTGGTAACCTTATGAAATACAGTTTTAATAGACCTTATTAAAAAGGTCACATCCAAGGCTAACTGTAGCTTTTGGCTACAGTAAGATTAATATATCATGTAGCAGTGATACAACGGGCCAATTTATTAATGCTTCAGAGAGGATGTTTTGATGTTTTCCATATTATAAAGCCAATAGTCTCTCCCTGGGGCATCACTAAGCCTGTTTTAAGGTAGCTTTGCCACCAAATAATGGTCTTTAGCGACCCCTAATAAATGTACATCAGCTGGTTTAAATACTATCTTCTCCTTAATTTTTTTGTTAAAATCTAGGGTGACCAGATGATCCATGTCAGGGAGGGCACTCTGCGGCACTTCAGGTTTTGCATATTACTTTAAAACTCTGCTTGGCTGAATAGCTCAGTTCTTCTTGTGCTCTGACTGGTTTGTCTTCTTGACTGAAAGACTCATCCAGCCGTTTCACATCAGCATTAGTGACACATGTATGATTATAGCAGACTGACCAATCAGCACACAGCAAGAACTTAGTGCTGAAGTGAAATCCAGGTCCTTTTCATTGAAATGGTACTCTACGAATCCTGTCCTAGCTCAAAGTGTCCTCTCTGACATAGATTTTCTGGTAACCAGATTAAAATCAAACACCGCCAGAAAAGGCCATTTTCTGTGATGCCTCTGAGTCACTTCCCCAAAGCAGCCCTCTGTGAAAGTCCCCCCCCTTCTCTTGGCAGACGAGGTGGCCTGTGTGGTTCCTGAGATATGCAAGCGCGTCTGCGGGACGGAGGTGGGCTGCTCCAACATCGCTTACCCCAAGCTGGTGGTGTCTGTTATGCCTGATGGTGATGTAGTTTCATACTCTGAAAATATGAAAATACTCATTAGACTCCCTGCCACCTGTTTCGGAGACCTCTGCTCCCTACTCATGATGCGGCCGCCAGGCTTTCGACTGGGATAACCCCACCTGGTCGACAAGCACATTTAAATAGCCTGGGATTTGCCTGTGAAGTATATGAGAGTAACACACTGTGGGATTTGCCTGTGAAGTATTTGAGTCACATACTCTGTGAGATTTGCCTGTGAAGTGTATGAGAGTCACACACTCTGTGGGATTTGCCTGTGAAGTACTTGAGTCACACACTGTGACATTTGCCTGTGAAGTGTATGAGAGTCACGCACTGTGGGATTTGCCTGTGAAGTATTTCAGAGTCACACACTATGGGATTTGCCTGTGAAGTATTTGAGTCACACACTGTGACATTTGCCTGTGAAGTGTATGAGAGTCACACACTGTGGGATTTGCCTGTGAACTATTTCAGAGTCACACACATTGTGGAACTTGCCCACAACAAATAAACCTTCCTATGGGTGGGTGTCTCCAAACTTTTGACTGGCACTGTACATGAAACTTCCACACAGTCACTAAGTTTAACGTAGAAACAGATGAAAATTCAATTTTGTTCATATTTCTCCATTACAATTCAAGATTCCACAGCCAAAATATAAAATTAGAATTACAATTGAAATATATGAGCCCCTGACCTAAGGCTGTACCTAAAAATTCTGGGCCCCCAGAAAATGTAACCTTGGGGCCCATGTTAGGTGTCCTTCATGGGAGAACCATATTCCTCATATTCCTCATAGTCTGGGCCAGTGTATCCATGCCCTCTGACACCCCTTGGTTTACAATAAATAGATAGATAGATTAAGCCAGTGTCACAATCACTGAAGTACGTGTGTGTGTCTCCTTGCGCCCTCGATTCCTTTCTTGCTGCCCTTCTTTCCTGGCTTCCCTTCCACATTTGCCCCCCCCCCCCGCCCAGGCCTGAGGGGCCTCATGCTGGCAGTGATGCTAGCTGCCCTGATGAGCTCTCTAGCCTCCATCTTCAACAGCAGCAGTACCCTCTTCACCATGGACATCTGGACCCGTCTGAGACCACAGGCCCACGAACGGGAGCTGATGATCGTGGGACGGTTTGTACCTTCTAGCTGTGTGTGTGTGTGTGTGAGACTGACTTATTTCAGTATCAATAAACAGTGCCTATGCCTCTGTTTTATGAGGTTTTGATGACAGATATATATTAAATCATTTTTTTGTCAGGCATATTCAATCATGTGTCAACAGAAACTTCACCAAAAAATCATTCATTTTGATGAATATTATTCAGTGACCCTCTTTCTCTTTCTCTCGGTTTTTCAGAGTGTGGGTGCTCTGCATTGTGTCTATCAGTATTTGCTGGATCCCAGTAGTACAGGCTGCCCAGAGTGGTCAGCTGTTTGACTACATCCAATCAGTGAGCAGCTACCTGGCCCCGCCCATTGCTGCAGTCTTCTTTCTTGCAGTATTTGTAAAGAGAGTCAACGAACCGGTGAGGGATGAACTAGCACCAAGTGCTTGGTGTTAAGAGGAGTTTTGGACAGTACAGTGAGCAATTTCTGTGATATGTGACAATGGACAGCTTCGTTATCATTTCCAAAGTTAAGCTTTATCTAAGGTAGGCTGACCACCTAATCCTGGTCAGTGGGGACACTATGAGCTACGACAGGCTTTGCAAACTACCATTTCAATTAAAAACACCTGGATTTCACTTCAGCACCAAATTCTTGCTGTGCGCTGATTGGCCAGTCTCCTGAAATCAAGCATGTGTCACTAATGTTAATGTGAAACAAACAAACCAGTAAAAGCAGAAGAATTGAACTATTCAGGCACGTACAGGAGCCTTTCAGTTTTAAAGCAATTTGTAGCTCATAGTGTCCCTAGGTGGTCACCCTAATCCTAAAGACAATTTCTGCAGTACAGCAAAGTGTATTAAAGTTATATTGACATTGGAGCTGCTGTGGATTAAGGCAGCATATTAAACACTAGCCTTGATTCGATTTCTCTTCTTCTGTTCCAATGCTTCCCTTTTCAGGGGGCCTTCTGGGGCCTCGTAGGGGGCCTGAGCATGGGGCTGTGCCGGATGATCCCAGAGTTCATATTTGGGACGGGGAGCTGCCTGTTCCCCTCAGACTGCCCCCCGCTGGTGTGCGGCTTCCATTACCTGCACTTTGCAATGCTGCTCTTCCTCTGCACTGGCGTCCTGGTGCTCATCATCAGCCACTGCACGCCTGCCATCCCCGACCGACACGTGAGCCATCTGCCCTCGCTCCTCACTCGCTAAGGAACACTCAGAAGCACAGGACTGCTGCGTTATTGCATGTTTCACAGGTGTCTGACCTGAGCCGCACATTTAGTTCGCCTGTGCTTGTCTCCTTGTCCTGTACCAACTGAAACGGGACGTTAACAGCCTAGTGGCTGAAGCATATTCTCATTCTCAGCCAGGAATTCGTGCGTAATGAGGAAACGTTTGTTTATGCAGCATGTTTACAGTTGCTGCATCTTGTCTTCTGTGGACCATCAGGTTTACAGCATAATTGCTAATAGTAATATCTACATAATGTAGAACTGGTGACTTCATTTTGTTAACCAATTAAATTCCATCCACCTTCTGTAATTTTGGGTCACAGGTGGTGCCTGGGGCCTATGAGCACAAGGCAAGGAATAACCCAGAATGGGGTGCCAACCCATTATATCACGCACACACTTTGGTAGCTCCACACACTTTGGTAGCTCCAATTAACTCCAACGCGTTTTTGGATTGGGGGAGGGGGGGGGATGGAGCATCTGGAGCAGACCCACATGGAGACTCAACCTCGGGTTCTACAGGTGGGAGGTGACAGTGCTAACCACTGTACCACTATACCACCCCCACACAAA
Organism: Pollimyrus isidori; assembly: GCA_019775955.2. Lineage (NCBI taxonomy): Eukaryota > Metazoa > Chordata > Actinopteri > Osteoglossiformes > Mormyridae > Pollimyrus > Pollimyrus isidori. The sequence goes on along the minus strand of JABFDZ020000040.1, from coordinate 8,823,945 downwards.
ACAATAAAAGAATGATGATCTTAACGACGTTTATGATTACCTGTTTTATTAGCATTTGAAGGAATGTGTGGCACGTGGGATTAACTATGTGCTGTCAATTATAACCTAATTTAAACCAGTGACACGGTTTGAGTGACAGTACAAACTGATATGCTTCACAACCTCTTATCTTACCTTATTCCCAGACAGAAACATGGAACAGAAAAAGTTTACTACTTTGTAATTCAGTGTTTTTGCGTGTGTATGGAATGTCATAATGGAGGATCATTTGTACTCGTTTAAATGTGTATTTTACTGGCTCAGCAGAAAGGACAGAGGTAGGCAGCCCTGATCCTGCAGTGCTGGTACCCAGCAGGTTTCATTCCTACCTGATCTCAGGCAGATAGTAACTCATCAGGCAGGATGGAAAACCCGCTGGATGCTGGCATTCCCGGATCAGGGTTGTCAAGGCCTGATACGGTGCTTTTCAGCTGTAAAAATAAAGTCATGAGATAAAAGTGGTTACGGGCTTTGGGTAATATTTTAAGGGATTCTTCTGCAAATTCAGATTTATTCCCCCACATGAATTAAACTGATAGTGTGTTAAAGATTTTTTTTGCGTAACGTTTCCTTCTTTTTATAGGAAGTTATATTCTTGGGAAGATTCGTCCATTTACATTTTAGCTTCATTCGTCTGATGCTTTTGTGAAGTGACTTGCGGTAGAGAGGAGGGTTACAATCATATACTCCCTGGGATTTTGTTTTACCGAGATGCTTGGTAAATCCTTTCTTTTTATCCAGCTTCACCGCCTGGTGTTCAGCCTCCGCCACTCGAAGGAAGCAAGGGATGACCTGGACTGGGAGGAAGAGGAGCGTGGGAGGATAGCCCGCAGGGAAGCGGCCGAGAAGATCAGCGAGCAGCCAAGTGAGAAAGTTGATACTGCAATAGCCAGTTATGCGCCTTAGCGCTGCATCAGTTTAGGTTTTTTTCTCGACGGTATAGAAGCACGTCTCCCTCCCAGTACCTGAAGTAACATTTCAGTTCATCCTCTTCATTAACCAGTATATGCCAATTGCGTTGCATGAGTCTGGTTTCCCTTTTGACCCGTAGCAGATGGAGGCGGGTCCCAGTCCTCACTCAGCCGTCTGATTGGCTGGTTCTGCGGCGTAAGTTCCACGCAGACACCGGAACCCGCAGAGCAAGAAGCTGTGGAGAGTTCTGACCAGCTACCCAGCATCACAGAGGACCCGAAGTGGCAACATGTTGTCAATAGCAACGCCCTTATTATGATGGCCGTGGCCATCTTCATGTGGGGATACTTTGCTTAGTAGGAAACAGCCAATCAGGCGGGTTACCCAACTGTCATACTTGATTTGCTTGCATAATGTTCTTTTTTTTTTTTTTATTAATACATTACAAAGTGTAAAATATCAAGTGGTTTCTAACAACTAATGCTGTGAAGACAGTAAAAAAATTAACACATAGGTTGACACACTGAGCAGTTGTGCAAGAGGAGGATTGTTAAACATAATAGGTTATCAGCACAGAAAATATATTCACAAATCAATTCCTGGGCCTTCCCTGGACTCAGGGAATCTTCAAGAGTCAGCAAATAATGGTTTACTGAACTGTCAAACTTCACTACAAGTAGAATGCAAAAAAAAAAAATCCATTTACTGTGTGCCCAAGATGAAATTTCAATGAACACCCAAATTCAATAACGTTACGGTACTGAACATATGCAGAGTTCAGACTTATATTATGCTGTAGTCCACGTTTGTCAATAAGTGTGTGAATGATGTGTGGAGTTCAGGTACAGAAAGTAAAAAATCCAGACCGGGATTTTGTTTCAACCACCCAGTTGCGCATACAGAATCATTCACAGAGTAACTCAACTGGTTGGTTGAAACAAAGTCCCAACCTGGATTTTTACTATCTGCGCCTGAACTATCCACCCGTGATATTTGATGTGCAGCCAAATTATGCTGAATGAAGGAAGCCACACATCCCCATAATCCCCAGGGCTAGATGAAAGACACTGCCCCAAAAGCATGGATGACTCATTCAACCACATATAAATACCCCCAGACCAGGCCTCCGTGCCCTAACCCTAAACTAACTGATTCCGGTCTGAAGGCTGGTGGGTAAACAGCCATGATTCACATATTCAAATTCTTCAAACGTTTGGAATTCAATGCTAAAATTGATCTCAGCCATTACATTTAACGGTCCATATTTTCTAAGGGACACGAGAACATGCAAGGACACAGAATCTTAATTAGTACTGATGACATTTTAGTGTGGGCCCTCTCACCTTCAATTCAATGTAGGTGTCATTCAGAATATTTCAGGAGTTAAAAGAAAAACAACCACCACAAAATAGTTTCCAGTTTTAAATCACTTCAGTTTATTTGAGAAGCAGAAATTCCCATGTAGCATTGCACAGCTCAGACACCAACAGGGGTCTCCCAAAAACAGAAGAACGGACTATTCTTCCTCACGTCTATTTTTTTTTTCAGTTTGAAGAGTTGGGGTACGGGGCCAGGATTTAAGGCTGGAAGCTGGTTTTCAGAGTTCCCGTGGACGAGTCCCAGTGTTCCCCACGCAGAGCAGCGGCTTTGGCAACGCACGGCCTCTGCCGGCCAGCAGAGAGAGAGAGGAGAGAGAGACAGACACAGAATGGGGAGTGGCAGGATAGGCCGGGCCTGAAATAAAAACCTCTTAAAAAAATAAAAAAAAAAGAAAAAAGAAAAAAAAAAAAACAGCAACATCACATCAGGGGTGGAAACGCAACACCCTGGGAAAATAAAAAGTAGAGAAACTCATACACCCCCTAAATAAACAAAACAAGCAAACCTCACACCACTTGTACAAAATGACATCAAATTGCTCTAATGCCCAGCCCCCCCCCCCCCCAGGTTTTGACCCCCCCCCAGCAACAAAAAAGGGAGAAAAAAACAC
>JABFDZ020000040.1:8782329-8811693 GCA_019775955.2 Pollimyrus isidori | reverse complement strand
ATATGTATACACACACACATATATATATATATATATTCTTCTCACTGAAAATAAATAATGTTTTTGGTTGTATTCTGTTTATTAACACTCACCAGTAATCTTTATCAATTAAGGGTGTCCCAGTCCTATGTAAAGGAGGCCGGGCCTCAGGTTGTGACAGCAGGCTCCAGCCCCTGATCACTCCTATACAAGAACTATCAGCATTTTACTGCTGGGCATATAATGTATAATCAGCCACTGCTGTAGAAAGCTAATATTCCAGTTTAGATATTAAGGTTGTTAGGCTACGTATTGTCTAGTTCAGCTGTCCTATAACATTTCTGAAAAATGGCTATAGCAGCACAGACATGAATATCGATCCTGTGGAACTCTCAATGGACAATTTTGGTAGAAACAAGGACAGTCGAGGTGAATGTTTAATTCTACAGTGAATTGGGGAGCTGTGGTTTTATCGGACATCCCTTTCAGGCAGCTTCCTTTTACATTGACAGCTATTCCAGTTGGTCCATCCTTTGTGGTGGTATACTGACATTACTCTGGATACTGAGGCTCTCGACACACCACTAGACTTTCTTTCCTGGTCGCAGACGTGCCAGCGAGATGCATACCAACAATTTGTTCTCTTCTGAACTCTCCCATTATGTTGTGTAGATTGCAATATTTTATCTACAGCTGTGCTATTGCTCTGCTAATTCAACCTTCACACTTTACTCTTATTGATGGAGTGTGCAATCAGTGAACACTGGCCACCCGTCTGTGCATGTACAGGCGTGAAATCTCAAACACTATTTTGGCCAGGGTTTCAATTTCATTGTCCAACCGCCATAAGTTTCCAATTAAATAAGACATACATTTATTGACATTAGGTGATTAATTACAATTTAAACCGATTATAGCTTTTAAGGAAACGTGTCATTATACCAGGTGTATGTTATGTAGTAGTAGCTATAACCTCCTGAGACCCAAGGAAAAAAGTGTCCTTCAATTTTAGGTTATTTGCCTTTGGAGAAAATGGCATCTTACAATTTAGATTTTTTGTAATTTATTTTTATTTTTAATTTGACAGCATGTTCTCTTTAGTGCACAACAGGAATAAATACTGTACGTTTCCTTACATCAGTGAAAAGATAGATGCAAAAACAAAATGTCCACTACGATGGACATAAATTAGTGGGTGGTGTCTCAGGAGGATATATTTATGATCGGTATGGGATTCACGTGTTATGACTGGAAGCAGAAGTATGTCCATATTTTTCTTAGAGCCACTTACTACAATTAATCTTTAATGGTATTCAGTTTCTCAAGATGTGACAATTCGAACATTAATTTTTACAACCCATCACGATTCAAGTCACAATCAATTCATTTTTCAGCCACTTATCCTTGGCCAAGGTAATGGGAGGTGCCAGAGGCTAAACTAGGCAACAGCCTGTCTCTAATGAGGGGCGGAGCCCCAGCTGAGGCTAACATTCGCTTTGCCCGCTACTTCTTCGTCACTGTAATACAGATGCAATTACAATGTAGAACAATAACTCACCGGTCACTGACAGTCTACAATGTGACCTTTCTAAACTAGCTAGCGCCAAACGGTAGAGTGGCCATGGAGGTTAAGTTAGCCTAGGCTATGTGATCACATGTACAAGATAGGATTTACATTAACTGTATTTCCGGTGAATATTTAGCAGGAGCGTAACTACGGAAAACTCAGGGTCATATACAAACGGTTTTAGGTTCACGGTTTGGTGCAATTTCGCTACAGCAGGGAAAGCAATCGTCCTAATGGATGTACGAGTAAGGCAGACTCATCCTCTGCAAATTAGTCTTCTTGTGTTACGTATTTAAGGCGCTTTACCAGGAGATTCTGGCCGGGCTTTCTATAGGCTATAGCGGTATTTATCACTATCGATAATTTTCCTATGGAGCCACTATGCTACCCAAGTCACAATCTGAATCAACAAGGTGATTATATGATTGCTCTTAATGTCGTCTTTATGTTTTTAAATGAAAAACATTTAATCGATCAATAACATATAAGCTAAATTACATATAAGCTAAATAGCTGTGCCTAATTACCCTGCCATTTCAGAAGAAGAATCAAATTATAAATACTGTTTGTTATTTAACGGCGTAGACTGCAGAGCATTTACCATAGGTGGTTTTACTTGTATCATAAACATGTGTTTTTAATATTAAGCTCCTTTCCTGAATTGTTTTTTGCAGCCGCACTTCTCTCATTTGTCTATTTAGTAATTGCAAATGTGTTAGTCGTCAATCATCTAATGAAAATAGTATGAGTACTGCACAACAACTGAATGGCTACTCAGTTCTGTTGTCAGACAAACGGAAGTATTTTAAATTAGTCTGTCTGTTGTGCTACTTCCGGGTTATGGAGGCGTGGCCAAGCTCCTGAAATCACGCGTGCGTGTTTGCAGGGAGGAAAGCGAAGGACACAATTGCCGAGTTTTCATTCTGAACGATAGCAGGTAAAGTCTCTCGTTTATCTCCTGGTCCTAGAAATTACTTGTAAACAAATATCTCTTTTGTCTCCTTGTCGTTGTCGTGTTTGAATTTAGCATACTTGCAGGGACTTTTCAGCCTAGATAGAGGTTGGTTACAAATAGTTTAAAGACACAAAATTATATCTTAATATCAGCTTATTTAGTTAGTCGGTGCTGGCAAAAGTAAAAAAAGAATTGGTTGACGGAATTCATGCGTTTTCTATACGACTGATTTGGATAGAATAATTTAACTTCGTTTCATCCAGGTGGGTGCTTCTCAGTGGTGACAGGTGAAGCACTTTGGGTGTCTTAAATGTAACCATTCATTCATTCACTCTGCCACTTCCAGTGAAATATTCATTCATAAACTTGTAGCTGCTACCATGCACATACACTTAGTTTAGCCACTTAACTAATGAGCTATTCATTATCAACTGAATATTGGCCCTCCGGGCATAAAATGTATGCGTCGTTGTTAAAATGTCTAGTCCGTCAAAATGAAGTCCTCAAAAACTTCAGCTAAGAGCACCCGATGAAAGGAAGTTTCTGTGTTTTTTAATAAAACTGTCCAGGAGTTGCTCAAATGACGTTTTCCCCTGTGTTTTCAGTCCTGCGCCAGTAAGAAGTAATGTACTGTAATGTAAATTATTCGCAGCAATGTGGATGGAGGTGCTCCCGGTGCTGCGAGGGATGGGGCGTGTAGGCGCAGCGTTCATCTCCATCCAAGGGGAACAGCTGCGGCTCATGGCTTGCAACTCCACAGTGGGTGCAGGAGTCAAGGCAGCAGAGGACCTCGTTGAGAGCATATTCAGTGCAGCCGCTCGAAGCAGTACGGTGGGTGCAGCCTGCAGCACTGTTGCCGTCCCTGATGGATGCCCTCACTGAACATTCATCCATACGTCTTCCAAATCAGTTATCCACTGCTGGGTTGAAACAAGCTCAAACTTATCCCTGGAAGGACAGGAAGGGAGTCCATCTCAGGGCATGCGTTAGGGGTGTAACGGTACCCGAAACTTACGGTCCTGTACAAAGTTCGGTTTTCAGTTCATGGTTAGGTGCAGTTTCAGAAGAACAAGGAAAACAAAATTTGTTTTGAAATGATTTATTATTAAACACAACACACAATTACAGCAGCCTTATCAATCAGTATCATAAACGAATAAATGAAATCCTGTGTTCTCTACTATTGAGTATGAATAAGTACAGATACACAACCAATCCTAATCATACCAGTATTTGCAAGGTGTCACACATTCTTAAACATGGTTTGCATGTTATGATGATTTAAATAAGCATTTGATCTTTCCAGCTGTAAGTAATGCATAATATATCGTATGACGCCATTGTGTATAATACGAAACACGCTGCTGATTGGTTAGAGTAATGAAATATTCGATCTGTTCCTTGCCTGTCCAGTCTCTGAGGTCGGAATTCCCCGACAGCTGGGAAGAAGCAGAGCACGACGCTCCAGGGAAATGGGCAGCGGCCTCTGAGACGCCCCTGCACTCCGCAGGCCGAGGGGAGCGGCCCGTCCAGGAGGCCGGAGACCCGCTGCCTCGCTCCAGAACGGACGGTCCCAGTTGGCAGGCCCGGGGCACCCGCTTCCTGCACCAAGGCCCGGCGCCGCAGAGCCGCCGGCTGCTCCACGACTCTGCGGTGGGCCGCCTAACGGAAGAAGACATCAAGAAAGCGAGGGAGTCCAAGCAGGCTGCAAACGGGACAGCGGCCGCCAGACTGCCGCGGCAGAAGGTGAGAGTGAACTTCTGAGGAATTATAGGCCATTTCTCGTTCTATCGAAGATGAAACAATTTTGCGGGTGTGTTTAAACACAGAAATGCTGCACTTTTCGTTTCCCACGTTTTCTAATAAGCATAATGACATTTGTGCTTTTTTTTTTTTTTTTGCATGGTGGTGGCTGGTAATCCTGTGCCTTACTGTGCAAATTCTTCAGTTTTTTTTTTTCTTCTCTATAAATTAAGTGTTGGAGATGGTACAAAGCACGCTCCCACACATCTGATGCCACGTCGGAGCCTAATCTGTTCTCTTTAAGGAGGAACAGGACCTAACAGAATAGCATGTGTAGTATACAGTATATAGTAGTATATAAGAACAAAAATGACCTCTGCAAAGGATAAAAATTAATTGCTATTCTCATGACAATATATATAATCAAGATTATGGCCATTTGGTATTGAGAGGTTTTCTATTTTTAATATATATTTTGCAGAATTTTATAGAGTTATATAGTTATATATTTTAATGCCAGTACTGTAATGTGCACAGATTTGTATTCAAAGACTTGTATTTAAAATTGTTACGTAAACCTGCTTATGTTAATAGTCCTGAAAATAAAGTTTATTGGTTATATTGTGTAGCTGTTTTCTCAAATGCAAACAGTTAACACCGTTCTTGGTGAGGAAATTGGCCCCCAAACGATGGGGGTGTTTCCTGACATTTTTAGCCACAAACTTTCTTGGCTTTTATGTTCTTTGTTGACACTGAAATGTCTCAATAAAGATCTACAGCGTCCAACCTCATACAGGTGTCAGTCTTTTTATTCTGATATCACGATTTAGCTTTTTAGAATGTTTGTTTTAGAAATAAATTCTTGAAATCATGCCTGATTTTTATTTCTTTTTATTTCTCTCTACTTTGTCTGTGCTGAAACTGCCATATAGTTTACACTGATGTGTCATTTTATCGAATAGCATTATGCTGCTTCAGCGTTTTTTTTCCTTTGTCCTAAAGATTGAAAACCTCTCTGTTACGGTTGCCAGAACATTGCCGTCTCATTCACTAACTGTTAGTAATGAGAATGTCAGCCAGAATACAGGCCAGGGAAACCCAAGTTTACTCACTTGTGTAACACACTAGTACAGCCTCCTCGGAAGCAGTTCCTCATATATGTGTTTTTTTTTTGTGCTTTTCAGCTGAGTGACCGTGCCATAGAAAGGAAGGTCCCAGCCACCCGTATCGGCCGGCTTGCTAATTTTGGGGGTAGGTGCCTCTTATTCACACGGGTCGGGTCTGTGATATGTGAGATGTGCTTTGTGTCGCGGTCATACTCCCCTGCTTTACATGCGTGGATCAGCAGAGTTACTGTAAAACACGGCGTGGACTTTTGCATACCTTGTTACAGCGAACTGTTCTATTGGCCAGCTAGGGAGCGTGATAATTAACTTTAGGATCCAGATGATTTGTGTATCAACAGTCTCAGGAAAAAGGATATGTTGTGCACGTTCACGTGGTGGTTGTGCTGTGGGACGCTCTCCTTTAGCCATTGCTCTCCTGCAGGTCTCGCGGTGGGCTTGAGTCTGGGAGCCATTGCAGAAGTAGCCAAGCAGTCACTGGGAGGCAAGCGCTCAGGTAGTTATGGAGGCTGCATGGGAATGGTCGCGCAGGGGCAGCATTTGTCCCAGTCGCGCTAAGGGCCCCCGCGCGGTGTCTCCGCTTCAGGAACAGCCGCCCTGCTGGACTCGCCACTGCTGTCGGAGGCCAACGCGGAGAGGATCGTCGACACCCTCTGCAAGGTGCGCGGAGCGGCGCTGAAGATCGGGCAGATGCTCAGCATCCAAGGTACTGTTTTGCCCCAGCTTCCGTCGGGCCTACGACCCGCTCTCGCCTGCGAGTAGCGTGTCACACTGTCGTCTGTCACTCCTGTTCAGCCCGAGCAATCATAGAGTGTAACTTCTCATACCTTTCAGTCACATGATGTCATGAGTTAATACTTTAGCAAGTGTACAATTGGTGATTTTTAATTTTTTTTTTTTACTTTACATATATTCAATGTGTGCGGAAATATTTTTGTGTGTGTTGTGATGGCCTCATGTTTTGTTTGTCATACATGTACATGCTGATTAAACATCCATCAATTATGCATTAACACTGTCTTTGCTTGAAGGACGATTCTGGCCGGAGTGTTCATTTTTGTGGCGATATCTCCTTTAGATAACAGCTTCATCAATCCCCAAGTGCAAAAGATATTTGAGCGTGTCAGACAGAGTGCCGACTTCATGCCCTCTTGGCAAATGACGGTGAGTGTTGGTCCTCAGGGCTGTTTCCACTGAGTATATGTAGTACTGTGCTAAAGTCGTAGCTCGAAGGAAATGATATTTAAATGATCTTCATCTTGGTGTAAAACCTTAATATTATGTCTGTAGAAGTATGTTAGCTTAACCATATGAAAACCTCACCCTCGAATTTGCAGCGGTCATCCAATACACCCCCATATTGTTTGACTCAGCCACTAGCTCACCTTGTATGGCTAATTGATACATCACTGACTTATTAAAATTAACCAAGTCTGCTGATGGTAAAATTTCACGAATATATGGGATGACTGGGATGCTCCTTGGAGCTTTTGGATGTGAATCTGTGTTCTTCAAGCCATCGGACAAGATGGCTTGAAGCAGCCTTTTGGAGAACAGAAGAGATTCTTACGAGTTTTTGTTAGGTTTAATTTTCACATGTTCTAAGGCAATTTTATTTTGATCCTGAGCACGTATACACCTACTACCCAGATAAATAGCTTTAAACATTTACTTTGACTGCTTAAGACTGTGTGTGTGTGTGTGTGTGTGTGTGTGTGTACACGTCAGTACATAATCAACCACATGAGGTAGCAGTTTGCTATTGTCAAAATAATTGTTGACAACAGTAGACAATGTCTAACAGTCTTGACTTTGTATATGCATTGAAAGCCAAAAAAATTATTAGAGCAGATGAATGATGTGGTACAGAAAACTCAATAAACACATTGTCTTGACTCCAAATGGGCCTCTAAGATAGACAATGCTTTAACGTGATTAAAACATATGCCTCATTCTTTCAAAATTTAATTGTGTATGTTAATTTAAGTTTGACAGCCCTAATATATTGACACATTCATTTTATAAAGCTAGTTACATGGGTGGAGGCTATTTCATTTGTCAGTCCCCCCCCTCCCCCCCTTCAGTGATATAGTTAAAATTTGTTAGTTTTATTACAGAGTTAGCTGGGCCCCGTTTTTAGAGAAAGTCTCTGAACTACAGCCCAAGTGAACCCTATGTATTAAGCACCTTACCCGGGAGCTACTGGGTCTGGCCACTATTTCTCTGCATCCTCAATTAGCCAGGCATTTGTATTGGTCTGACACGATCTATGCACGGGTCATCTGTGTAGAATGTTCTGGAAGAGGAGTTGGGCGCGGGCTGGAGGGAGGAGCTGGCCTCGTTCGAGAAGAAGCCGTTTGCGGCAGCGTCCATCGGGCAGGTCCACCACGGAGTGTTGCACGATGGCCGCGAGGTGGCCCTGAAGATCCAGGTGAGCAGATGCAGCAAGGCGCTCCAGCCCTTCTCCGGCGTTAAAGTGCCCAAAACGGGCATGTCTGCCGCGCCCTAGATTTCTGATTTTTTTTTCAACCGCAGCTGGTTACAGCTCCCTATTTTCATCCCAGTTTGGGATGGCCAGTTATTCCGTCTTTTATCGTTTTCCCGACTACGGGTGATGCTGTGTCATTCCCTGTGACGTTTCTGGTCAATTCCACCCACTTGGCAGTAGGTGTCGCCATAGAGCAGCATCAGGCAGAGGCACCCAGCCACGCGATCCACCTGATGGAATGTGGGCCAATTTTAATTCCCATCAGGGCTTCCTCGCCACAGATGGCTAATACAGTAGGGATCAAAACCGCAGGGCACCACTGTCATGATGGATGCCTCATTCGAAGAGGCCCACACCTCATTAAACGGAGCGTGTGTGATGCTTTTAAATAGGCCCGGCAGTTCTGCAGGCGATTGCTTCAGCTCACTTCAGATCCAGCCAAAGCCACGGTGACCTTTTCGGTGGCGGAGTCCTTGGTCTATCCATGTGACATACGAGGACCAAATTTAAGGGGACTGTCTGTCCATATGTTGTACTAATTTCTGCCCACCCTCTTGCACCAGTACCCAGGCGTTGCAGAGAGCATCCACAGTGATATTAACAACCTGATGGCTGTACTGAAAATGAGCATAGTGCTGCCTGAAGGTGAGACCGGACACTGTCAGCACTGCAATTCACCTGCTTGGAGTCTGCAGACATTTGGTTGTATTTTTTTTTGGTTTTGTTTTTGCGCAGGCTTGTTTGCAGACAGCAGCCTGGAGGTCCTTCAAAGAGAGCTTGCTTGGGAGTGTGACTACAAGAGGGAAGCGAAATGTGCCAAGCGATTCAGGTACTGTGAAAATGTGAAGCCTGTGGGTGTATTTGGTAGTGAAACAATCTGTTGGAGGTCAGAATATAAAAGGAAAAAAAAAACTTCACTGACACCTATAAAAATACTGCTGGCTGTCGTTTGTTGTGGATTTGAATGTCTAATAATTATGTTTTTTGCACTTGAATGTCACTTCAGACAAAAGCTGAGTACAACAAAGCCCACCATAGTCATCAATACCATCCTGCTGTTTTGACTGATGGTCAACTTCTATATGGGTTTTTTTAATTAACACCTAAATCCTGCTTGTTTTGGGTCAGGTTGAGAGGAGAGTACTGTAGGTTAATGGACCGTGTTGAGAGGGTTATTCATTTCAAATAGCTAATCATTGGGAGGCTCTTATAGAGAAACCCCAAGACTCCATCGGACAAACTCTGAGCTAGTTATTCACACCGCTGTATGCAGCAGCACTGAAGGTCCTCATGATAGTCTGGAGCTGTTAGGGGTCTGTGAAACTGCCCGTTTTAGGCCAGCCAAGTGGTTTTGACCACAAATAGGTCACAGATACTGAACCTGGCTGATTCAGAGTTTTTCTTAATAAAACTGTATAGTAATAGTTGTTTGTTCGATGCAAATCTCTATAATTCTAATATTAAATTAAACATTAAATTAATGATCAGTCGTGCAGCTACTTTTTAAATTGAACACAAAATAGTTCTTTAGCAAGTAAAGCTTGATTAAACATGAGTCCCTGTTAGATCAGTCAGATTACAGAAACAAGTGCTCATGACGTCTTTTATTACAGGCTGAAATCTATGTAAATGTTTCATAAAACGTGCTAATACTCTAATGATGTTTAGTGTATGACAACACATCCATGTGATGCACCTTGGGACGACTCTGTTGTGAAAGGCGCTATGTGAAAATAAATTGGCGAGGAGGCATCTTTGAAACAGAATATTAAAGACTGTAAACAAGATTTTGGACAAAACGAACCTGCGTACCAGACAAGTGGCTTCTGATGTGGAGTGGCGCGTGTGTAAGTGCTGCACGTTCGATGGCAGGTCTCTACTGCAGGCAGATCCCTTCTTCAGGGTCCCGGAGGTGGTGGACAGCCTGACAAGCGGCCGCGTCCTGACCACTGAGATGGTGTCTGGGGTGCCGCTGGACCACTGCGTCCACCTCAGCCAGGAGACGCGGAACAAGGTGGAGCATCTCCGCAAACGCTCGCGGTACCGGGTCCGCCAGGCCGGGCTTTTTTTCCTCTCTCCTTAAAGCGTAGCCGTTTATCAACAGTGCGGACAGAGGAAATGTCAGGAAGACAAAACCAGTTTGTCGAGGTGGAGCCGAACTGGGCCAACCTCCTTGCTCTCCATGAATAACCCGCCGTTTAAACTGGGGGCGAGTCTCGGGTGGTCCGCACCTTCTGTCCGTTTTTAATTAATTTTTTTAAATCGGGGGATTTGTGTTCTGCTCTTCTGACGGAATGTGGCGCCGTAGCGCTCGAGACCCCCGGTGCATCCGCCAGTTGGATGGCTTCCCGGAAATCTCCCCATCACTGGCTCCTCTGCTCCTCGCTGTTATTTCATTAAAACTGTGTCGCCTCGCAGACCCATGGCTGCTACCATCAGCCCAACTAGATGAGCTTTTCTTTTGAAGTCTTGATTGGCTTGTGTGTCTCTTCCGGGTTGCGCGTCTAAATCGGCGACGTTATGTCAGTGCATTGATCAGGCTGATTTAATTATCCAAGGTGGCGTGCTTTTGCTCATTAAAGGCTCCTGGTTTTAAGTCATTACCCATCTCTGCAACATGCAGCTCTTATATGGTTATATGTGCTTGAACTAATGGAAATGTAAATATTTCTTAATTCGTTATGGGTATGATAACGATTATTTGGGTGTCATTTTGTTCTTTATAATTCGTTTTAAGCCATTTTAACAAACAGTAGCCAATACCACTTTGATCTGGTAAACCGCAGCTCTCAGTACCAAAAAGGCAGAAACCACATGGTTTGGAGGTGCGCTGACCATATGGAAATTGGACACAGGGTGGCAGTATTGCATCTTTATAGTATTGGAACATCTCCTGTGTTCCTTCTCCTTTTTATATATGTATAATATATTGCATTTGCTCTTGCAGATTTGCTTCAGCATCCTGCAGCTGTGCTTGAGGGAGCTGTTTGAGTTCCGCTTCATGCAGACCGACCCTAACTGGGCTAATTTCTTCTACAATGCAGAACAGGACAAGGTTTGTAAACTGCGTTGTGGCTGTGACTAACATGAAAACATGCACATAATGCGGAAACATGGTAATTTTAATCCTCCATATTCTCATGTCTTTAGATTTTCCTGTTGGATTTTGGGGCTTGCCGGGATTACCCAGAGAAATTTACTGATGACTACATAGAGGTAAGCAGATCAGTCACACAGGCCTGGGCAGGTTAATGGCTTTGTAGCGAAAAAGCTGAACTTGACTGTGTAATCTTTCCGATTCTAATAAACTTGACTGTAATCTGATTTTTTTTCTAAGCATTATAATTTCAGATGAAAGCCGTGTTTTTCAGAGAGAAATTAAAATGCCTGTAGCCAGGGGTGCTGTGGGGGGTTGGGGGCTATGATGATTCCATGGGGCCCTAAAAAATTAGCGTAATTGGATTGGTCTGGGTCGGGGACCTAGTATGATGGGCCTTCATGGGGCCCTAACTCTCGAGCAGCATCCCAGCCGGTAGCCGGTGTGCGTCGGGGAGCTGCGTTTGACGTCAGGCCTGCGCCTCCTTGCGCTCCCCCTGTGTTGCCGCCTACGCAGGTGGTGCGCGCCGCTTCAGTGGGGGACCGGGCGGCCGTGCTGCACAAATCTAAGGATCTCAAGTTCCTCACAGGCTTCGAAACCAAGGTGAGGCCCAGTCGCGGTTTATCTCGCCCTCTCCGCACCCCGTGCGCTGCCTCGGCGCTCCTGGCCTCCCAGCGCCGTTAGCCGGGTTCTCCTCCCGCCCCCTCCAGGCCTTTGAGGAAGCCCACACGGAAGCTGTGATGATCCTGGGCGAGGCGTTCGCCTCTCCGGGCCCCTTCGACTTCAGCGCGCAGAGCACCACCCAGCGCATCCACGAGCTGATCCCCGTCATGCTGCGGCACCGACTCACGCCTCCGCCGGAGGAGACCTACTCTCTGCACCGCAAGATGGCCGGCTCCTTTCTCATCTGCTCCAAGCTGGGGGCCCGCATCCACTGTAGGGACATGTTCCTGGAGATCTATGATAACTACGGCCGCCGGAGACGGGGGCAGGCCGCCTAGAGGGTGGGGGGATGGAGAGTGGAGCTGAAGACTGTGTGTGTGTGTGTGTGTGTGTGTGTGTGTAGATATGCAGCGAGATGTGGTCCTTCATCCATAATGCCAGTCCTTGAAGTAACGGAGGCCAAACGTTGAGTGGAACTTGGCGACGTCTTAGGAGAAAAAGGTATGAAATGCCCAGAACCGAAGGATATGACTCATTCATCAAAGCAGAAACCGGAGTGTACAGAAATCCACTAAGTTCTTCTGAAGGCCTCAGTGACACTCATGGAACTGTTAGTCGTTTTACTAGCTGGTCCTTTGACTAGCTGCTCTCAGAGACTGCTGGGATCTGACCAAAGCAGTATCTGTACCAACACTTAAAAGAACCTACAGTATATAAAACATAATGGGCTGAGTCAGAAGTTTAATATTTTGTGGTTGCACACCTTTCATTGTGAAATTAATGCAATGCAACAAGACATTTTCTGTTGTCTTTTTTTTTTCCACTATTGTCGGTGCAGTTGAAATTTTGCTTTTCTCCTACCTTAAAGGAGTATGGAAAAGGGTAGAAAACATGTGTAATTCTCAAATAATTCCGGTGACACACACAAGTGTTGGCTGTATGCTTTATTGTAAATCTTCAGTGTCATTAAGATCTGCCCATGCTGGCCGTTAAGTTGCCGTAAAAAAATGCTGCAATTTATAGAACGTAATGAAGTGTTTCACTTGCGAACCGTACCTGAGTTCCAGCCTCTGCGCTTCTCAGTCCTCTGTTTTATACTTGTGCTTTAATAGTGACTGAAATAGCCATTTGTTGTGATTTTAACATTATATGTTTCTCTGAGCTGGTATTTAAACAAGATGTGTGTGAAATTATGTGACGTTGCATAACTGAGGCCAGTACACAGAGGAAATTATGCACAAGACACGTGGTGGATTGAACCTCCACCACAAACTGTCTAGTCTGTTTTCAGAGACTGTATCAAATCAGAAGCAGCAGGTTCACAACTTGTGTGCAGGACAATATGTCGAATTGTGAATGTGGGGTCGGTGTGATCAACATTCATAAGTTGTGTCCAGAAAGATCTAATGCTGCCAATTCGTCATATTAGTGCTCAGTAAATAATTTGAGCATTGAATAACGTTGCTACAGCTTTGTTTCACCTCAAAGATTTCCCAAATGTATCAGGTTTTCAATTGTCAATGCACATTGTCAGTATTTTATTAGTCAAGCTCAATTAAATGATTTGAACCGAGTTCCTACCTACTGTTTCTAAAAACCTTGTAGCTAAGTGAATTTATGAAAAGTAAATTTTGGATCATTAAAAAAGCACTCAGATACACTAACAGGGTATACACACATGTTCTACAAGGACCATGAGCTCTGTAGATGTTTGTCAAGTCACCAAACTTAACTGATTAATATGCCATCTGGCTTTTGCAAGCATGAATAATTTATGGGCCGTGCCCTTCTCCTGCACCACCTAGATGAAGTTACTTTTCTATTCAAATAATGACTTAAATGCTTCGATGCCAACTGGCCAGCCTCTTACACAATTTTTCCCCGTGGTTTCATGGTTGTCTTAAATAACGTCATTGTTCAGCTAATTAGCATCATGCACTATTTAGAAAGTATAACGGTGTATGTGATTGGACAGCTCGAGTTTGCAGGTGATGAGCCAAAACAGGAATGGGTGCTGTGTAGGGAAGCTTCCTTAAGCTGCAGCCTAGAAGCGGAGCCAGTGAGGGGGCTGGGCTGGTGTTGGCATCCCATAATTTAATTGGTCGCCCAGGGTCTCTACCATTTTCATTGGCTCTGAGTGATGTCAATCATATTTCAATAGGTACGGGTGACTCAGTTAAAAG
This sequence comes from Pollimyrus isidori, assembly GCA_019775955.2. Lineage (NCBI taxonomy): Eukaryota > Metazoa > Chordata > Actinopteri > Osteoglossiformes > Mormyridae > Pollimyrus > Pollimyrus isidori. The sequence continues at coordinate 8,797,894 of JABFDZ020000040.1, read as the reverse complement.
TGCAACAGTAGGTATCTGACCTGACTGAAGCATAATGATGCATATAAAATACAGTGTTATGCACATTGTGCACTTTATTTTCTGAATTAGTGATAATGTTTTCATATGAGTGCTGGTTCTTCATGGGTCCTAGTAAGATTTTTTTTTAATTTTTCTGGTATTGTACGATTTTAAAACGATGTTTCTCGTCACTTCTGCTGTTTGCCTGGCAACAGGAACTGCAGACTTCAGCTGTATCAAAGCTGAATTCTGACTGTTACGCTTTTTGCAAGTGGTGCAAAGTTTTGGAAGAATAAAAAGTAATTAAGAAGAAGTATTTTTAGTCAAATATTATGACAGTTTAGAGGAATCAACTTAATTTTGTGGATTAAAGGCATGAACAACAAGATGTCGTAGCCAGATTTTTTTTGTATAACTGAAGACTATATTGTGTTTTTTACTTTGTGCACTTGGTAGAAAGAAGTTGGTGACACCCCCCCACACACACACACACACACACACACACACACACCTGGTATCACTACTGCTCAGTCATTCTTCTCATATTGATGACCATGGGGAACAAAAAGACTAATTCAATACTGACCTTTTGTGTGTATTAAACTGGTTATTGAGCTTTAGGACACCGATTCATAGTGAACTTGTCCTACAACTGAGCCTCTGGGTCTGCGTGGTAAAACCTCCCCCATCATCTTACTGGCTAATTATGTTTTTCTTCATATTAAAATACTTTATGGACACAGAGCAGGTTGTAGTCATTGGTTGAATCTCATCCTGCTGACTTTTCTGAGGGGAAACGAGGCATGTTGGACCTTGCAAACAAGATTGGGCACCTTGGTCAACATCGTAGATTTTGGTGTGGTGTTACTGCAGCCTGCTATTGATCAATGTGGAATTTCATTGGAAAGAAGTTATTGACCGAAGGAGTGAAGTGGAAAAAAAACACATAACTCCAGCCACTGTCAGTAATTAATGCATCATTTTAGATTATTGAACTAATTATCATATTAGGTGCACACCAACCAAAAACCCCTTTGTTTATGAATATGGGTGTTTTTAGCAGGGATTTTTCTACTGCATCATTGGCGTTTAGATATATCAGTCATTCCTCTTAACTGGTAAAATAATATTCCAGTCCAGTTGCAGTTGTAATTTATAAATATACATTCCTATTATCTAATGATACATAATATTGGTCCATTTGGCCACCTTGCATTCCATTTCTGTTTATCTTCAATGTCAATTGAAGGCACGGACACACGTATGAACAATGTTTAAGAATATTTTTAAAGAATGAAAAAAAAGAACTTCAAGTAAAATATTTCAAATTTTAACTTTCGTCGACCATCGAAAAGGCATGTTTTTTAAGTTAAATCTTTATCTTGCTGAAGAAACCATTTTGAATCTATTGTACATTTTGAATGTACTGTCGATATAATTAACAAGAACTTAGCCCTTAGGAATTGTTTTTGAAGTTCCTCCCAGGACTTGCAGTTGTACCTAAGTTCAAAACATTTGCAATAATAGTTTGGATTAAAGAGATGAGGTGGAATCATATTACAACATGAATATCAGCCAGATTCACATACACAAATGAGCCCAAACGGTATGACTAAAAATAGCAGATTCACGGTCTGGGATATATTAGATGGTAAGCCAACATTCAATAGTCAAAGTCAACATGTTGAATGCAAAAGAAATGGCCGAGGATAAAGATCTGAGTGACTTTGATAAGGGAAAGATTGCTATGGCCAGAACATCGGAACATCTCCCACTTGGCAAGGCTTGTGTAGTGCTCACAGTCTTCTGTGATGAGTAGCAGTGCTCACAGTCATCCATGGTGAGTATGAACTGAGAGTGGTCAGATAGGAGAAAAAAGCCAGGGATGATAGGGCATTAGGCAGCCAAAGCTCGTCTATGAGAGACATGAACAAAGGCTCTAACGTCTGGTATAAACCAACAGCAGGGTTACTGTGACACAAATCACAGGTAATTTTAATGAAGGTCACTGGAGAAATGTGTCATGGCACACTGCAGCCAGCTCTGCTGTTTAAGGTGTTATATAGCTGCGGATGCTTGACGCATACTGTCCACACGACGCAGCAGAGAACAGTCAGGGACTCTTCATTCCAGGTGACTTCCTTCCATTGCTCCAAGGTCCAGTTCTGATGCTTTCGTACCCACTGTAGGTGCTTCTGGTGACAGACAGGGACTATCATGGCTACTCTGACTGGCCTGCAGCTATGTTTATCGACGTATAACATGTCAGTAATGAGGCAGATTTTGCAGTGCTAGGTTGGAGGAGGCAAATGAGTGGTATCGTGGGAAATAATGCATTTTTGATGCTGTAGTGACTCGAAGGAACGATCTAAATTGTGACAATTAGTGCACCTAGGAAAGCTAATCCAGCAAAGTGTGCTAACTGGCTAACCCACCTAATGGAATCATGGCATTCAGTGAGATATCTCCCTGTGTGCTTGGTTAGCAGAGCTTGCAGTGCAAGGCCAATGAATTTGCGAGCCCTAAGTTTGAGCCCTAAATTTGAAGGAATATTGCTGGGCCAAGACTAAAAAAGCTATGTGTTACTGGAGAATTTTCAAATCCGGGAAAGCTCATTAGGGTGTTCAGGTGGCTGCGCGAGTAGTATCAGCCTGCAGGGGTTGGGGGGGATTGAATAATTTACTGCTGGTTATTTCACACAGTACAAAAAGACACAGGCATATGACCTGGTGCTTTTGATTACATCGCCTGCATCGTATGTGCTCCGTAACGGACTGCCATCTTGTCCTCAGTGTTTCTCTCCCACTTGGGATTCCAGGCTCGTCCTGAACATGTACTGGATATGTAAATATGTGGAAGGACACATTAGACTGTGATTAATAGACTTTATTTTATTTTCTTAATTGTAAAGTGAAATATACATTCCCCTTCATAAGAACTGCACCTTAAAATAACGTTCAAATGATGTTTAACAAAGGTTTATATTCATAATAAATCATGCACTTAGCCTTTAAGTCATTTATTTTTAATCATAAATTCTTACCAATATGTCGTTACACTGTTGTTATATTTTTTGCACTTTGCATTCCTCCCTTACTTTTGTTCATTGTTCTCCACACTTGATGACCTTAAACATGGTCTGACTGGTTCTTCCTCATATGGCGTCATCGGGATTGTTGGGCATAAGCAAAGACGGAGTTTTCTGGAAAAACACTGGGATGTGTCCTTGGCTGTATTAGCTCAGAACACCTTATCTTCGTGCAGGACACCATTCTATGATCTTTTAGGGAACACAGAGCGTCATCAGGCTAGTAGAGCAATTCACAAAACCCAATGAGAACCATACATACCGCACAATATACCCAACCACCGAGAGTCATTCCATTTATGTTCAAAATATAATATACATGTGCTCCCTTAGTCGATTAGCTAAATCAGTATCTCCAAAACTGATCCTCATGGACTCGCAGACAGTTCATGTTTTTGCTCCATGGTAGGGAGTTGGAAGGGAGCAAAACGGTGGACCGTCTGTGGCTCTGAGGATCTGCTTGGGAAACATTGATCAGCATCACTGTGCAGCTTAGCTATTTACACTGCCTGCTGTATCTAACCAATTCCTGCATCCACAGCTGCGCACCGACCCGCCCCATCAGGGACTGTCGAAGCTGATGAATGGGCAGCTTAATCTGGCCTGACCTCCTAACCATCCAATTTAATGTCTTGTTTCAGGGATGATGCTGTTCATTTGTCCTCGCTTAGCAATATAATATGGATTACTGAAGCATTAATATTTCCATTCCAACTTTTGCCTAATACATGCTAGGAAGTTCCTATATAACAAAGCAAGTTACACATCTTACATGTAAATTCTGACTCTTGTTTTATGTTTTTTTTTAATAGTGCAGAGATATGTAGTCATTGGAAATCTCTGTAGGAAGAACTCTTTAAAATAATCAATTGAGCTTTATTGAAAATAGCAAAAAACAAACAAAAAAGGGTTTAACAACTTTGGTCAAATAATTGCAAGTTGCAATATGGTGGTAAGTATATACATATATTTTTTCTGGTATCATTTGGGAATTAATCGTTATATCCATCCATCTATTTTTATTACTGTCTACGATATTTAAATCTTTTACAAAATTTGTAGATTCAACCATTTATTATAACCAGCTATTCAGTTTAGAGGTTTACATTGAGTTTGAAGTGTATGTCCTAAGAAATGCAGGGGGAGTCACCCTAAATAGAATATTAGCCCATTGAGGGGGCATTAACACACATAATCAAATATTTAGGCAATGTATAACAGCAGTGCTTATTAACATCAAACTAGTCCAACCAGGTGTTTTTCTGTAAGATGGTTGGGAAATTGATATATGTTGATCATGATTCAGTTTAAAAAATTATCTAGATGATTCCAATACAGCGGTACAATCCAAATAATGTGTTTGTTCTGTCTTCATGCTGATATACCAATTCAGTTCAATAAAATGCTTAATTGATCAGATTGCTTGTAAAACCTGCACTCATCTTGGTCCACCACAAGCAGGGTTGCAGACCACAGATTTTGTAAATAAATTGATTATTTTCCAATTTATAAAATTTATCTGAACAAAACTTGGTAGAGACATGCGGTATGTCCACAAGGGCTCTATTAAGTAAAACAAAATCAACTGTCCTGCCAAGAAGCTGGATCACAATATATTACAATACTAAACGGTCTCCCCATAAGACCATATTTAATAATATCCAGTGATAACTGGCAAAGTCTGCAGTCTTAATGATAATAACTTCCTTATGTTGCTATAACAGGAATAATGATCCTAAAAATCTGTTTTGTTTCCTTGAACAGACTGTAATGAGCAGTTGCTGGCACAACCTGCCAGCCATCTATTTTCTATAACAGCTTAGCCAGTAACACGGGTGACACTAGGGCTGGGTTTATAGGCCCGGAATGTGTTTAGCAACACCCCGGTTAGTTTGTTCCTGTCAGTTTTAGCATCGCCGCTACTTTGCTACGATGCGTAACCATTTGTGGGGCAAGCCCTGGAACATCCTCTCACCCTGACCAGCAGAGAGTTGTCTGACACACGCTACGCTATGCTACTTACTGTCCAAGTCACACAAATGACATGTTACGGGATCGTGGAAAGAAACCATGAGTATTTATAGAAAACCCACGTAAACAACATGAAGACGCCACACACACAGACAGGGATGAGAAACAACACCATATCCTAGCAGACGTAAGACACAATGCTATCGACTTAGACAGCAAGCTCACTATACAACATATACAGTCATCTACATGATTCTTATTAACACCCATTCAGATCATCAGTTGCGTAAGTTTCTCAAAACAATGCAAACCTCATAGTAAGTCAAGTTCATGTTCTGTATGTTTACATAAAGAGAAACCTTATACTTCAAAGTATTTACCAATCAATCTGTTTTTAGTAACTGTCTACCTCATGAGGTCCATGGTAAAACTTTAGCCATCCTTCCAAAAAGAGAATGGATTCATCAGAAGAGGTAATCAAGGCCATTTTATCTTAAATTAATAAAATAGGCATTTACGATCTACTTAAATATGGATAGTCCGGTTTACACGTTACGATGGGACATTTAGCAACTGTTTGAGTAATACTGGCAATTTATATGGCTGTATATTATCAGTGGCAGATCGCTTTACACGCGATCCATGTTGGATTTCTTGCACAGATGTCTACAGGATAGCTATATGTAAAACTGGGGCTCAGATGTTGTCAATTATAAGGCAGGAATTATATTGTTAAATGTGTGGACTGCAGAATTATTAGGGAAATTTTCGACTGACTTTGACAAATTACATTAGAGCAGTTCTGAATATTTATGAGGATCAAATGCACCAATAATTATCTGTTAAGTGTATTACATGGATAAATAAAGTAAAAAAATAAGTGCTATTTTTTTTACTTGTGTATTTTTAATTCTTATTGTGGGGGTAATATTACAGTTAAAGTGGACAAAAATTAAGATCCATTTATTTCAGGTTTCCTTGGAGAAAAAAAATGGGTTTTTTTTTTTAGCTACCAGTGATACAATTTCAAAGGTGAGTGAAATTCTTGAATGAGTTAAGATCTCTGCAATGGGCTGGCCCCCCGTGCAGGGTTCCTCCCTGCCTCGTGCCCGTTGCTTCCGGGATAGGCTCCGGACCCCCCGCGACCCTGTAGAATGCTGGCTGGAAGCGGGTTGGAAAATGGATGGATGGGTGGATGGAGTTAAGATCTTTGTGTGTTTTCACAATCTCTGCGAAAGAAGCCAGCACATTATTTTGTAGGCAAAAAATAGAGGCAAATGACTGATGTATTATTCATTGACTGAAAATCAGTTGAAGGTCTGAGAGCATCAAGGGAAAGTCCAGCTCTCTTAGATCTCGGAATAGTAACTGGAATGGATTTATAAATGTCAGACTATGGAATGCATGACGCAGTGCGTCACGTGTACTGAAATATCACCATGGTCAATATTGTCTTCTTTTACATAAAACATTCAAAACTTGTCCTCTGCCCCATATTAAATAAAAACTACAGCGATATAATAGGTTCGATTTTTACATTTAGTAACTCTTGTAATATTTTATAGTACAATAACTGCTTACTACTTAAATACTGTTGCTAAAATATTAAGTATGATTTTTTTTTTAAATTTACCTACTTATCCTGCTATTTTATATTATTTTATATAATTATTTTTCACAGTATATAATTATATGATTATTCCTTTCTCTTTCTGCAGAATACCTAAATAACCCAAGGAAAATATATATATATATATATATTGTCAAACGACATCTGCTGGTCGTGACAGTTCAAAGTATTTTCAAATGGCGTAACCGGACGCCCTTGCAATTTAGTTGAACCTTTAATTACATAAACGTTTTTACAGCAAACAATAACAAAATATGAACTGAAAATCCATTCGTGGATTAAGGATATTTTTTCAAAACTCATCATCTTAATTTTTTATGATCTCATCAAATGCAACGGGGTTACCGTGCTGCACTTGCAATCGCATGAAAGTGACACCAAAGCCTGTGAAATAATCATAATGAAAATTGTTACTAGAAACAATAACATAACTTCTGGCAGTCCCGCTGAATGGAGCATTTCGAGTATTATAATATGCCAAGCCGAACATGGGACGTTGTCTGCCAGTCAGGCCCAGGATATCGAATACTTCTGATGACATTACCAGGTTAAGACGCTACCTGTGTTCCCTAGAGAAATCAAGGCTGAAAACCTATCTGCTGTTGTGCTTACCTTCAGTGTAACCAGATGAACCTGATGCATAATCATACAGTACAGGGCGAACAACATGCACGTAAGTTTATGACTTTCCCGAGACGTGTGAAGTCATTCCCTCGTTGATCCTCTTAAGTCACGGTGGTGCGTAAACACAAGATGGCGCTGCTTATACTGCTACTGTTTCTTTTGAGCCATTATCTAGGGGTTCAATTATAACTATTTTTTTGTATTAGTTTCCCATCATCACTTGTTGATACCCGCCTGTAATGCATTTGCTTTTCAAACAGTAATATTGCATGTAATGGTAATATAGAAAATTCTAATTATTATGGGAAAAATAATGTCAACACTTTCTCTGAAATAATATATTACGCTGAAAATTCGAAACCTCTTAAATATGTGCCTTTTATTTTCTAAAAACAGCAATTTTATGGAAAAGAAGAAGCATACTAATTTTTCAAATACCATCCCACCTTGAGGGTTACCAGTCAAGATAAATGAATTACATATACTTATTGTTATGGTTGTCGTTTTTAAAAACAAATGCTGCACATATCATCTTACACTGGGGTGCAAAAACTTGTTTGCATTTGTGGTTCATTTCCGAAAAAGTATTTGCCGGAAAGGGTTAAAAGACTTTGAGTTTTTGCCTCTTATTAAAGATCAATGGGGGGAAAATGTATTTGCATGCTCGCGCCGCCTGTGCCAATGGAGTCGCGAGGAAGGCAGGGCCGGCGGGTGGAGCCGCAACGCGAGCCCAATCTGTGCGCCAGCCACTGCTTAGTCAACAACAAAAGCACTGAAGATTGCTGCAAAGTGGCCAGTTGGCTTACCATCTCCTACGGCTTGTTTTTACGTTTTATTTCCACTTCTTTTTGTTTGTGGTAACCTAGAGGCTTTCCCTGCAGTATTCTATCCATCGATTCTACATTCGTTTATTTTTTTTTCAATTTAAACAGCAAAATTATATTTTTATTAACATCATTTGGTTTGGATTTCACAAAAGGCGCTACTGGACTATAGCACACTGTTCCTGTCGGTGAGTGTTAAAATAGGTTTTACTATTGTTTGCACTTGTATTAATAACATGTGCTTTATAATTGCTTTAGCTATGGTTATGTATCGATCATTGCAGAATTGTCTGATTGTCGGCTTTCAGGGGCTGTTTATGTAGTCTATGAAGAGAACAATTTCTTACGCAAAGCAGCAACGGAATATAATATTATTGAAATATGGTTTTCCACGATTGCACCGAATCGGGACTGTGGTCCTGGAGCCTGGTTGTTTGCGTGTGTGTTCTGTGTAAATTACATTACCGGTGTTTTTAAAACATTTACATTTAAAACAGCAGAAATGTTCTTAAATGTCCCATCAATATTTTGACGGACACAACCACTGCCACCACGCTGTTTATCAGCCTGTACAGGCATGGGGAACATTATTCCTGTTTTTTATTTGATTGCAATAGTTTCCATTCTGTACTCAGTAGAGGTAAAGGTGCATATTTACGCGCGGGGAGGTAGATTTCAAAAACGCGCCCTGTGTTTTAATACGCTTAGTGTCTGCAATAGACTTCATCCACTCAGGTACATTACCTACTTACTCGACTCGTTCACCTTCCATCAGATGTTTTTTTGCCGAGACCCCGCAGCTTGATGCTCTCCATCTCTTTAGATCACAAGCACCAATTTTACTCGTAGCGAATCGCAATAATTTAGTTTACACTGGGGAATGGAAACGCATGGGTCTGAAAATAAAGGCTTCTTTCTTTTACCGCATCTCCCTCGGTACCATGGGAGCGAACACCATTTCCGCTCATCACTATGAAAAGCAGCCAGTATGTCCTGCTGATGCAGGATAAAAGCAACTAAATCTACGATACGCTGGTTTATTTCCATCCTGATCACCCCAACCATTACGGCGCGGCAGACATACAGAATAAGGAATAATAGGAAGAAATAAAAGTGTGTGTCCGAATAATTTCATAATATAGATATAGTTTATACAATTGTCATGTCACAAGGTTTATTTTTAGTACACAATTAATGCATTTAACAGATGAAGTGCAACAAGGACAGCCGCCGATACAGTTGTCCTGAATTGGTTCATTAGATATGCGACAACTGCTTGGTTTTTATGCAATACGTTGAACATTAATGTCAAGCACATGAGATGTCTTCCCCCACCCACATGTGTCGGGACATTCTCGTAATATGGATCCCCCCAGTCGGGTTCCTGTTTCGCCCAGGGGAATGAATTACAGTCACGGTTTATTGAATAGATTATTTGAGGCCGCAGATTCCGCAGATGATCTGCGAGGTTTTTCGGTCGCTGCTGGACGGCGACGCGGGAGAATGCGCTGCCTTCGGCGGATACGTGCGCGCTGCGCTTCGTCAACAACGAGGCATCTGTGCGGGGACTGCCTCTCCGGAGGCATGTGGCCTTAACCGCTCAAACTGCTGTCTGAATACAAGGAAACTGGTTTCCATTACAGAGACATGGAGAGGAAAGCATAGAAAGGCTGGAGGTATATATTCCTGAAAGCCAGCTGGCCCTTATCGTACTGTAGAAGTACATCCCATTATCGGGGTTGTAGTTTTAACTGGTAAGTGCAGTACCACACTGCAAATCCTGTTTCCCGATTTTCGCTCCAATAAGACATGATCGAGATGCTGGTATGGGAATTCAGATGCAGAAATGTCACATGGAGACTTTGCGGCGTGGTAGTGGTGAGCACGTAGCGCGCTTCCTATGGAAGTACAGCCTGCTGTTGACGTGGTGCCCAAGTGACACACTGCCGCTTTCTTCCTCTCTTTTGCAAGATGTAAATTTCCTTTAGCATAATCTCCCTTAGTCGTTTGCGAGCAGCTCCAGGCCAGGCCGGATTTCACTCACTTTAATGTAGTGCCGCCACTAACAGTAAGCAGACCCAGCTGAAGACTTTACTCTGAATTTGAAGCTGTAGTCGGGAAAACCCTAGGTAAGAAAACTCAGTGCAAAAATGAAGTTTCGGGGATGACAGAGAAGCCAACTGGAAATATGAAAGAAAAACTGTTTAAAAAAACCTAGAGAAGTACTAGCCATGGAAGTAAGCCATATTATCATCACGCTGGTTCTTGTAGTGTTGTGGTGAAATGATAATATTAAGGATGTCTTCAGAGTTGGACTCAACATTCTCAGACATTTTTGCATGAGCTGGATCTTTAGGTTACCAATGCTCCACCTGTTGAGGTGGAACAAACATTAATAGGTCAGGCATGTGGCGATTATCAAGCGCCAGGTGCTGTACGTTTCAGGCACTGGTTTCTCTCACGGAGACAGTAGGAGGGCACAAATTGCTTTTACAAGACACAAACCTTGACCCCTCGTCTATATTGTTTGCGCCGGGCTGTGGGCCCAACCCATTTGTGACTTTCTGAATTCTGCTGTGGGAATGACGCGGTAATGTTTGTGTCTGATTGATGACAACGGTGGCTGCCGCTATCTGAATGAGCAAACAAGGGACATAAGTGTTCGCCCATGCGGTTGGCGATGTGTAATTGGACAGCAAATGTGTGCTTTGCGTTGGCATGTGTGGGTTGTTGTGTGGCTTGGATCTTACTCTCTTGTTTGATGTCTGGATATTTAGGCTGGTGTGTTGACACACACGCGAGCTTTCAGACTAATCGCTGTCGGTGGCTGTCGGTGGCGACACAGGTGGCCGTCTCTGATTCTCATCCGTGGGTCTTGTTCTCTTAACGTAGCATTATCAGGTGCTTAAGGGGTCATTGTGAAGTTTGCGTCGAGTGTTTGTTAGAGACTTTTATGTGGTGGTTTCCTGTGATTGGAGCAAATGTAGGTCATTTAAGCCATATATCTTTTGTAACAATTGAAGGTGCCCAGTAGTGTTGATATAGTTCACCTGTAATGTATTTTTTAAGAGTGACTACAAAGGAATCACTTTTTTGTGGAGTGGGCACAAGGTGGAACTGGGTTAGAGAGGGATCTGGTTGGTCCCGTTAAACCTCTTTTGGTGACACAGCCGGGATCCATCCTGATCTGATGATCAGTGTCTTGGTCACATAGCACACACACACTGCAATGGAAGTTATTTTTTAAATGGGAAAACGTACTGTTTTACTGTTGGAAAATCCGTTTGAATTAATACTTAGACTTAGATACTCTAATATCTAAGAAAAATACTTAGATATTAGAGTTGATAGAGCTACCTTAGCACAACATGATATCTTCAGCGGCACCTTAATGATAAATGGAAATTTGCAAGTCACAGGCTGAAAAAATCTGTGAATTGGAAAAAATATGCTAGACCACTTTGCCTGCATTTATATATAGTACATATGCAGAACAAAAACTATTTTCACCAGTGACTTCATGAATAAACTATATATATATTGTATTTCACAGACAGGCATCGCAAGAAAATGCACAAAAAAAAACAACTTTACATATGGGAACATAATGAACACAGTATTCATTGATAACTTTTCATCCCATCGAATATATGTCCAGCAAGACGGAGATAAATTAGGTTTTAGAACCTGGTAATTCTAAGGCCAAGGGGCCTGTGTTTACCCAGTGCCTTATAACGGAGCAGCGGGCCTGCTCAGCTGGCTGCAGGTGTGACATGGGGGAAAGGGCTCATGCATCATTCTGTCATGCCTCGATAATGCGGGGAAAACGACGCGAATAAGCGAAAAACCCCAACCTGTGCCCGTCACTTTGTAAATAATGTACGCAATTTGGGAGCCTGGACGTCAGTGGCAGTCCTCTGCACTTTCCCTCCGCTCTGCTAGACTATCGTGCCGCGTCCCTGGCAAATTCTCCGTCCGTCGGGGGTCCTTTCCAATTCCTCTCCGACAGCAAGGCTCAGAATCCCCCCCCCCCCCTTTTTTTTGTTTGCCGACACGCAGCAGACGGATGCGCCGTGGGGCCGAGCAGCTGGGGGCACAAAGGAGGGGTCAAAGGTCATGTCATCAGCTGGAGCCTGGCCTGCCCCAGAGAAGCCGGATGCCATCTTTGCGATTATTAGAATGGAAATATCTGATACGTCTGGAAAGAATAGCTGATGTTTAATTGGGCGTGATATAATTGAATAGAGGTTGCATTTATTGCGGTGGATGGATGTGAGATGGAACCTGAAGTGCGTGAGGATATTTTGGTATTCTTATTGGGGTCTTCCGGAACGGTCATGTGACGTAAAGACTGGACTCTGTGGTGCTGTGTGTCCTGAAGTAACCCACTGTAACTCTATTTAAGGCCCCCTAATTAATCACAGGCTGAAGAGAGAGCGATGGATGGGCTCTTCACTGAAGGGAAAATAGGAACAATTTGTCCCAATACACGCCCCCCCACACACCCTCACCCCCCAATTACAGCTGAATATTTCTGGGTTACGGTCTCTTGCTCGTAGTCCTTGGTCTTAGGAGTTTAGTACTTGTTTGTTAGAAACCTGAAATCTGTCTCGAATCAGCTGTAATGGATGCTGGGAAATACTCCAGGACAAGAAAATTAGGAAACATGTTAAATGAAGGTGAGGCTGTGCAGCATCACACAGTCCAGTTACTGGCGGCCTTTATGTGCACATGAAGTACCAGTAATATCACTAGTTTAGGGATCTCTAGACCTTCTGGTAAACTTTTTGTTTTGTCTAGTGTCTTAGCGTCCCGAGATTATCGGGAGCTTCGACTGTGTTTCCCGGTGGGAACGGAGGGCAGGAGGATGCAGATCGTCTCTTCTTTCGCGTTCGGCCCGCCTGTCTTCCTCCGGCCGGATGAAGACGACGGAGCTAAACGGATTAGCCCGCGACTCCCTGCCTTGACCCAGACCCGCCCCGTCGAGTCAGACAGCGGCTCTCGACTGTCGCCTCTCGTTCGTCACTCGGCTGAACTTGAGGCCCTCATGAGGGAAGGCTGTCGCCTTAGTGAGGGAGAGAGAGAGAGAGAGGGAGGGAGGGAGGGAGGGAGGTGTGTGGCGGAGAGCGGGGGGGGGGGGAGTGAACGATATCGAGGGCAGCAGGTAGAGCGGAGTGGAGATTTCTTTATCGTCATCTCATCCGAGTACGGAGTGCAGGGCGAGACATAATTGCATGTCACAGTGCAAACACACACAGGCTAACATGCAGTGCGACAGGAACATCTACACCTTATGGTAGCAATAGAGACGAGGCTTTGGTTTGCATGGAGAAATACACATTTTGTTAGGCACTTCGCCTATTACATGGCTTTTTCTCCCTGTGTGTACCTGTGTGTGCCTGTGTGTACCTGTGTGTGCCTGTGTGTGCCTGTGTGTACCTGTGTGTGCCTGTGTGTGCCTGTGTGTGCCTGTGTGTGCCTGTGTGTACCTGTGTGTGCCTGTCGCGGCGAGGTTAAGAGGGAGTGCTTATTCATGCATCCAGGGTTACTCAGGGGTATAGTGTAGCAGTTCTGCCAGAAACATTAAAATGAGCGCAGGTGCTGACTGGCCTGTCACTGGGTTTTTCCCGCTGAGGAACAGCGTCGTTGAGAATTTCTTCCCATTCTGCTACCGGTGGCATTAATATTTTTTCTCTCTCTCTTCAGCTGAACATCTGGCAGTGGTGCGGCAGGGAGCGCGTGCATGTTAGCAAACACGATTTAATATTATATTACCTTAGCTACATTTAATCCATCTATCCATCTTTCCATCCTCTGTAACCAGCGTAGGGTCACATGATGTTGGAGCCAGTTCTAGGATGCGTTGAGCGGGAGGCAGCAAGGTAGAACCTGGATGCCGCGGCGTTTATTGGAAGTGGACTCTCACTTCCTGTTGACTGAGAACCGTCGGATGGTGATTTATCATTAATGTATGTAAAAATCGCTGTGGGGGCGGGGAGCCCGGAGAGCCCCCTTCTGTCCCTCGGGTGCGGGCTGCCTGCAGGCGCCGCATCTTTCATCTTGCTCCTTCAGGGAGGGGCCGCTGTGGCAGAGCGTGAGGGGTGTGCGTGTGGGGGCAATGTTTGCCGTTCCGGAGGGTCTAATTCTCTGTGCACTGGCGGAGTGAGGAGCTGGGGCGACTGAGGCGTCCCGGAGCAGCGCGTTTGTGGGGAATCCCCCCGCTCCCCGTGCTTTCCCATCCTCCGCCGTCTAATTTGGGGCACTGTGATTAAAACGGGAGATGTTGCTCTCCGCTGGGGGCTGCCGTTAATCACATTAGGAGCCTCGCCGCGGGGCCGCGCTCCCCCGCCTTGAGGTCTCCGGCGGAGGCGAGGAGAAGGCGGCTCCGGGAGTCGCTCCCCGGTGCCGCGGGTTTTTCCGCGGACGTCGCCGTCTGCTGTCGTTTACGTTCTCTTTATTTGGTGGACGCTTGTGTCCAAGGCGCGGCATGAAGTTGAAGAAGCAGGGCCAGACAGTTCCTGGAGCAGCTGGGGCCTTGGTCAGGGGCCCAGCGGTGACATCACTCTGCCAACCTTGGGATTCGAACCAGCGACCTTCTGACCGCAGGAGCAGAGATCTAACCCGCCGAGGCATATGCTGTCCCCATTTTGCTGTTTATTAGTGTCTTTTTCATTCATTTCATTCATTGTCGTTCGGTTAAAGGCTGGTCCCATTGTAGCAGAAAATTGGGGTAGTTTTGGGGGCGGGTTTGTCATTTGGCAGATGTGCATTCAGTCTCACTCATTAGGGCTAAACTCGTCGAGTTTGGTAACAAGGTGACGCAGTGGAAGCTTCAGCACAGTGACTGTTTAATTACACCCAAATATACCTATGGAGATGAACATAACCCTGAATTACAAGGCAAACCACAGACTTATTTTTCTGGGAAGAATTCACCAGCATTTTGGGTGACCTTCCATAGCAATGCTTTTGTTCCTCCTTCCTGTTTAGTAAGATGTGATTCAGCTTGCGTTGAACCCTTCTCATGGTATTGTAATTGCTAACCAGCTGTGTAAAAATTCCAGAGAGCCAAAAAAGTCGGGGTCAGCCGGTGTGTTTATCCGCAGTGCTGCGTCCTTCTGGTAAACATCAATGAAATTGAGGGGTCACATGTTGGAATCCCTGTAACACCCATTGGCTGTTTGGTAGATGAACTTTTTTGAACCCGATCCCAGTTTTTTGGTTGCAACACTTGGTTCTTTTGTCGTAAATTTGGAAATATTTAGCATGTTCTTTGGTCAATATTTTCACATCAGATCTTATCAACAAACCTGTAAACCTGCCGGCCCCCCCCCCCCCCCGCCGGGGGGGGGGTTGTGTGGTCGCCAGCTGTGCCCTGCGGGCAGGGCTGTGTACACGGTACCGCCGAGACTGGATCCGTGCTGGCGG
>JABFDZ020000040.1:8739103-8765934 GCA_019775955.2 Pollimyrus isidori | reverse complement strand
CCATCCCTCTACACTTTACTTTCAGGTCCGTACACGCCTTCGGACCAGGATTCCTGTGGTCTCTGTGTCACACTGTTTCTCTTGGCCCCCTCTCCATGCTCATTTTGTCTCAGGTTAGGAAATTACACGATTTCCTGCCATAGCTAGAAAGACGCCTTGCGATAAGCTCCGGGTGTCTTGGAGGGTTTACGGACGACAGTCAATTACTCTAAAATACAAATTTATAACACTGCAGATGATGCATATTCGTGCTGCCACCTTTTACGTCTTAATGACTGGGGAGTATATATAATATAGTGAATATAGTCATAATATATCCAAGTGTGGAAGTGCAGGTTGCCAGCACATTCAGGTAGATCTAGGTGCAATAAGAGCTCTGCTGCTAAAAATGGCAAAGTGCTGCATTCCCACTGATGCTGTGTGAATCTGCCTGTGCCCCCAGTGTACCCCTTCTCCTGCTTCATGCCTTTTAGGGAGATGCTTGATTATTATGTCGCTGTGACAATGTGACTTTCCATGCGTGCACTGTGCGTGCGCGTGCCTTTACGCTTCTGAATTCTGATTGCACGAAAGGGTGTGTCACAGTGCGTGAGGAAGTGTGTCTGGACCGCGCCAAGGCCTGCCTTTATCTGGCCTGACGTACTGTTTCCCTCGAGTTCGGCACCGCGTATTGCAGCGTAAATAATCGGGCGGTGGTAAAGGCAGGGTCGTATCTGGGTCACGGCTGCTTTACAGCCGGATCGATTTGTTTTAAGGGCCGCTGTACTCTGCAGTTTATTAGCGGGAGCGCTATTGTGTAAAAAAACGATGTATATATATCTATATATATATATACACACATACACCGTATATCTCCACTGTTGTATGTTCTGCTGCACTTACAGTAGCCTCTGTGTAACGTGTATTATTGTATTATAAGATTATTGTTTGTTGGGTCATTGATTGTAACAACAGACGGACGGTTTTAGCAGGTTGTTGCATAAGAGCGGACTTGAACAGTAAGCAATGTCCAGCATCTATGAGGTCATCATGTTCTCCTGCTATACCATTAATAGGCTTATAGGCGGATACGGCACAAGCGCTTTGTATACAGAAGAAAAAAGGCGCTGTCTGTAAATATTATACAACGGCAGCAGCAGCCAGTCGAGCTCCCTGTCCCTCATTTCTCCGTCTTCTCACCGGGGGGAGAATTATCCCTGGGGTACGGCGGCGGTGGGGTTCGAGAGAGAGGCAGCTGGGAGCGGATGCTGAGCGGTGGCGGGGCGGGAGGGCCTTCGCTGCGGGGGATGTTTTTTTTTTCCCTCCGGCGTGTAAGCGCTAATCTGATGAGAGTGCGGAGAGAGGCGGGCTCCAGGACAGCTGGAGGAAGACACAGGCACAGCGGAGCGGAGCCGCAAACAGAGAGCTGAATTTGTGTCACCGCTGTGACCGCGCATCGTCAACTTCGCCGCTCCCCTTCCCCTTCGGCACCCCACGAGACAGTGCCACGGAGTGAGGACCCCGGAGCGTGCAGGGCGCCCCACGAGACAGTGCGACCGTTATTAGCGCGCGCCTATGGTGACGGCGGCTGATCCGTCCAGCTGTTAATTCCGGGTGTCGAACATCTCTTTTTTTTTATCCCGAAACCCATTTTGGATCCAGGAGTAAAGCCGCCTGTTCTGCCAACAATGAGTAGTATAAGCGAGATGGTGGAGGCTGTGGAGCTGAGGTGGGTAGTTTGTATTGGGAATTTTGTACGAATTATGACACACGGGATAACAGACTTCGCTTTAAAAGACAAAAGTTGCTCGGACGCCAGCGTTTTCCAGTTGTATGTTGTAGGTTTATTGATTAACTGTGCAACGCGGGATTTAGTTATTTCACCAGCCAAAACGCTGAGCTTATGCTGTTTTATTTGGCAGTTTGTAGCCAAGTGCCTTTTAGCCACGCAGGAAAAACTACGATCAACATTCCTCACACCTAAAATATTTTCTTGAGTGTTCTTTATGAAGATGATTTATGTTAATTGCAATTAATAAAAAAATCCTGTGAAAACTGAAAGTTGGAACCCTGCAGTCGTGTGTCTCTCGGGGACCAAGACAATTAAATTGGTCGTGGGCAGATAAAACCGATAAGAGGAGAGAAAAGACTGATAACATGAATAGTTTTTCATGCCTAACTGCACTCTGTTTGTGCAAGTCCTGTATATTTGTAGGAGGCCTTCTGTTAACTATCTGTGTTGCTGAATGCAGGCCATTCAGCTCCACCTGACTGGCCTTTTTAACTTAAATTTATATTTTGTGTTATTTATTTTGAATGAGTTTATGAGTTTGAATGGTCTCCCTACGTAATCGTTGGGTTTCCTCCAGGTTCTCCAGCTTCCCCCACAGTTCAACAACATGCTAAGGTGAATTGGCACTGCCAGAATTACCCACAGGTGTGAAAGGTATATGGCCTGGGTTATTCCCTGCCTTGTCCATTTTTTTCTGAGATAGGCTCTAGATCTCTGCAGTTCTGCATATGACAAATGGAATTGGGAAATTTATGGATGGATGCAATTCATTGATTTGTCTTGTTCTCAGACTCCCCTGGCTATCAGCGGGAATGGGAATAAGTGCATTTCTCATAAGGATCCTCATCATAGCATCTGCCAGGCTTTTGGTAACATGTTGCATGAAAATCTCAGTTTTTCAGAAATGGGAGTTCTGAGAATGTGTGGGAAAATGGTTTTGAAATAAAACCCACAATCCACGCCACACACACGAGAAAAATGCGAGTGCGTCTAATTTGCAGCCCATTTGTCATCGGCTGCTCGTGACAAATTTTCAACGTTCAGCTGACGGTGCAGATACTGTCGTTGAAGATAAAACTCTCCATCTGTGAGGGTCGTCAAGAGCCTGTAGTTTTATGATTCTTCTTTAGCAGTTTCTGTGTAAGATTATTGGTCTTTTTTGCATTCCACTCCTGCAGACCTTTGGAGGAGTGAAATAAGTTATGTGGGTTGGAGTTGAGGCTGTCATAAAAGGTTTTGCTTGTGTGAAATAGTGTCAAACTGAACAACAACCTCATCTGATTTACATTTTCAGTATCCAAGTTCTTACATGTGTTGACAAGAGTGTGATATGACATTTAATGATTTTGTATAAGCATAGTTTGAGGGATTATTTAAAGATACCCAAAGTGCTTCCTAGTACCATTAGGGAACCACTTGAACCACCACCACTGTGTGCAACCTACCTGGATGATACAAAGGCAGCCATTCTGCCCCGGTACACACACCAGCTAAGGTGGTGAAGGCGCAGAGCAGAATTCATCAGTTAGATATAGAGGATGGGTAGGAGGCCAGATTTCAGAGGGCCACAATTTTAGCCAGGATATTGGGATACTGCCCCATACTCTTTCAAAGGATCCCCACGGATTTTAATGACCTCAGAGAGTCAGTACCTCTGTTGTACCTCTCAGCTAAAGGATGGCACCATGTTCTCGTAACTACACTGGGGCATTGAGATTCACACAGACCACAGGACAGGCTAACCTGTTGGCAGTTACAACAGCTCTTCAAGTGGCAACACAGCTATCCTAGTCACCCATCCAAGAGCTTGCCAGGCCCAAACATGATTAGCTTCAGAGGGATTACTTAGTATGGCTGCTGCCGAAAGGAGATTGCGATGAGATCAACTTGCATGGATCTTTTTTGAGTTATGATAATCATTCATGGTGATTATCCATGTGGAAGACTAAAATCATTATCAATCAGCTTCTATGCATGAAAGCATCGATTAGCTTGTTTTGGAGAGGTGGCTGACACTAGGGTAGAGAACTCACTGGCATAGAGGCAGTATATTTGACCTGAGGATGTTTCTTACTCTTATTGGTTTTTTAAACCAGTCTGTTTTGTTTATGTACCTCTTTGAATAGACCTTTCTTCTCTGAGATATCTCAAGTCCCTTTCAGATATGCACTGCTGCCCTGAATTTTCCAGACATTACCTGGAAGGGTTGTATGTATGAACTCAAATGTCCAAAATAGTCATACTGGACATCAAACAGACCTTACCCTACTAACTTGCTAATACAAAGTCCTGGTAATTTCTGATTAACCCCCATGTGTGAATGGAGCAGGGAATTTTTCAGAGATACAAACACAGAAACAAAACTTCTGCAGTGTATTTTTTGCCTCATGCCCTGCCTCCTGCATGTTCTACTGAAGTGCCACCCCTTGTCTAAACCAGCTGGAGTATTTCTAGTAGGTGTGAACACATCTACCATGGACAATCTCTGGTTGTGTGCCACATGTGTGAAAGGACAACTGCGGAAACTGTCAAGACCTGATTTTCTGGGCAATGTCCGGAGTTCATGTGTGAAAACGACTTGACATACCCTCCTGTCACACTATCCCCTGTTGGTTTTCTGTTTCCCATCCCAAATTACTTTGGCGTAGTTTCCTAGTGATGACCTGTGAATGGTGGATGTGGTGTCTATTGGAATCTACGTCTTGCTTGCCCTGAACAGGGCTCGATGGAGTGAGCCCTACCTGTCTGATGGCTCCACAGTTGATGCTTTGGAAAAACAACTGTATTTGGCATCCCAGTACAACTGATTGAGTTTGGGATGATGTCATTTACCAGGGCTTGCAGAAACAAAAACACCCTAGGATAATTGTGCTTAAAGGAACAATGCTAGGAAGGACAGTGTGTTTATTTTGTACTTTTCAGGCAGATTTTTTTTTAGGCTTAACCTAAGTTTTAGGTGTGAAGCACAATCTGCAGCGCAAAAAGTATTACTAAACTTGATTTTGTGATGATTTCAATGCTTCAAAACTTTGTCGAGTCTTGATTCCAACATTTATGTTTGTCCATCCATCCGTTTTTCTTAGAGCTGCTTGTCCAGCTTGTATATTTATACATGTATATTTGTCAATCCATCCACCTTCTCATAGCTGATCCCAGTCAGGGTCACGGGATCTGGATCCCTTGCAGCACAGAACATATGGCTGGGGTACATCCTGGGTGGCATGTCTGTCCATTGAAGGGCACTCATACACACAGAACCAGGTGTTGGAGTATAGTATAATATACAGTCATTTTTACTATTTGTAGTTGTACATATACTTAGGATCTATTTAAACCTTATAACATTTGTAAATACTTAGGTAACTGCACAAGTCGATATCCCTTGCCTTTTTGGTATAGGCTCCAGGCTTTCCTTGACCCTGTACTAGGGAAGTGGTGATAGATATTAGAGGGATTAATGTATGGTTATGTCATCAAATGTTACAAAATACACAACAAGAGATGGTGGAGACAAGGAAAATCGAAACCTTTTTACAAAAACATGTTTTGCATCACTTCCTCGAAAACTAATTAGTAGATAGTTAGGGAGCTATTAAGCTGCAAATGGCTTTATCATCCACTCTACCAAAAACTGACGTCAGCAAGCACCTACAATAATAACATTCTCAGTGGAAATTACCATTGCAGGGATGGTTAGTCATTTGAAGGGTACATGCAGCTAGGCTACAAAGTATCAGATGTGGCACTAAGCTTGCATTTGTTAGCATCCAAATTTATCATGTCATTCATTCTCTGCTGTGATTCTGTTTAACTTTATTTGTTTTACCGGAATTCTGGGGAGGATTTGAGGGTTAACCCTTGTTTCTGCTGATAACCAGAGAAAAGATTCATTCAAATTAATCAAAATTGCTGATGCAATTAGCTGATGATTTTAACTAGAGATAGTGCAATCCACATATTTTCAGTTTCGATCCGATTCCAATACACATACCGATTCCAAAACAAGAGCACTTTTTACTTTGTTATTCTTTGTGTATTAATTTTTTAAGCTAGTAAATAAAGATAAAAAAATGTATGACAAAAATATTTAATTAGGATACTACAAACATACATAACGTACTGTTCTACCTCGTTTGTACGTCTTGTTTTAAGAATTTTTGAGGCATTTGTAGTTCACTATGAATATCTTCAAAACAAGTACACGCAAGTGGCAAATGCTTAAAATTTTAACAGAAATTTTCTCCCATTGGTGTCAGCTCAGTTACACTTTGTTGTGATGGCAGCCCTTCTTGTATCACAAGCTGCAGCGAGTTTGCAAAACAGTCCAAGTTAGCGACTCCCAAATCATCCATTGCTTTTTTTGTCTTGCACAGTTGCGTGCGCTTTGTTAAGTGGGATTGTCCATTAAACGCTGTTCCCACCTCTCAAAACTTTATTTTACAAAGATTGCAAATCGCTGTGCTACTGGTTTCTGTTAAAAGCATAAAATACTCCCAGATCGTCACGTCTTATCTTACGCTCCTCGTACTGCGAAGGGAATGCGCATGACGTCACATTAGGCAGAAGTCACTGTACTCACACCCACTGAGTAGCAAAAAAGACTGAGGGGCAGTGTTAGCATTCGATTTGAATGCCGCAAAAAAACATGTAAAATGGGAAACAGCTGTCGTGCGATTGATTGCCAAAAATTTAATAATGTAATATAGGCCTGATCAAATATCGGATCGGTGCATCTCTAATTTTAATTGAGTGCTTCACACTGTAACACACTCTTTGAGACACAACAATGAAGGATGCCGACAGAGAGGGCAGGAATATTAGCATTACAGATGTGAATAATCGTGATATAGCTGTGAGAGGCTGAGTTTACGGGGAGAGGAATGTAGTTGCATTGTGGGTAATTACGACAGAAGGTCAAAAGAGTTGCTGCCAGTTAAGAATCTTGTCAGTTACCAGGCAGGGTCTTCTGCTAGCAGGATAGCTTCCGTTCCGGCTACCACATCAATGGTCACCACATGGACCTGTTTCATTCTTCAATACACTTGCCCTTTTTGTTCTTCATGCTGACACTCTCCACTCCAGCCTGATTCACATTATTCACATTTGATCTTTGACACACCTCAAAGGCAGACCCTTTCATGTGCTTTCTACTGCATTTATTTAGGAGTTTGTTTATAAAACAGGCTGGGATAGGTGCGGACAGCTGGACAACCAACCAGACAAGGGGAGAGCACTGATACTGCACACATCCACTTTTGCTGTAGCATGCAGCTAAGTCCACAAATCCTGCACCCTGTACAATGTGGCTTCTCCTCACCTGCTGTCGCTGGGCTCTATTAATGTAGCCATAACTCTTCGAAGTGATTGGGGGCCTGTCCCATATGGGCGCGCCTTATGTTTAAAGTCCTGTCCAGACACTGACATCATCTAGGCAATTTGCGTGAACATTTTTAACCTTAAGCATTTTACATGAATGTAGATAATCATGATAAAAATGTTAGGACATTTTGAAAAGTATATACTTACATATAGAGTGAAATAATAAAATAATTTAACCTTTAGAGGCGGCAGGGTGGTGCAGTGGTTAGCCCTGTTGCCTCACACCTCTGGGACCCGGGTTCTGGTCTCCGCCTGGGTCACATGTGTGTGGAGTTTGCATGTTGTCATCGTGGGGTTTCCTCCGGGTACTCCAGTTTCCTCCCACAGTCCAAAGACATGCTGAGGCTGATTGGAGTTGCCAAATTGTCCGTAGGTGTGCATGTGTGTGTGACTGGTGTGTGAGTGTGCCTTGTGATGGGCTGACCCCCCATCCAGGGTTGTTCCCTGCCTTGTGCCTGTGCCCTGGGATAGGATCCGGATGACCCAGTAGGATGAGCGGTTTGGAAAATGGATGGAATTTAACCTTTAACTTATTTTTTTAAAATATATTAAATATTAAATATTTAAATAGCTTTGCAGGAGTAAGGTAGAAAGTGCTGGAAGCACTGTAGCTTTGGTGATGGTCTTATTCCACATAGAGGACAGCCATGTTTCAGTTTCTTTCCCTTTTCAGTGTTTTTCTTGCAGCCTTCAGGAGGGTGTTAGCTTATGGGAGCATGGTTTGAGTGCAGATGGGCTGTGAATGCCAGGTGTTACAGTGGAAGCCTGCTCTCTCATGGTGTGCTGCCCTCGTTTGCTTATGCCTGTGTATGTGTGTGTGTTGTTCTGTAAGTCGTAGCAGGACAGTAATTTTTTCCTTGTTTTTTCTCCCCATACTGTCACCCCCGTGTTTCCAGTTTACCCTGCTCTCTCCTTCCCCCCTCCCCATGAGTGTTCAACTGCAAACGTTGGGGGGTTACTGGAGTTGTATGATCACACTATGGGGGTGGGGAGGTGCAGTCCCACTTCTCCGGATAGGACAAAGCTCCAGGAGTTGGGACATCCGTGCAACAGAGCCCTGTGTCTGTGGCTGCCATGTTTAGCTAGCATTCCTTCCCTTAGCAACTCGCAGTTTCATCCATTTTTATGTCTGGATGTGACTGCAGGGTTCCTTCTGGGATGTGACCTGGCAACCTGCAATGTAAAGAATTTGTCTTGAAGTGCCACACTACCTGGAGAGCCCAGAGAACATTAACTATAGTAGCTCGTGTGGTGGTCCAGTGCACTGATGCCTCATATCTCTGGGGATGTAGGTTCAAATCCCACTCCAAACCAGCTTATGGGGAGTCCTCCCCAGTTTGCACAAGAACCCTTCTGACGGTCAATAAAAGTTGTTGCTTGGGAGAGGCTCTAGGCAGCTCCCTATTACCCTATACTGGATACACAGTTAGATGGAGAGATGATCAGTAGTGCTGCTTTGTTTCATCACCACATTTTTAGATGGATAAAGGCAACGTTGTGACTTCTTGCTTCTGAATTCCTGTTGCTTTAATGCACCTGTGTGTCTCGCATTTAAAGCCGCCCGGGACCCTTTCCTTTGGCCAGCAGGCTTCACAGATGTGTGAGCAGAGACAGGGGAACATCTGTACACCATCGAGGTGTGGTTAGGGGGAAGAAAACCGTGCATTTTCCAGGACTGGTGAAAAAGCCAACTTTTAAAGATGCCAGGAATGTGGTGCAAGATCTGACCACCCCCACTCAGAGAGGAACCTTGGTTTCTGGGTGCTTTTTTCTTGCTCTGTTGTACTACGGGTTCCTCTAGGCTTGTGTTGCGTGTCTGGGAATATGCTGTTGTTTCCACCCTCTGTCCCTCGTTCCATTGCCTCCTCCTTCCAAACTCCCATCTTTCCCAGCACAGCTCTCTGGCATGACCATGCTCGTTGTCTCCTTGCTCCTTCTCCCATCAGTCGTTTTCTTGTGCTCCTCTGCATCCCTTACGCCTTCTGGTGGCCAGCGTCCGCCCACGCTCTGATTCCTCCCTTTTCCTTATTTATGTTTTTTTTTCTTCCTGCATCGTCCCTGCAGTGATTTTTGCTCACCACTTGCTCTGACCCCCTCTTGTGCTTCTCCCAGCTCTGCCCCATAAAAAACATGGAGGGCTTTTAGAGAAATTCAGATTCATGACCCAGTGATCCAGAGCCCAATTGGGCATTGGCCTGTACACTCCTCTTATGGCCATATTCTCTTTACTGGCAGAAAGCCGATGCCCATGTTTCATTTTTTCTTTTTGCATGTCAGTGTCTCACACACACATGCACCCCGGCCGTTTGCTGGAGCCAGTCGCAGCAAAGCTGGATAGTGACTCATTATGCCTGATGGAGAGAAAAGGCAGCAGCCTCCTGATTATTTTTTTTATTAGTTTGTTAGGTTTTTTTTAATTAGAGCCATAGATTTCAGTCAAGACTGCAGGCTGATTCTTAAAGGGCCAGCAAGTGATGTTTACTGTCAAAATAATGTTGACACGGGGAAACATCCACCAGCATCTTCACTGCCCCCTGCCCCATTCCCTAACCTCAGAAGTTGACTCTTGTGATTGTAATTTGCACAACGTACATGAAGGCACATTAATTTATGCAGATCATTTGTGTTTTTTTTGTGGTTCAGTGGGGGTGGGGTCGATTATTTCACACGGCACCAGTGAAGCTTGGGTGACACACTAGCACCCCTGCCTCCACAAACACCCTTTCCTGGTCCACAATGCCACTTTGTTCTCTGGATACCCTGTTTTTGCCAGCATGAGTGTGCGGCAAATCCAGAGCCCATAAAAAAGGCCCAGAGGATCCCTTGTGGGGTGGCATTGTGGTGGGCCATCACCGAACAACCCCGGACTTACTGTCACTGCCCTCAGAAATCCTGCTGGTCTTTCAAGTCAGGTCCCTGGCCCCCCTGCAGTGGGAGGTACAAGTTAGTGGTCGTGGTGATAAAGGGTTGGGAAGGACAGATGTCCGAGAAACAGTGTGGCGCTTGTCCTAAACCAGGCAGGCCAGCTAACCTTGTACTCAAAAATGAGCACCAAAGAAAGAGCTGCCTCATTTTTTTTCTCCATTTTTTTGCCGTTTGTTGTTAATCTGTTCCAGATGCTCTCAGATTTTTACCGGAAAAGAGAGGGGGAGGTGAAGTCAGCAGTATGTATAGGTGGGTGTGTGTGTGTGTGTGTGTGTGACCATGTGGGTATTTGGGGAGAGGTGTCTGGCTTCACGCCCCCACTCATCTTGTATCGTGATGCGGGCTCCAGCTGGCTTTCATTGCAGGATGAAATCATTGCTGTGGATGGGGTCCCCCCCGTCACAGGGGAGGCATGCCTTGGCGTTGTACTGGGGCTGATCCCGGCACTCCTGTGACTGCCTGCCATGGGGGCTGGAATGTCCCACTACTGGCTATGGGGGGGGGGGATAGCTGCCACTTCTCTGATCCTGAGAGAGTCAGCAAGGAGCTGCCCATGTGAGACCCCTGGCTAGAGATCATTCTTTGACACAAGCTCTATGTGACTGTTAAATGTATTAATATCTATAGGTAATAACTTGGGCTCGGTTGGTGGTTCAGTGGGTAACACTGGGGCTTTTTGCTTGTCTGTGATCCCCTGGGATTTATTCGGTTTCCTCCTACACTCCAAAGACATGCAGTTAGGTGAATCAGCATCTCTGAATTTAATTGCCTGTAGTGTGTGTGTGTGTGTGTGTGTGTGTGTGTGTGCATGCACTCCAGGGTGTACCCCCACCTTGTGCTCTGTGCTGCCTGGGATTGGCTCCAGGCCCCCTTGTGATTATGACCAAGATAAGTGGTTATACAATTATTAGTAATCATATTAATTAATCATATATAGCAGTGCAAATCCCTGTTTTGTACAGGTGAATGTTTTTTAAGATCTGTTCTCTCAGGGGAATATACAGGTCAGGTTTTTATATCCTTAACCACTGTACCACCTACTATTCACTCGGAGTGAATCGCAGTGTGTCGTAGTGATGTGTGATCTCTAGATCAGTGAGTTACCCAGTGAGACTTTGTGGTTCAAGTGTATGAGACGCTGACACTCAGGCCCACAGATTCATAACAGAGATGTTACTCATGCACACAGTGACCTCAACGTGACGAGATGCTGAAGATGGAGCTCAGGACTTCAATGTCCCTCTCTGTCTCTCCATTTCTTCTCATAAGAGCATCTCTCTCTCTCTCTCACTCCCTGCTTCGCTCTCTATCCTCCCACTCTCCCAGCAGCCTCTCTGGCTCACTGTCAACCGTTATATCAGATTACTTCATTTGGTGTTGATTAGATCAGCTCTGAAAGTGGAGTGAACACAGAGCCCCCCCCACCACCACTCCCTTAGGCTTGAAGTGTGACACAGCTGCTAAACTTTTTCCAGGGAATTGTGGGAAGCGGAGAGGGGGAGTGATATTCTAGTACCCCATCGGTCCCAGGCCAAATGTGGATTACTTTCAGTTCCCCCCCTTTAACCCTGCCAGGCAGGCATGGCACGGCACAGTGCCCAAATGATGCCCGCAGGGCTGATCGCTGTGGGTACCGCAAGGTGACATCATCACATTTCTAAGAGTAACGCACTAAAGGTCTGCTTTTGCTGTCATCTTTGCATGCTTCAGCCACGCCTAGTCTGGGAACCTGTACTCCTGACGGGCAGTGAAGTTCACCATGTTACTCATGTGTCTGTGATCTCAGGGGCTATTTAACGCTCTTGATCTGGAAGCTTTGCTTGACCTCCGTTTATCTGCAGCACTACGGTCTGTCTGGCATATTCTCTCTTAGTTTATTTACTTTCATTTATATTTTATTGGTGGGACCTCTCTGGGGGCAATCAGTTGTCGTGCATAATTCACAAGGTCTAATTTGAGAGAAACGGGATAGCGTGTCAGTGGAGAGGAGGACTGTCAGAGGCAAGTGGGTGAACTGGCAAAAGAGACACGAGAGAGCAGGACAGAGGACAGGACAGACATGCGGAAACCACGGCTCAAACGGTTAGCATCTTGGAACGATTGTGTGTTCACTTTTCAGTAAATGATCTCCAAGTGTAACTAACATGACTGGTGACTGATGATTATACTTTCACTTGTGTAACCTGACCTGTGTTTCTGTCAGTTGTGAGAATTTCATCTGAATTTATATTTTAACACACCAGACTTACCGTAATATTCAATGTTAAAATATCAGTGAATGGTACAGTTAAATCAGGGTTGGAAGAGTGATATCATTGCTGGGCCCTTGAGCCTAATTGCTCCAGGGACACTGGCTTTCTCGATTGTGTGTCACTCTGGATAAAAGCATTTGCTACATACATGTAATGTAAATGTTCAGGACCATTTGTTAAGCAATTGTTGTTGTTATTGGTTTAAATTGTTATGCTTTGGTCTCTTGTACCAAACGAATAAGTTGGTATTGTTGTGTCATTCGTATGGCATTAAAGCAGTTTTTAAAGTTTTGTTTTAAAGCAAAAAAAAAAAACAATGTGAAGTTTGTAGAAATCGATCGCAACTAAAAACATCAGCGTAACAAATGTATTCCAGCACTTCCATCAGAAATGCCCAGCGGGTTGGGAGCAATGTGCAAAACATCAGGACAATATTAGAAGGAACACAAACTCTGTCATGTCCATAAGCTTGAAAAACATTTAGATTTTTTTTTTTAATTCTCTTCCATTCTAATACAACTACATATAAAGTCCCTAAGCATCTTCATGATAAAAGCATTAGTTTGGCCACAAATGTACAGTGATGACTGTACTATGATTTGCTTGTTGACGAAAGCACATATTAATGTCAAAAGTGATTAACTGGTTTAATTTTTAATTTGATGCACTTAAATAAAACTGTATAACGGCAATGCAGAGAAACATGATTCTCACGTCTCCTGTGAATGTTAAACATGACAATCCTCCTTCTCTTTCAAATCTGCAGCGACCAGGACCTCGAGATGAACAAGCTGCGGCAGAGCTTGCGGAGAAAGAAGCCGACCTACGTCCCGGAGGCCAGCCGGCCGCACCAGTGGCAGGCCGACGAGGAAGCAGTACGCAAGGGCAAATGCAATTTCCCAGTGCGGGTAAGGACCCCGATGCTGAGTCGCTTTTTCCGCAAGCAGAGAACCAAGAGCAAAAGATGTTTTCAGTAGCCATTAGGTATTAACAAGTTTAGCGAGTTTATTGACCTCAGTGCAAGATTCAAGCGAACTTTGTCAGCCCATCAATATACCTTTATGCATCCAGGATGAAATATGGTCTCCCTGAGACCCATGGTGCTACATTAGCACATTTATTAAACGGATACAACATTTACCACATTTCATTTATCTGATGCTTTTATCCAAAGTGACTTGCAGTAGATACTTCGTGTGCTTCCTGGGATTTGAACCCATGACCTTTGTGTTGTTATTGCAATGCTCTACTACAACATGCTAACATTTTCTCATTAATTAGACAATATTCTTCACATACTAAATTTACACAATGCCTAAATGATATGCTGATATGCTACATACTGTACAATATTGAGGGTAAAAGGGATGCAAAGACCAGACTCAGCAGTGCAGGAGATTGATGTAAAGACCTTGTTATAGAGGAGCTTAAAGGAAGATTTCTGAATGCTTAGATTCACAGAAGCTGTTGTTTTTTGCAATGGGATAGTCCTGCTTCTCCGTGGTGTCGGGAATACCAGCAAAGTGGGGGGGGGTCCTCAGTGACAGACAGGACCTGACAAAGAAAACGTGATGTCTGGTGTCAGTCCTTTTGAGCTGTGAGACGAATAGCGGTTACTAGGAAGGATGCAGGAGGCGATTCCCTTCCCATAGACCGTCTGATCTTCTGGCCCAGCCTACAACAGACTGGTTAAAGCCCCCCCATACCCCCCCACACAAACCTAGATAGCATCCTGGGCTGAAGGTGCTGGGAAAGCAGAAGGCAGTGATAATGTATTATTGAGCCCAGCTCCTGGGAGAGCTTGAAGGGGTGGGCCTGATGGAAACAGAGATGCTAATCGCTCTCCATGACAAAAAAAGAGGCACAGCTGCCGATGTTCTATAAGCACCTGCCTCATTAAAAGCAAAACATGGGAGGGATGCTCGATTCATCGATGGCTAAACTGCATCCGAAATGTACATACTGCCTTTGAGTTGATGATATGGCACCTTTAATCAGGCTTTTTGAGAGATTGGCATTCTTCGATCATTAGGCAAAAGCAGGCAGGGGGGTTGGTCAGGAAGAAAACACTGACTGAGTGCATTGTCAGGCTGAAATGGGACACTTAGCACCTTCAGGAGTTTGCAACATGTGTTACGTCCGTGCTAATGTGAAACCTTAAGCCTATACCTCAGTCTGACTTGATTCTAGGGCTGCTGGTGGGGGGGGGGGGGTGTACATTATTTGATTGTTGAGTAGGTGGTTTACACCAGGGAAGTGGATTTTGCTGATAGTACAGCTTGCAGTGATTCAGTAATGTTTGATGTTTCCTCCATGTCACGAGGGGCTCGATTTGTGACATGAACCTATTCTCGTTGGCCCATTCTGTCCCGTCTCCCTCCCTCCCGTCCACAGTACCTGGGCCTGGTGGAGGTGGAGGAGTCCAGGGGTATGCATGTGTGTGAAGAAGCCGTGAAGAAGCTGAAAGTGGTGAGTGGGGCTAGGCAGGGTGGGGACTGGCGGTGGGGATGACTGAAAGTTGGAGGCCTGGGCCCTCCCAATCCTGGGGGCCTCCGATGGGGCATTTTCAGACTTCCCTCTTAGCAATTAGTGCCTGATTTACCTTGAAGATATTAAGTCAGGTGTAGCTTCTCCAAATGCTCCCTCCCCAGTGAGGTTAATGTAGGGGGAGATCAGCCCCTGACCAGCTTTAATTGCAGTGAAAAGCCATCGTGATGAATCCAGGGGCCTTTTCTTAGAAATGTGCTTGCCGCTCCCCCCACCCCACACCTGCTATTTCTCATCTCTCCTGCACTTAATTCTTTCCATTATCTTGTTCGATTTAAACCCCACCTCCTGTGAGCCTCCCTCTTCTCTCATCCTTTTTTTCCTTTACTCTATGCTATTCATTTTCTCTCTATCTTCCAATCTCTCCATTCTGGATTTCCTTATCAGTACTAAGCAGCCAGACCTTGAAGGAGTTGGCCTTTTTTCCTTCCTGCTGAGAGCTTTTTGGAGTGGTGAGCAGAGAAGTTATATACCTCCAGCATTGTGAAAATATTAAGCTGTATCAAACACAGGGTATTCACATTGTGGGGCCTCTCCGACACATGCAGCCTTCTGTGGAACCTCCTTCTCTTTTTACTCTGTCCTCCTGGGCCTGTCCCCTTACCCATCTCCCTCAGTTGCGTTTCCCTTCATTTCGGAGCCTGAGAATAGCATGTCTTCCTTCTCAAATGTCCTAAGATCCGCTCTGACCCTGTCCTCCAGACGGTGAGGAAACCGGTTCCCGTCATTCCTTCCCCCTCTTTTCTGTCCCTCTTCCTCTCCATCCCTTTAGGCACATCCTGGTCTTGTCACGCTTATGTCACAGTCGTTTGTCCCTGCTGTTTAGCTCACATGGAATCTTCCCAGTCATCTGTTTCCCAGAAATCCTGGGTGCCACCTTTCCTAAACCTCTTAGTCAGCAGCGATTGTTCATTGTCACTCAGACAAGTCATGGAAATAGTAGTCCGCAGTGATATGGCTTCCTTTTCCAGAGGGGACAATGTTCCCCTTTATAATTGTCTGGGAGCAGTGTTCATGCCCTGGAGGAGCAGGAAGGCTCCTCCAGAGCACATCTTCAATATGGCAGGCTCAAGAAGCCGTCTTTCAGGACACTTAGGCCCAGTCAGACCAGTAAATGCTGGAACAGCCCCTTCAGACAAACACAACCTGTCCCACTACCTGTCCTTGTTGTTCCAGTACTATGAAAAGACCTAACTGGTTACATCACCATTTTGCCTTCTGTGTTTCAGAGCGGGAAGAAGTCGGTCAAAGCTGTGTTGTGGGTGTCTGCAGATGGTCTTAGAGTCGTAGATGACAAAACCAAGGTAAAGCTTCAATGTGCATTTGTATGTGTGTGTATGCATGGTGTATTACTGATATATGACAGTGTAGTGCTGTTTTGACACACTGTGAATGCCTCTGCTGTCCTGCCTGCTCATTCCTGTCACTGCGGGGCCAGTGGGCCACCCACAGCCTGGAACCCCCCCCCAGCAGTGCTGCTTTCTCAGCAGGCGGGTGGGAGTCATGCTCTGCCTGACTTTGAAAGCCACCCCCCATTGCAAGACCAATTCCCGGACTCCCCCTTTTCAGAGTGCAAAACGGGAAGGGAAAGATGCAGAGGTGTCTCCACAGGGATGCCCCCCACCAGCTTTACTGCCTTGTGCCCACAACTTATCCACACTTCCCTCGTCCCCTTTATTGCCCCTCATGCCTGACTCATGTTTCTCAATCTGATCTTGGAATCACCGATTTCCCACAGTACATACACACACCAGATGTCCCTACAAGCTAAAAAGTAACAGGTTTTATCACATCGTGGGGACATTTCGGACTCACACACACACACCAGCCCTGTCAGACAGGACCATCCTTTCACCTCCGGACCGGCCCCCTCTTCGACTAATTGGCTTACGATGAATGGGCCATTCTTCCCCTCTTCCTTTTTCACGAAGGGAGGGAGGAAGGAAACACAAGGGCAAGTACGTGCCCCCGACCCGCTCTTCACCACCACCACCCGCCCCCCCATTGCGGCCCGTGGTGTAGAATCAGACCCAGTGCCTCGGGTTTAAATGCCCCTTTAGTCAATGCCCTGGAATGAGCCTGGTGTTCAAAGGGACGAGTCTGGGAAATGTTTACCAATAATTCTTGTTCTGTCTCTGAGGAAAGTTTTGCAAAGGCAGTAAAACCGACGAATCGGCACTTAGGCTTGAGTTGGCACAGCATCCGTGCCTGAAAATGCAAGGAGGGATTTTTTTTTTGTTTTGTACAAAAACCATGAAGTTCGTGGTTTGTGGTGTCACAGCGGGTAGCTCTGTCTTTCTACTGCGTTTGAGGGTTTGATTTCTGCCCCCAGGTTCTATATTTGTTCAGCTTGCGTGTTCTCCCGGTGTTCTGTCTGCAGTCCAAATATGTGGTTAGTTGAGTCTAGGGTGTCTCGCAAATGTGTGACTGGGTGTGTGACCTGTGATGGACTAGCATCCAGTCCAGAGCGTTCCACTTCCCCTCTTGAGGTAGCCTCTAAGCTCACTGCGCCCAGGCTCCTGATACATAGTGGAGAACCTAATCCCTACTCGCCAAACATTAAATGGCAGGACCTCATTGTGGACCAGACCATCGAGAAGGTGTCCTTCTGCGCGCCTGACAGAAACTACGACAAAGCTTTCTCCTACATCTGCCGGGATGGAACCACACGGCGATGGATCTGCCACTGCTTCATGGCGCTGAAGGACTCGGTGGGTGGGGCTGTCATTAAGGAACCTTGATCAGGTTCTGTGCTTAACTGGTATGACTGGTAATGAGTCCCTGCAAAACACGAAGCGTGTCAGCGCTCTTAAATTGCCATAGACTCAGTAGATAGCACTATTGTTATATGTTCTTGCATGTTCTTCCCATGTCATGTGGGCTTCCTTGTCTAGTCTGAAAACGTGATTAGGCTAAATGGCATCCCTAAATGTGTGTGTGTGCCCCCTGTGATGGACTGGTGTCCTTGTGCCCTATGCCCCCCCCACCCCTCCCCTGCATAACTGTTCATTAGACTGACAGATTAATATTAACGTAGTAATATAAAACAGTTGTCTTCATGGAATTACAATTAGCTCCATTTATATGTAAATTATGGGTGCATCGCCGGTATTACATCATGCTGTGAGTATACTGAAGGTGAAAATAAGAAACTTCAGCTCAAAATATACTGGACCACTCATCGTGTGATGCAAATGTCTGTGTCCACCAGGGGGAGCGCCTGAGTCATGCTGTGGGCTGCGCCTTTGCCGCCTGCCTGGAGCGCAAGCAGCGGCGGGAGAAGGAGTGCGGGGTCACGGCCTCCTTTGATGCCAGCCGTACCTCCTTCGTGCGGGAGGGATCCTTCCGCGTCACACCATCCAATCAGCAGGTCGACCGGGACGTACAGGACAAGAAGAAAGGTACCGTGGCCCCGCCCCTTATAACAAGGATTACCAAACTTGCATTGCTAAGATAATAGATTTGCTGCCTTGCACAGTTTATGGGTTCGATGTTGGCCTTGGCTTGCTGGCCCCCTCCCTTGCGACATTCTGTCATCCCCTGCACATTCCTTCCACCTCCAGCAGAGCCATCTTGTCACCCTGGCGTGCCCGCCATCCCCCCGGGCACAGCCTCACCCCCAGAGGGTGCCGCATCACCAGTCGATCGCACCGAGCCATGTGGCCCCCACGCCATCCCTCGCCGCCACGCCCCCATTGAGCAGTTGGTGCGCCAGGGCTCCTTCCGGGGCTTTCCGGCCCTTAGCCAGAAGAACTCTCCCTTCAAGCGCCAGCTCTCCCTCCGTCTGAACGACCTGCCCTCCACCCTACAGCGCAAGACCGACTTCCAGTCCAAGAACCCAGGTCCGTCATGATCCCGGGCCTCACCAACGCTATTGTCCGCCCTTTACCCAGCTAACAAGTTCAGAAAGGGGAAGGCACGCTCTAAGTCTCCTCGTAATCTCCCCCTTTCCTGCCCGGGTAGGGGGTGGGGGTGTGTTTTAAACGCGTAATAATTACAGCAATTAACAACGCAGGGTTCCCTGCTCGTGTATGTGATAATTTGATAGCTGTGGCAGTTATTACCATAGCTGAGTCGCACAGCTGTTATGTTAACCATCGTATTCCTGCATAAAACGCAGAGCGGCTACTAATACACCGATCCGCAACTAATAAGTGTAGTATTGCTCTGACGGGCCGGAGAGGTGTTCTTTGGGGGGGGGCATGCAGGATATGGCACTCCACAGTATAGCAGCTGTCCGCCTGGTTCATCCACTCTCATGCTATCCTTGCCCTGAACCCCTCCGTTCCTATAGTTGTTTTGATCGCCGCCCCCCTCAGATACCTGGGGTGGTTGGTCTCTCACTGAAGGCCACACAGATTCCTAATGGATACCAATTAAAGGCAGCTCACGGCGCTGATGGTGGGGGCGTGAGTGAAGGGGGGGCTCTCTTCCTTTGCCTTTGAAGGCGCTGATATGGGAATTAGGAGCTGCCTGCTATTTTCTCAGCTGTTCAAAACGGCTTGGAGAGGAACGGGGGATTTCTAGCTTTTTCTTTTTTCTTTTATGGAGTGCTTAAGCAGCCTAATAAATTGCTGATTAAGGAAATGGGCTCCTTGGTTCCCCTCGGGTGCCTCCTCCGCTCAGCCTGTGTTTCCGCCTGCAGTGCCAGAGATGGACCCATCACTGGGGGCCGAGGCAGACAGCATCAACGCCCTGTGCAGCCAGATCAACACCTCGTTCGCCAAGCCGTCCGACGAGCTCTTTGCCGCTAACGGCGCCCCACCGTGCACAGCACCCCCTGCCATCCCACCGCCTCCCTTGCCCCTGCAGGGTGAGTCTGTTAGAACAGGAGAAGGAGTGTTGTCTGCTTTGTGTGTGTGTGTGTGTGTGTGTGTGTGTGTAGGACCCCATGGGCCATGTGTTGAGTTGCCTCATTCACTACAAATTTATAATGATAAAACACAGCCTCTTATTTGTCTCTGTGCCCTCACCCAATGGATCACATGACCCAAAGTTGTGGCCCCATTTGTAGACCCAGTGTCTTTTTCTGCCTGTTTTCCCTCAATTGTGATAATTTCCCCCTGAACAAAATCTCTGTTCACTCTTCCTGCCGCTGCGTCTCGTGGCTCTGCCCTCCATCCTACCCGTCTCACCTCATGTTTCTCTCCTTCTCGCTTCCCTCTTCCCTGCGCTCCCCGACAGCTGCGAGCTCATGGGTGCAGCCAGAGCAGGTGCTGCAGTCTCCGCCTGCCGTTGCCAGTGGCCACAGGCGGACGCCGTCTGAGGCAGAGCGCTGGCTGGAGGAGGTGGCCAAGGCCGTGAAGGCCCAACCGCAGCAGCAGCCACAGGTCCCACCCCAGCCGGCTCCACCCATGTCAGCCATGCCTGGCCCCCCGGCTCGCTGCCCACTTCCATGCAGCCATTCCCCATGGCGTTCGACACCACCCCCGCGCCCGTCAGCATGTTTGCCCAGCCTCCCCTGCAGCCCACCTTCATACCCATGCAGGCCTACATGCCTGCCCTGGCCAACAGCATGACGTACCCCAACGCCAGCGTGCCCGTGGTCGGCATCACGCCTTCACAGATGGTGGCCAATGTCTTCTGCACGGCCACCAGCTCGGGGCCCTCTGGTTCTGCAGGTAGCAGCGGAGGAGCCAAATCTGGCCCCATGGCCTCTGGGCACCATGCTTTCCCAGTCCCCACTGGTAGCTTCCCCATGCCACCTTTCGCCAACCCGGCCGCCATCAACGGCATCTCGCCCAACCCAACCCCAGCCACCGCTGCCTCCACAGCCTCCGCCAAGCAGAACGGCAGCGGCCCCGGCCCCGCGTGGCCCACTGAGGCAGCCCAGCAGCCCGCAGCCAGCAGCGACTCTCAGGAAGCTGAGCGTTTCGAGGCCCAGTGGGCGGCTCTGGAGTCCAAGACGCAGCCTACGGCTCCCAATCCCTTCTCCAACGACCTGCAAAAGACATTCGAGATCGAGCTTTAACTGCCTCCCACCTGCTCCTGTCTGCATAAACTGTGACGCAGACCCAGACGAAACTGACCCCCCTCTCCTTTGTCTTCGTTGCTTTCCTTCTTTTCACATCAACAAGGGGGGTGCCCTGTTCCCCCCCCCAACCCCCCACCAGCTTTGTAGACGCTGCCACACAGACCCCTGGCCACACAGACCCCTGGCTCTTGGACTTGGACGGCAGCTTCGGGGGGGGAGGGGGGTGTCCTCTCCACCCCCAACTTCGTCTCTAGGGCCTTTAGACTCTGCTGCCCCAGAGCCTACAGTGGACATTGGGAAAACTGGACAAAGACAGCTGAGATACAACTGGGGAAGGAAGCCGATGACTATTTTACGTGAGGTATCGGTTGACTAGCAAATGACATCATCCAAAGCAGGGGCATTTCTAGAGAGGACTGATGTGTCATTTTTCAATAAAACGAGGAAGTATTTAATGGCCAAAACATTTTAAGTTATTATTTTTATCAGTTACCTTATAAATCTGATTTTAATCACCAAAATATTTTAACTTATTTTTTCCCTGTGTGAATAATAATATTGTTCATATGTTTTTAAAGCTGGAGGGAACTCACCAAATGAAAAAATGCATAATTACTGCCTCATTTGACATCTTGAGTGTGTACCTCATGTGAGAGTGTAAATAGCTTTTTATTGCCCACCTATTTATTGCCCTGTGTGTGACAGTCAATTGCTATTCAACCTGAATGGCTTGCTTCTATACCAGTAGGATCAGATCCCCCCTCAGCTTTACCAGTAGAAACCCCACCCTCTATCTGAAAGTGAGATTTTTTTCAAACATTTTAATAACCTGACCCTGACAGGCTCTATGAAGCTAACATTCGAATTTCAGCACAATGTGAGCCGGTCTGCGTGAGTTTGGAGAAGCCAGAGTGAAGGAAAGGGAGATCGGGCTTGAATGACCAGGGTGTGTTGAATATGGATAAGGTTGATTTCATTGGAAAAGCAGGACATCCCTCTGGTAAAAGTCCCTTAATTATATTTGTATTCCAGAAAAATGAGATTTGGGTTTGGATTTGGTAGCTAGATAGTCTTCACAGATGGTTCGGTGAATCTTTAAAGAGGAGTGTGCAAAACAGGATAGGGAGCTGCTCTGCCTGTCACCAGGGAGCAAAGGGGTCCTCCTCTTCCCCACAGAGCAGGGAGCGCCATGGCGACCAGAGCAGCGGAGTGCACAGGTAGACACACCTTGAGGACACCTGCTGCAGTGAGGAAATAGAGAGGCGCGAGGACAGGCAGGGAGGTGGCTACGATGCAGGGAAGGGCAAGTCGAAGGCAAGTGAAGGTGAGTGAGCCAGGAGAAGTGGGTAGCTGGAATGGAATTTGGACTTCCTCTCTTATCTGATGCAATTCATGGATGTGTTAGGAACAGAAGCGGAATGGTCGACGAATAGGACGCTGTCACATGACATGTTATGAACCACATGAAAGGGCTGGGTGCTGAATTATTAGTGGTTCTGTTGAAACAGGGCCAGTTTCTCCAGTTCCGCTAATGGATCGGTGGCGGTATTTGGCAACCACCACGGAAGCACAGTGCTCTGCATTCTTGATCATGGCTTTGAGAAGATTGATTACTGAATTACTCTTGGTATGTGGCTTTTAATCCTTTATATAGGGTAGGATGGAAGGTTGAAATGTGCTTTCAGATGTTTGTTTGTCTCTGGTTCAGGAATTGGAGGGGGTGGGGGGTACTGAAGAACGTACGGTAGCAGGAAGATCAGGTACTTTATACTACGGGGGTCCTCTGTGAGTTCTTTCCCTTGAATACATGTATTCTTTTGTTTTTTGTAGTGACTGGACAAACAATGCATATAAGTATCAGAACACCAACTGAAGAGCAAATTATTAAAACTCACTTAGTCCATTTTTTGTTTTTGAAATAAGATTGCCAATGACTTAAAATCAGGCTTCCTCATCATATGTTACAGTGTTGGTAAGCAAAACTCACTTAGTCATCAAATGATGCAATATAGAACTTTCATTAAATTTACAAATGTCACTCAGTCCTCAAGTAATCGTACATAAAACTTTAGTTAAATTTCCAGAATTCACTGAACTCAACAGAAATTTTCTCAAAAACAGACTGAGTGAGTTTTGGGAATTTGCTCTTCCATTATGCATACAGCTG
The DNA here is from genome assembly GCA_019775955.2 of Pollimyrus isidori. NCBI lineage: Eukaryota > Metazoa > Chordata > Actinopteri > Osteoglossiformes > Mormyridae > Pollimyrus > Pollimyrus isidori. The sequence goes on along the minus strand of JABFDZ020000040.1, from coordinate 8,742,919 downwards.
AATTTCCTTTGGAGTGATGGGGTGTGTGTTTTGAATGAATGCAATGAGATGCAAAGCAGCCGATGGCCTGTACGTATACGCTTCCAGGTTTTGAACACATTTGGTTGCAGACACTAAAGGACTGGAAAAAGAAATTGACTGTGCAGGTCATCACAAATAGTCATGTCTCTCCCCAGAAATTCTTGGTCATTAACTCTTAATTACTACTCAATCAATCAGGCATTTGTATGTGGCAAAATGTTGACCTCTCCATCCAGTTCCCATTCCAAGAATGTTTTTTTATTTTCCTTTCCTTTCATGAATTTTGGAAAGTTTCACTGTTTAATTGATTTTTCCATCCCCACACATTCTAAATTAAAAATAAGTAGATTGATTATGTTTATGGCAAAACAAGGAAACTAAATTACCTCATAAACTTGATTGTAAACTTTAGTGTAGTGATAACAAACCAGTGAAGCTTATTTTTAATCTTTATTTACATAATTTTGTATCTAAACCTACATATTTGTATTGTAATTACATTGTACAAAGATAAATAAATAATATAATATTAAAAAAAAGTTTTGGTGGTATATCTTAGCATGCGTGTTATGCTGTTTGTTTTTCTGTTACTAGGCCACGTTGCCCATTGAACGCTCTGTCTTGGGACTGAAAGATTTACAGAAGCTTTTCCAACATTTCAGGACACTAAAGGGAGTGTCAGTGCTGAAATGCCTGAAAGCTGTGTACGGTTTGCAGTGCTGTCTGAAATTCGGATTAAACACTGCTGCCTCCACCAGCCCACCCCTCCTCCCCATTTTCCATTCTGGTCTTTTTTTCCCAGTTGTCCGGCAAGGAACAAATTTTGCATTTTAGCAGCCCAGATGCTAAACAGACTGTTCCACGCTGGCAGTTGTGTGTTGGTCTTTAGCCACCACTTTCATTCTTTGTTAAAATGCAATCGGATCACACTAACACAAACAGCATGTTTTAAAAATTAACCGAAATCCTCTGTGATATCGCTACTCTCAAAAACCAAGGAGCCTTTTAAATATTTATGTCCTTCCACCTGCAGACCAGAAAACGCCAGGCCGCTCTTTCCCATGCCGATTAAAAAAATACATCCCCCCTTTTTTTCCTTTTTTCTAGAAAAAGTGAAAAATAAGCCCACCCCCTCTTTTTTAATAATTTGAGTCATTGGTATTGTCCTGCTGAGTAGAGAGGATAATGAACGTGGACAATGGGAGCTGAAATGCTAAATGGCGGAGTGTTGAGGCCTGAGCCAGATTTACAGTTGGGCTTCTGTGGAAGCAGTGATGAATGGACCATTCACATACACACTGGCACAAAACAATGTGAATTTCACCAAGAGAAAAAAAACTAAAGTTAGTGCAGGAACAGTGATGATAATACCCTCTGCGAGCCCATATCTTACACAAAACATCAAATCTTGCTAATTCACATTCCCCATATACAAAGAAAACATGTTATTATGGTCTTAAAATATTATTTTCAAAATGAAAACATGACTGACAAAGGCATAATGGCTTGGAGTGGCAGGGTGGGGAATGGGTGCCAGTATAGCCTCACAGCTCCAGGGTTACCTTTACATTTATTTAGTAGATGGTATTACCCGTATCTTTGAGAAGGCAGGGTCAGCCAGAATCACTGGAGCGACGGGTTAAGGGACTTGCTGAAGATCCCCATGGTGAAACCAGTCAACCGGACACACCGTTTGAACCGACGACCTTCCGCTTACAAGCACAGCATCCGCTAATAAGTCACATAAACCCCACCTGTGTGTGTATGTCTGGGGGGGGGGTCCTTACACAATATGGAGAAATGTAGCTAGGCTATTTTCCATTTGTAAATTCTATATGTTCCCAGCCATGGATTGACATCCAGTGTAAGTGGTTGGAAGATAAACTAAGCTCTATTTGATCAGTCTTAGAATTCAATTTTGCTTCTCATTCACTGCTTTACTGTTAAGTAACTATTCACTCCTGGCTATCCCAGTAAGAGAAAAGCCCACAATAAGTAAGAGACCTCTAGCCAGATGATGTTTGCCACAGCTGCTCATATGATCTGTGCTCAAGTCAGCCTGATGGCTCCCCCTCGAACCTGCGGGGTCCACTCAGCCTTGCACCCCAGCAGCCTCCTTCCGGTTCTCCAGTGACACTTTCTGTCGTTTCCACTCACCCCTCTTCCCCATCTCCTCTGTGCTCTCTGTGGTTTAAACACCACAGAAATCTGGCACTCGTGCACAACATCCCCTTCTGACAGCTGGGGGCTGTCCCTGACGACTTCAGCTTTTCAAATTGATCGATTGGAAAGATCTCAGCGCAGAGGTCCTGAACCCAACCACTGCTAGGCCTTTCAATTTAGCAAGCATATCATCAACATTGTCTCTTTTTGGTAAGACTATATATGACTTCATAAAATAATAATAATTTAATCGTTTGGAAGCATTAATTGATTTAGTTTAATAGGATATATGGAGCTACCGTCGTACAAAAAGTTGTGGTACAATAAAAGTTTATATATGAATTCCAAAACTTGGTAAAAGTGATTGTTGTTAGCCAACGCCCACAGCAACATCATGGATGGCAATGGCAAATAAGGAAAACAAAACCCAGCATTTATGCACGTCGAGAAAGTGGAGAGCTGGGAGGAACCTCGCGCTGAAGAGCGGTGGCTGGTGTCCAGGCCATCAGTACGCTAAGGGCTGTCGGGGGAAGTGTCTGCCAGAAATCTGTAGCCTTTTGAGGCAAGATTAATGATGCCCCAAGCAGGGCCTTTTACGGCAGCGACCTGGAAGGGAACTCGGAACACAATCAGTCATAAACCGTGACCAGGGGTGCCGCTCTACAAGACGTTGTGTAACAGTTATGAGGCAGCTGAAATATCATCATTTCGGCCAGCTGGCAAAAAAGGTGTGTGAGTGTGTTTCTCCTTACTCACTGTCCCAGTGTTCTGAGATGAAACATACTCTTTAGGTAAAGTATGCGCAATGGCCGACATTAGTCTTCAAAAGGAAAAAGGGCAGGAGGCCGCAAATTAAGGTTCTAGCCAGCTTCTAACATTATGACGTAAAAAAAAAAAAAATCAAGTCAGTTGAAGTTTAGCATTTATTTATTTTTTGGTTCAACAAAATTTGTGGGTACAGTATGTATGCATATGTTGCTGTATGTTAATCACAACTAAAATCAAACATCATAATGAAACCAAATGAAATGCACACCAGTTTTAATAACTAATACTGAATAATAGTAATAACTGAATAATAGTATGTGATGTTACCATTAGAATAACAATGGTGACAGGTGTAGTTCACTCCTCCTGTTGCACAGGCCTAATGGGCCTCCTTGGACAGCCTATCCACGAAGAGCCAGTATGGGTGCAGGTTTTTGGGCTGATCTCTCAATCATCCAATAATAAAACAGTGGCTCTTGATTGCAGTCCTGGGGACCCACTTGTATTGGATGATTGTGAGGTTTTGGGACGTTTTTTAGATGAGACCAGGAGCAGTGACATACGGTCAGGCTTTCTCGTATGTTACAGAAGTGGGAACCAAAACTCAATTTATTTTAGAAATTTAATGAAAGTTCTTTGTAGTACAATGAAGGATTAAGTCCACAAATTTTTTTTCAAAAATGTGGACTCCGTTTTGGAAATCTGCTCTTTAGTTCTGTCAATTATGATCGAATGTCTTCAAAGTTGTGTTATTTTTACTGTAACCGGCCTTTACACTCCTTTTACATGCTAACATATTCCTTGCTTTTTCTACTTCTTGCCCCTCTTCCCCAGCACACTGCGGTCAAGGGGGCCACGTTGTTC
>JABFDZ020000040.1:8699309-8728822 GCA_019775955.2 Pollimyrus isidori | reverse complement strand
GTGACTCAGCCTAACTGCACTGTGCACAGCCTTACAGTGCACGTGACTCAGCCTAACTGCACTGTGCACAGCCTTACAGTGCACGTGACTCAGCCTAACTGCACTGTGCACAGCCTTACTGTGCATGTGACTCAGCCTAACTGCACTGTGCACAGCCTTACTGTGCATGTGACTCAGCCTAACTGCACTGTGCACAGCCTTACTGTGCATGTGACTCAGCCTAACTGCACTGTGCACAGCCTTACTGTGCATGTGACTCAGCCTAACTGCACTGTGCACAGCCTTACAGTGCATGTGACTCAGCCTAACTGCACTGTGCACAGCCTTACAGTGCATGTGACTCAGCCTAACTGCACTGTGCACAGCCTTACAGTGCATGTAACACAGATCGTCACTCCCACCTAACAAAATGCCTGCTCTGTTAACCTGCATCATCCTTTTCTTTTCCTTGGAAAATACCTAAGCAAACTCATTTTACTGCAGCTTTATAAGAGCGTCTGCTAAAAGAGGCCTATTAGTGCTGTTAGCCAGTTGAATTTCATAATACATGCATGGGGGGCGGGAAATCAACGTTTTTTTTTTGCCATGGTGGCAAAGATTTTGGCATGGGGGGCCACCATGGAGAAATGTTACCAGCAGAGTCACTGAACTTGTATAGGACGCTGCCTTGATCAAATGTGTTATGTACTTCAGTCTAATAAAGCATTTCTGAACTAAACCAAATGATGGAAAAGAAAAACACAGAATGGGAAGACAAATATGAAATATGAATAGTGAAAAATGAACAGCAGAAAAGCAAAAAGAAAAACCAAATGGGACAGAAAGTGCAGCATTTTAGATGCTGCAGTGGACAGGGGACACCTGCAGAAATGGGCAAGTCTGAATGCACAGCTTATAAAAAAAAAAAATTCCTTTACCGTCACTCTGGAGAGCTATTAAAAGAGGATAGGTCAACACAAAGAGTTCAGCGAGATGCCTGCCTAAAACCGGCCTGCTGAGAGCTCGGCTCCGCGTTTCGCTGGCGATTTGTAGCGCTTACCCCGACCACGCGTACTTGGCCAGACCGATCCAGGGGCTGTCCGTAGAGGCGGAGGTCTTCGGGATGACCATCACCTCCCTGCCTCCCTCGTAGCAGCGCTAAAAAGGGCAGGCAAGCGCGTGATCGCAGAGCGCCTCATCCAAAAGCACCGGGGGCGGCGAGGAGGCCCCCCCGCACATCAACAGACAATAAAACTTTTCCAGGTTAATGCAGGAGCGCAGAAGCACTCCTGGGGATATAGATAGCATTCAACAGGCCCTACAAATACCTTTTTGGATTCCCCTAGCAGATGCTCTCAGACAGTGTAGCACACACACAAGTACACCTCTAAGCTCACCCAGAGCTGCGAGTGAAATGTCTGGCGGGGACACGGAGAGGCCGGACTTGGGCCCTGGGACCCCCTAGGAAGAGTCAGGCCTCCTACCGACCTCCTCCTACCACGCCGCTGTGCCCCTACCTTGCAGATGAGCACTTTGTTGTTGTACTGGTGGGCGTACTGGCAAAGACCATCCCCCCTGTGGGGGATACCGTCCTTCAGATGGTTCATTCCATTCTTACAGCGAGTACTGGGGGAGGCAAAACAACAATTAGCTAAAATGCTGCTGTGCAAAACCAACAGAGACTATAACAGAACTGAGACAAAATGATGTAGCTTTTAATCATTTGGCTAATTAATTAGCATGTAATGCCTTGAACCTTTACAATAATATAATACCCTGTATTGTATCAGTGGTAAATTTTCCTGTATGTTACCAATACTAAATATTCCCTTCAAGGCTACACTCTGGAGGACACCGTCTGATATTGCCCTGAGAATACGAGCCATATCAGGAAGTCCCAGTTCGGAACTGTTACATAATCAGCCGGCATGATTCTAAAGAGTCGCTGACATTTGTTACTTTTTCGAAAAACAATCAAACAGTTACCGACACCCCCACTTCTGTGTGGTGCGCCTCACTAAATGAGCTCCCATGCTTTTTAATGGAACTTTTAATGCTAACCCGCTAACTTGAGGTTAGGTATTAGCTATAATTCTTAGCCTGAACCAAACCACACTTTTCAATAAATCCAGCTTCTACCGAACCTGGGGGAGAGCCATCACTGAATATCTTACAGGAAATACTTAAGCCTCAGCACATCGGCTGTTGAGGATGCTGCTGTGAGCTTATTACTGTGATACAGAGAGGCTGAGGTGGACCAGGAGGGATTCAGTGCTGCCATCTGTAACATTGCATTTGCTCACACGTTTCTGAGTACATGCCAATCCAGAAGTACTTCGCAGGAAAACAAAGGCAGGCTTTGTAGAATGCTCACCTGCGGCATGTTTACCAACAGAGCTACTCATGACATACATCACCCCCACCTAACTGAGCCTTAAGGAATCTCTAATAAACGAGTGCTTGTCGTCGCGTGAATTTGCGCCATGACTGAGCTGAGCTGCAATGCTGCATGCTGACGGAAAACATCGACCAGTGCGACCAGAGGCTCCCGGGAATTACCCGCAGCTGAGGCACTCGGAGGAGCAGGTGAAGTATTCGTCAGGGAAGAACGAGTAGATGTTCACTCTGTCGTCCGAGATCTCGCCGCAGAACCTGTCGCTCAAGGCCTGGGAGGGAAAGGATGAGGCAGAGAGCAGAAACATTTCGGGGCCTGTAAACACAGCATCTACACCCTCTAAGGACCTGAATTATATGCTGGGCTGACATCCCCATAATGGCTAATCATCAGTTAGCTTTCACTTTTAATATCCCAGTTATGACTGAGAGTACACTCTCCAACTAGCACAAATCAATAGCGTTACAATAATGTATTTTGATAATTTAAAACGCACATAAACATTTATAACCCACTCTGTGAGTTCAGGGGCATAAACATGGCACGGACGTCGGTACACTTCCCAAGGCTATAGACTGACAAATCTAAAACCCAAATAGCCTTAATGTGATTCAAGGGTGCAACATACCTAGTAAAATGATGATTAAATAAAAAAAAAAATTTAAAAATCATGATTTATGCCAAAGAAGTTGGCCAACACTTGTCTGTCATGTCAAGTCATCAAGTTAGACTGCAGCAGTCAAACCAATCCGTGAGCATCTTAAAGGAACTGCTTTTTAAAATAATCACCCATCCACTTTCCTAGCACTTGATGACAAGAATCATCAGACACACTCCAAATCAGTCTTTCGTTAATTTCACTAGAACTATTTTGGGCGTTTAGAGACTGACAAATGAAGCAGTGAATAATGCGATGGTAATTAAAGGTTGCGAGGAGACAGCCGGCAGCTGTTTACAGTCAGCTGAGGAGCTGAGCTGCCAGTTTCTTCGCTCCTCGTTCTTTTGTCTCCACACTGCACCCCTAATACCTTTATAAAGGGAAACCCAACAGAGCGATGAGGAAGTGGCACAGGGAACATGAGCACAGATGTAGCCCACAGCGCGCGGGCACGCCCACCTGCAGGGCGCTGTACACGACGGCGGGCCGCCGCGGCGAGCGGCTGGCGGTGTTCTTCACTTGCTGGTGGACGGTGCTCTTCAGCTGCGAGTAGTCGGTGGGCGGGGCCACGGTCTGGGTGCCCACGTACTGCACCGAGCTGAAGGCGTCCGTGCGCAGGCTCAGGTCGTGAAAGCGCTTCTGCAGCAGCATCTCAGCCTCCCCGGAGACAGTGCTGTCTGCAGAGCGACAGGGACACATGCTTACTCTGGGGGGGGGGGCATGGTTAGTGGGGTTTCCTAGGCCCCTGGGGGGAGCAGGGGGGGCGAATATGGATACCATGGTTCCTTAGTCCCCCAGAACTGGGCAGGGGAAGGTGTTAGTGGGGATTCCTGAGGGGAGACATGGATACCATGGATCCCCAGGACCCCAGACATGGATACTATGGATCCCCAGGCCCCCTGTAACACAGTTACTGCGACGGCTGCCTAAGCCACTGGGGGGTGGGTACAGAAACTGTGGCTCCTGATGCCCCCTGGTGGGGGGATAGGGTGGTGCCCTAGTCATCACTCTCCCATTGTAACTGGTAAGAAATTCCTCATAACCCGACTGACACAGAAGGCCGGAGCTTCTCGGTGACACGGGCAGGACATGGCAGCGAGCCCTGTGCCTGCGGTCCCCGAGTGCCACTCCAGTGTCACTCCACTCACCTTAGACCGTAATCACACCCCCCACATGCACCCAAGTGCCTCTACAGTGTGACAGATTTATTACCTTTGTAATACGTAGCAATAAAGGCTTAATCAAAAAAATCAGCAACATTTTTTTAGGTATTAAGGGCCAAATGATTAGTAATAATAATAATAATAATAATAATAATAATAATAATGACAATAATAATAGCTGTAGACAATAACAATGTGCTTTTCAAAAGCACAAAGAAATCCCTACAACATGTAAGGGAGAGAGAGTACAATAGGTATTCATAAGCACAAGAAACAAGCAAACAAATCAAGAAAACAAAGTGCACAAGTGCACAGTAGTAAACAACACAAGCACAAGCTGACAGGGTTTGTGACCCTGTCACAGCGTAGTGGGGGCAATTCACGTACTGTGACCCAGCAGCCTGGTGCGGGACGTCTCTTGGAAGACGACGACGGCGGGCCCCAGGCTGGAGAGGGGCACCTCCAGGCCGCAGCGTGTGGACAAGGCACGCAGCTCAGGGGTGAAATGCCGCAGATAGGCCTCAGAGGCACTGCCCAGGAAGTGGAACATGTCGTTGTGCAGCCGCTCAGCCCGCGTGCGGTACACCACCACGTCCGACACGGCCAGCACCTTCAGCAACAGCCGCATGCGCTGGTTCTGGTTGCTGGAGGCCCCCAAGAGGCCCTCTGTGTCCAGGGCCAAGATGCCCATGGCCGGATCTGTGTCCAGAGCCAAGGCCGCCCACACCCCGACTGTGCAAGAGGTCTGCTGGGCTGACGTCTTGAACACCTCCTCGCCGTCAAACAAGACATGGTTGAGGGTGTGTGACTTCCCATCGCCGGTGTTGCCGAAGATGGAAAGCACCTTGACCCCGGTCACCCCGCGGCAGTCTAACTTCCGAAGGAACTCCCCCTCATTGCGAACCTGCAGGTCAATATGGAAAATATATAGTGCTATGCAGAAGCATTAGGCAGCCAAAGAAAAGCATGTTTAAATTGTCTACATGTCTGTGTAAATTGGAGAACACATCAAGCAAAAGATTAGCGCCAACCAAGACCAAGGAGCGGTCAGCACTCATTGGCTGATGTTAGCTCCCGTCAATTTTGGAAATTGTGTGGGACCGTGCTGCACACACCGACGTGACAGGCAGTCAGCGAGTCTGCCCTCCGCCAAAACAGCTTCAGAGATCTGAAAATTGACTTACTGTGTTCCAGACTAAAAACTATGATATTATGTCTGTTAAACTGTGTTAGCGTAACCATATCAAAATCTTTCATAAGGTCACCCCAGTATTTGCAGCAAGCATCCAACACACCCACGCGTTTTTTTGACTCGACCACTATAACACCATGTATGGCTAATCAACACCTTATTGATTATTTAACTAATTATTATTTTTTTTATTATTATTCATTTAACAAATGCGTGGAATGGCTGAGGTGCCCCGAGGAGAGGTTTGGGAACCGAATCCAAACAAATATAAGTAATTTTTTGGAAGACAATAAATTCTTGTTAGTTTTTATTGTGTTACTTGCTAACTGCTACCGAAATAAACAGTTTTTTTCGTATAGATTAGCCTTTATTGATCATGGCGAAATCACCTGACTAATTTTAAATACAACTTAAAATTTTGCTCCCTCATTCACATTTACTGATTTAGAAAATGAGGGCATTACGGGATATTCTTCAAGTGGAATTTATTCCCAAACCACGTTTAAAGTGATAGAAGGCTTATGACACATACATATGTTACTAAAATATAACAACGGCGAGAAGTTCCCTTACTTAAGATGCGTCCACGCAGTTAGGTGACATTATTCCATAACAGCAATGTGAGCTTAGCCTGAACCTTTAAACACATATCCAGACACTTCGCGTTTAGCTAACCACACGGTTACTTTACTTTATTCGCTATCCGAACGTGTGTATGACCACTTTATTGCGAAAAGTAGTTACATTTTTTAAACGTCACTAATCAAAATGCCGAAAGTTATTGTCCGGTTCAGCACGGTAAACTGCACTGTTAGCCAACTAGCTAACAAAGCCGATCACTTTCCTCACCGCCAGCCATCAAAACAACTGAATCTCAGATGAAAATATACGCAGTTATTACAACTTTTAGGTATAAATTCAACACTAGACAGTCAACATGTCCGGGAAGTTTGAGAGTGTCGAGTTAACTAGGTGACCTTCGTATGCTGCCCGAAGAACTTGCCAGGTAGTTTAACTTTTGTTTTTGGTTTACCTGCAGATTTTCGTGCTCGTCCACCAAAAGGAAACTCCGTCCACTGCCTTCGCTCTGCCCTCCTCCTTCTTCTTCTTCCTCCTTCGGATCACTAAGGGACACTTCGTCCATCTCTTTCAGTAGCAGGTCCGACATGTTTCACTTCACACCATAGCTGACCGGCAGCCTAACCGAACACCGCCTAAAAGATCACGCTAAGATCCACTGACAAACCCGGGCGACAGCACGGTTTCCATGATTATCTCCCATCAACCCTCGCAGCAGGAACAAAACATTAGACATCGCGAAATGTTACCGCCGTGCACGCGCAGCGCGCTGCGACTCGCGGGGGAGTGGCGCCACCGAGCGGCTGCTGGCAGAATAACACCTTGACGAGCGTAGACAAACTCCGCTTCGTGGAGACGCACTCCGCACCGGGTACCCTTACAACCTTCTGGCGCATCTTTTAGCGATTGATGATCCCCACTATTTTCTTACTGAGGTATTTCACGTCAGTTGTTAACAATTTTTTTAAAAAAGCAACCATTAATTGTTATTGTTGCAATGGTGGTTGTAGTCTATTTCAACGGGGACAGACTGCGGCCGGTTGTTCTGTTAGGGGGGTCAGATGCATTTGACCTTAATGTCCACCAAGTATTCCTTACACTGGAATGTCAGCATTAAGAAGCAAAAGACTATTTTGAAAACCAATAAGTGATTTATGCAATGCATTCCAGTTACGTTTTACAGATATGTAACTCTGATTACTTATTTAGACTGTCTTGCTTCCACAAGCTTGATTATTTTTCCCGTCGTTAACTTCGCGTTTCACTAACTGAAACGACTCGACCACCCGGCGCAACTGCGTTGAGCCTGTCACGAAAAATTTGGTCACGTTTGCCTGTTCCCAGCGCAAAACATTTTTGCGCACACATATAAGTATAAATAATAATAACAATAATATTTTTTTTTTCAGATCCACGCAGCATATGAATTGGCACAGGGGGAGGGCATGCATGTTATTACAGTGGTATTGCCCCCCGTCAGAACTGGCTCATGTATTGCTGCATACCTTGATACGCTGACCCATTATAAATGCTGCACGTAGACCTTAAAAGCCCCAAAGCATGGGTTCTCAAGACTTGTTACTATTAGAATGGGCTATTTAAACAGTCACATCGCGGTGAGTCGCCGACACTAACTAGTTTTAGCAGCCGGGCCTTGTGGTTACAAGAGTTCAGAATCGATGACCTAAAAAACCGTGACTCCCAAATTTTCCCCGTTTTTTATTCCATCCCTCCGAGCAGATGAAAAATCCTCCCATATTGCTAACGTTCTTCATTAAATATTTGTTAGCAGCGCTCTATTAATAGCTTGTGTCACGGGGTGGTTGTAAATTGCCCCCACAGTTGTTAAAATAAGATTAAAATAAAATTAAATTCCTTCTTTGCTCCACGGGTTGACTTTTTCGTTTCTCTTGTATATATTTGTTCCGTTAATTTAAAATCATATCTCGGTTCGACTGAATGTAATTTATTCGTGTTTTACGTGACAAAATTAGGCTACTTTTCAATCGATTACTGACGAAACTTAGTGTAAAATCTTTATCAGAGAAAGTGAGGATAATATTATGATGTGCTGAAAAGCTGTCGACTTTCTATGCTTTCCGTTTTTAAGCAGGTTACATCAAATGGTTGATTTTATTAAATGAATTATGTATTATAGGATGTAGGCCTATCATTCGTATCATTAAGAGAATGAACTGAGAAACAAAAAAATGCGTTTCATATGCGAGATTTTGCCATCTGAAATATTTTTGCGGTGAAAATTACATGCATTTCATGTCATTTTTAGGGTTGTGCATTTATTAATAACTTTTTATGAAAAGTTAGCGTTCCCGTATAAACAGTTAATGGAGAAGTTCTAATAATCCTTCAGATTTGGGTTTGCATGGTAGCAAAAGGATGGTAAATAAACTAGGATGATTCACCACAAGGTTGCACAATCATTATTATCATAATTTAATGTTCTCACACTGAATGATAACTTTAATATCACCCATAATCTGCAGTTACAAATTAACATTTTCCGAACGACTTCCTTTAGGTTTTCGGTTTGATGATGAGCAACTATAAAGATGGATGGGTGATTCGCACCATGCATCCTTGCCTACAGATCCCTTTTACACACGTTAACAGACATCTGTGAATCAGAGCACGGCCCAGCATGTTGACATTGTGATGGTATAAGTAAAAGTGGGATGCCTGTTAAAGGTGTAGCACTGTAGATGACTGTTTGTGTTGGGTGCTATAGACCGGTCTGATTGACATAAGCGCAAACCTTGCTTTGTCTCTTTATGTGCTGCGGCCCAAAGGCGACCTAGAGCCAAGAAGTTGTAACTTATCGTGTGTTTCTGTATCCAAGCTGCTATTCATGTAATTGTTGACCAGGACTGGTATGCTGTGGTACGTGCAGAAGGTGCACATGGTAGCAGGGAATGCAATTAAGTATGATGAGATATGATGGCCCTGGGTGAGCCGTATGCGAGCAGATCTGCATGCTTTCACAGAATGTGACATGGATATGAGGAGTCCCTGGTATTAGGACACATTCTTGTTCATTATATACCTGAATATTGACAGACTGTCTAGTCCTACTGGTTACCATTTTTTTTTAGATGGAGGCTAAATGCAAAATGTTCTTCTGATAGTAGATGCATAAAAATCAATATATTCAAATTTAATGAACATGTAATTTTTGGACAATACAATTGACTAATAGTACTGCTAAATTGCTTTCATCGCCATGGTTTCAAATGAAATAGACAAATGGTCCACTTTAAACATATACTGTAACAGTCCAAAGTTTGGACACGCCAGGACGCCTACAAAGCAGAGTGATAGAGTCACATGACCTGGCCACCTAACCATGCCGCATCACATGACCTGGCCACCTAACCATGCCGCATCACATGACCTGGCCACCTAACCATGCCGCATCACATGACCTGGCCACCTAACCATGCCACATCACATGACCTGGCCACCTGACCTGAACACTGTGGAGATGGCTCTGGAGGAGTTTGACCGGAGAACGACGGAGAATTGGCCAATGAGAGCGCAGCATATGTGGGCCCTTCAGGACAGTTAGAAGAGCATCCCAGGTGGCTGCCTCATGGAACTGGGGTAGAGGAGACAGTAGGGTCAGCCAGTCCCTGGAGAAATTGGGGTTAAGGGCCTTACTCAGGGGCCCAATGGTGGGATCACACTGTCGACCAGGAGATTTGAACTGACAATCTTGTGAGTTCCAACCCACAGAGCTGACCCTCCATCCCCAGGAAATGAATACATTTTATTTAACACTTCTTTGGTCAGTACATAATTCCATATATGTTATTTTATAGCTTCAGTGTCTTTATAAGTACACTAAAATGCAGAGAATAGCACAAATGAACCTTTCTTTGGGTGGGTGTGTCCAAACTTTTGACTGGGACTGTACATGTAATTAAGCGAATAACACCAGGAGATAAAGGGAAATGGGCTCAATCACAAAATAACAAACAAACTAATGCAGGACAAGAACGTTCGTATAAGTCAAATTATGAAAATGAAATATCCTCGTCATAAAATCAGAATGGATTTAATTTTTTAAAGTAATTTTTAGTGCAGTCATTTATGTAGATTAATGTTTAATACACTGTAAATATAACCTTGGCCATATAACAATTTCTGTATTTGCAATTTGAAAATACTGTTATACCCCGTTTTATTTTTACCTAAAGAGGCATGTATAGACTGACAGTCCAGTGGCCCAACCTTGACATTACAGTAGATAGTCCAGGCTTATCCAAGTCCAAGGCGACACCGCTATACTGTTAAGTGCATGGGACCTTGGTAGTTGTAGTACATTAGCCACCACCTCCCTTCCTACTAGTCTTGCTGATAGACTACATATCCCGAAACATCCAAAGAAACAGTCCTTCTCCTATTGGCTCCCAGCTCTAGCCGCAGCCCCAGAGAATGAATGAAATTGAAAATTGCTGCTATATTACATGTACAATACCGGGATCTGCAGTGTTACATTGTATCATACTATATCAAAATGGCCACAGTCGTTCAAAACCCCCTGAAATCGTAAGTACCCATATTTTCTTGGATATTTTGGGCAATTGTTTCTTACAAGTATTTCATGCTGTCAGTTTTTAATATTTTTAAGAAACACTTGAAAATCGTTAAAAGTATCAAAAGCAGCGGTATAAACGTAACTATGGTGATTTAAATAATTATGGGACGAGAGCAGAACCTAACACACGGTCTATTTTGTATTTTAGTGGGAACGTTTCCGAAATATGAAATAATTGCGTGTTCGCTAATCGTTGTCCACTCGTTTAGCTAGCTATGCATATTGGAGATATGGAGGAATGTTAAACTACAATTTAGGTGACCCGGCATTTAGTGATCATATAGCTTATTGATCAGGGGAGACTTACATTTTCGTGTGCTTGCCGTGAATGCAAACCCGAAGTACTCAAAGAATGTGCATTTTAGGCTTACCTGTGAATAGCGTTAGACTATAAACAGGTAGCAATTTCGGATTGAAAACAAACATTCCGCTAGCCAGCCCTGATACTCCATGGTTTATCACTGCTAAAGCGAAGATAATAACGTCCTCGCTTGTGATATATCTACATGTATTTCTTTGCAGCTCGAAAAAAGTCATTTGCGGCGTTTTGCGTAATCGTGCACATCGGCGAGTTATTATCTTACTGCTAACAGTTAAGGCAACGTGACCAGATTTTGTCCGATATCGGAAAATGTGTTTTTTTGTTGTACTTTGGTGATTTGGGCCACTATGGCGCGTTTTGTCCTCGCCTTAATCGCGAACGGAGCGGTGCTACGGTGCTTCACATTCCGTCAAGTTCACATTGGATTCCCGATCCTTTGTGCAGACCGACGTAGGGGAAAAAATGAGCGTGCGGCAGAGAGTTGGCAGCACAGGCTAAATGCCAAGTAGTGGCTTTACCCCTGTCACTGTAATAAGATGTAGCTGCGACCAAGAGGACTTTTTTTCCTGTTGCCATAAATGATCGCAGTTGTTTTGTCGTTATTATTTGTGGGCTGTGCCAATTAAACTGCGTCTGGAATGTCTACTTGTAACAAAGAAAGCCGGCTTTCTGGCTGTAGTCGCGGAGCAGATGTTACCTGGATTCGTGTGTGTGTGTGTGTGTGTGTGTGTGTGCGTGTGTTGCGATGCAAGGATGCAGTCGCTGTCACAGAGCTGTTACAAATTCAGACTGGCGACATTTCCTGCCTATCTTGAAAAGTAGCATGTACGCGTCTTAATGGGTTCTGAGCGGAATTATAAGGCAGTAGTCAAATTGATTTTGGGCAACTGCTTGCAGTTGTCAGAGCTGTGAATGGGTTTCGGTGTTTTCATTCATTTCATTTTCATATACGAATACATTTTTAGAAAGAAACAGTAATACAATGGTTAATTAGGCGAAAGAAAAAGTGGACTTGCAAACGGTCTATTGATTGCCGTGCATTGCCTGTTTTTTTAATCTCAAACTGTTGCTCCATCAGAAATTTTAATTAGTTTATTTATTTGTAGCTGATTAAACTGGCTAACTTAATATGGCTCAGTACGTGTTATCTATAATTGGCAGTTTTACTGTACTGCCGTTTTGGGGGTGTGCGTCACCAAGCCAGACCCGTCACCTGGAAGTTAACTTTGAGAAGTTACACGCAACGTGTCGTTTTAAGTAATTACCCATTAAAGTGGGACCCGCCACAACATGACATCAGGTGAACACCTGCAAAAAAAAAACAAAAGCGATTTTTAATCATCCTGCCGATACTTTTGTTTGCATCCAGGCAGCGATCAGTAGAAAAAAATAAGTTTATAAAATCACATGTTAAATTGTCTCTCGTTTTAGGCATCAGTGTCAGTTTTTTCATTTGTTCTGCTGATCACGTTATGTGGGGCATCTTGCGGAAGATACGGCACTTTTCCTTGTCCCGCATGGACGTGCCTGCCTGTGCATAACTGCCCCTTTCAGTTGGGAGAAAAATGGACCCCTCACGCCCTTGAAATTCCATGTCTGGCAAATCAATCAGACTCATGACGATTAAATAAGCAAAAAAAAAAAAACACCCAGCAAATTGGCGCTAAGGTCGGGTTGGATAACATGTAATGCAGCGGACTGCATTATCGCTGTCAGGTACACAGCATGGGTTGGCTAAACTAATTGGCTTCTCTTTATTAAGTCGGGTCTAGAAGCTGCACATGGAAGTATATTGTCCTCATTAACCGTAATTTGAAAGTCAAAATGACAGAAAACTGAATATTACCATGAAGCCCGAATCAGCTATTATCGGACATTCTTATATCTACCACAACTTCCCCGTTAACCGATGCTGCTATGTTTGCTGCCCTCACTTGCTCAGCTATGGCATCAATCCTTGCCGGTATGCTGAGACTGTTCATCCCACCCCCACCCGTAGTATTTACGCCAGAGGAAAGTAACCTCAGAAGAAGCTTCTTTGCCCTTAGCTTGGCGCTTCTGACCAGAAGCTGTGTGCTTCAGTCTTCTGTTGCCTGAACAGTCTGCAGGAACACATCCTGAAAAGCTACCGTGCTCTACCAAGCTTTCCTTATCCCATTTCTATAGGATTAGTGTCCCTTTAATCTCTACCTGCCCATATCCATCTCTTTTCCCCCTCTTGCCCTCTCTGTCTTCTTGACTCTCCTGGTTAATTCAAAATGCCTTATTGGTCTGAATTCTCTCTCTCTCTCTCTCTCTCTCTCTCTCTCTGCAACACCTATATTTCTCTGGGTCTCTGTCCCCCTCACCACCACCCTCATTCTCTGCCCCTCCCTTTTCTCCGTCTCTCTTTCCCCCCTCTGTTGTTCTGATTTTTTTTCCCTTCTCTCTCTCCCATCCCTTCCTTCACTGCCGTTTTCACCCCCCCTGGCTTTGTGTTGCTGTCTGTCTTTTCTGTCCTCTCTTTCCCTCCGTCTCTCACTTTCTCTTGCGCTCTGTGTCACTCCTTCCCAAGCTGGATGTTGTCTGCTGGCTGATCTGCCAGTTACTCTGTCTTGCCTCACTGATTGGAGGGGGGGGGTTATATATTATTCTGCGTTTAGGTGATGTTTCTGCTGCTAGCCTGTAGAACATGCTGGAACCGGAGCTTTTCCCTCTTGTAGATTGTACTTTGCTTTATTTTATGTATCTGCCACCCTTCCCCCTTCCTCTGTCATCATGTAGAATGTTAAAAAGTCTGCTTATCTAAACCACCGGGGCGGCGCTGTGACGACGGCCCCCGGTGCCTCTTCCTTCAGAGCACATGCTTTTTTGTCCTTATGAAGAGACTGGAGACACGCGGAGGTATTTTTAGCCGTATGACCTATTTCTCCAAAGCTCTCCAACTTTGTGTCAGTCATTCGATCACAGCAAGCGATCATAAGTTGTATGCATTAAGTGTTGCACGTGGACGGATCTCAGAGCAGTAACAGGGGACCGGTAACAGCATCCCAGCTCCACCTCTGACACCCTTACTTTTATATAACATTGACTGGTTGACTTTGTTGTGGCATACATTGGGGGGGGGCACGACTCTGGGCCCTAAGTTACCAAGGAAGGGGGTGTTGCATGCAGGAACAAGGCATGGAAATGTCTGTGGTGAAAGATGAAGCAGTCAATGAGGAGAAGATCCAGCAGATGATTGGATGGAGGGATGGATGGATGAGTGACTGAGGGATTAGAACTGTGAACTAACCACCCAGTATGTGTTTCATTAAATTCGTTTTGAAGTTAAATAGTTAAAGAGACGGAAAAAGAATTGGGGGTGAAAAGAAAGTCAAAAAGTGTCAGTAGAAAATACAAAAATAGAAAAATGGAGAGAGAGAGGACAAAGGGAAAGTAGAGCAGAGCGAATAATTAAAACTTGCTAACTGCTTGTTTCCCCGCTTTTCTGTTACCAAATAATTGGCCCAAATAGTGAGTTTTTCTTTGCCACGCTCTGGGCTAGCAGCGGGGGCCGAGCGGCGGCGAGGGGCGGCGAGGGGCCACACTGCAGTGCCTGTCATTGCAGCATGCAGCCTGCTGCAGGGGTCTCACCTGTATTGCGTTTCAGAGCAGCGCCTGGGTCACTGTCTGCCCATGGAAAAGGCAGCGTCTGCTGTGACAGGATGAAAGGGGCCCTCCCATTGGGGGAGAGCTGCGTTATTATGGGGCGGTGGGGGGATTTCCTGGCAATAAATGCAATCACACAGCATTAAAAAGCATATATGTTTGTTCCTCTCTGTATGCTTCTCTGAGTATGTATATGTGTGCTCGCTGAATAATCGCCTGTGCCTTCGGTGGCTTGTTTGTGTATGATTGGTGTGTGTGTGTGTGTGTGCATGCGCGTGTATGTGCACGTGTGTTTGTGTATGTGTGCATGCATGTGTGTGTGTTTGTCTGTGTGTGCGTGTGTGTTTGTCTGTGCGTGCGTGTGTGTTTGTCTGTGCGTGTGTGTGTGTTTGTCTGTGTGCGTGTGTGTTTGTCTGTGCGTGTGTGTGTGTTTGTCTGTGTGTGCGTGTGTGTTTGTCTGTGTGTGTGTGCGTGTGTGTGTGTATTTGTCTGTGTGTGCGTGTGTGTGTGTTTGTCTGTCTGTGTGTGTGTGTGTGTGTTTGTCTGTCTGTGTGTGTGTGTGTGTGTTTGTCTGTGTGTGTGTGTTTGTCTGTGTGTGTGTGTGCACACTGACGCCACACTGTACATTTCCAGGCACAGCATCGGTGGATGGCAATCTCGCATGGAATGCAGGTCTATCAGCTGAGATTTATAGCTCCTCCAGCGTTCCAATTACGCGAACGGATCCTCACGCACGATTCCAGAACATTATTAAGGGGCAAGGGGAAGAAATATTCATTTTATTCCGCTGGCTTTGACAGCCTGTCTGCCATTTTCTTTTTTTGAAATCCTTAGAATCTGAGGAGAATGTAGGGGGAAAAAAAAAAGAGTTGGAGGGGAAGCAAACCCCTCCCACTGTGCGGCACCCAACCTGTCTGACTCACCATATTATTTCACCTCAGACCCCCACCTTAACTTGCATGCCTTCCCAGCAGCATCTGTCTTACGCTGCGACAAAAAAAAAACCGTAGCGACTCAGCCACTCTGCGCGCACCCAGATTCACCCGTTGTAGAGGCATGGCTGTTCCTGCAGTGTTGGCATGGGAACGTCTTCTGCATCCATGCCGCGGGCCGTGCCCAGGAATCTCCCCGGCTTCGCCGAAGGCGGGCGAGGAGGCCACGAGTCTCGCCTGCGGGCCTGCACAACGTCTCGGGAATGTAAATATTATTACCAGGAGAGGTTTAGATGTGCTCCTCCGAGCTGTGAGGAGGAATGCACGCTCATACGTTAGGGGCACGGCGCCGCGGGTTACGATTCCACACACGATTCCCGGCATTGTGAACGTCACGATTACGCATATGTACAGCTGACGGATCACAGCTGTGGCATTCTTTGTGAGGCTGGCTGGTAAATGGTATAAGTTCACTATACAAAATCATTCTATGTCAATCGCACTGGTTGATTTAGTACATTCCTCGCTAAACTGGCATTATTTGAACTGTACGGTTTTTGAGGAGCAGTGGTTAGGAAATTTGTGATTTGTTTTTGTTTTTTCTTTTTTTTTTTCCGGCACTAACTTTTGCAGGTGGGGGTGTCTGACGGGAGGTTCTGGTGGGGGCCCAGTATGCTTCTGATTCCGGCTACAGCCGTCTCCTCTCCAGATCAGCCCTCCTCGGCGTGGCAGCTATCTTTAGAGTGCAGAGGGAGAGGTGCAGGCACATCTGTAGAGGCAGAGTACAAAAAAAAGAAAGGAAGAGAAATCATTTCGTTGGGTACTGAGAGAGAGGGATGGGGAGGGGAGGGGTGTGCATGGGTGTGGGTGGGGGTGATATTGCATAGTCTAATCTGCAGACGTGGGGGATGGGCGTGCAGATTGCATATCCAAAAGGCAAAGCTCACAAAAGCTGTTGCCCCGGCCAGTAGCATTTTATGAGCTGTCGGGAGCTGTTGTGTTTTTCTTATTTTATTTTTATTTTTTTATTATTAAAGGCCATTACATGCGCTGTCTTTATTTGCTCTTGTGCAGCCTGCACACCTGCCCGTCGTGCCTGTGACCATCTGTGCAGCCTCACTGTCAATGGAATAGTGATCTGAGATCTAACTGTGTAGCTATGAGCTTCTGGGATTTACAAACCAGGCAGGGCACTGCTGTTGTACCTTAGATGTGCATTACATTGTACGAAAAGCATATTAAATATGGCTAGTGGGAAAAAATAAGTAACACATTCTACCCAGTACATTACACAATGACTTAAATAGATATCTAGACCTACATCTAGTCCGGTGACAGCATATGCAAATTATTCTTAATAATGTGCTGTTTGCACTTACTTCAGTAATTGGTTTTCAGACGGGCCCTCGTAAAGTGCTTTTGTGCGCGTGTGTGTCCTATGAATCAGCTTATGAGTTTGATTATTATAAGCAGTTCCTGTGTCGTCAATGATTTTAACGGCATTAAACCTGGCAGATTTTTGGCTTTCGATTCACCCATTAACCCTTTTGGCCTGTAGAGGGAGCTCACCGTTTCCTTTACAGCAGGGAGAATGTTAATTGTAACTAATTGGAGCAAGGAGATGAAGTTTTGGGAGATTAAGTTCATAAACTCTCAAAAGAATGGTGGAGATGTGGAACAGGGAGAGCTGCCGGCTGAAACGGCAAGCCCTTCCCCTTAAATCCCTGGCCTCTTTAAAGCCAGAGAAAAGTAGGTTATCAAGGGGGCTGCGGGTTATGGTGTGGGCTGCGCTACCTTGGGGGGCCGTGCGCGTCTCCCACAAGTTCACGGCGCTCCTGGCTGTGTGCTTTTTTTTAGGGGGGCTGTTGCTCTTTGTTTTTCGCTGGTTGCTTATGTCTGTTTGTCTGGTGTCGAGACTTCAAGACTGGGGGGAGAAGTAAGGATTTATTTTGCAGCTCACGGCTTGTTTTAGTTTCCCGTGCGAGGAATTGGCCGGGATGTGTGTTGGTTGTGGAGTGTTTGTTTTACATGCCACTGTCGTAATTTTGTATTCCTTCGTTTTGTGCTCAATTGAAATTCTCTCTGTTGCGCCTTTCGGCTGTTCTCTTCTGAGCCGCCGAGTCACCATAGTTGTTCCTTATTTAAAATTCATATTGTGGATTCAGACTCGGATTCAGAAAGTGCCGTGTAAAAACCAGCATATGGCAGTACAGGCTCGCAATTGTATGCCAGCTCTCGCCTGGCATATTGACCCCCAGAATCCTCGTACCCGACGCCTTGCTAGATGGGTGGGCATGCGCAGTGACGATGGCCAGGTGAACGCGCTGTCGGTGGAGCGCTTTTCCTCCTCTGTGTCGGCCTGGTTTCAGGGACGAATCCGCCCTATCCCATTCCCTCTCGTGCTCTAACCCAAAATCTTTTTTCATTATTTTTATTTTTTTAAGCTTTCAAGGACGAACGGCCGAGGCATAATGTAATGAGACTGCAGGAGAAGCGTTCAAATTGAAAGCAGCCATTTTCTACAGCTGTCAACTTATTATTGAGAGACTGACTTATTCCAATAGCTCTGATCACGGCGCCTTTGAATGGGAATGTGGGGGAGGGGAGGGTGAAGAAGGGATGGGGATTGACTGTGGAGAGGGAGGAGGCTAGGAGCTGGCTGCTTTGCATTTTGTGTGTGTGTGTGTGTGTGTCTCCAGTCATCAGTGCAGAAAAGTCTGTCTTCTGCTTAAAATGGTTGTTAATGGACATAATTTTGCCAATACAGTTATCATTAGTGAATCACCGTGATTAATACATTTTTGTCTATAGGTCACTGACTTCTCTTGTACACACTCAGCTCTCAGTGAGCCTGCTTACGCTGCCTGAGCCTAAATCCTTTTTTCCCCACGGACAGTCACTCCGTGGTCAGACGTTGATCCACAGAGCCCAAATACCGCTGACTTACCCTGCATCGTGGAGTCCTGTATATACCTGGGGGCTTCTGTCGCTTTTTTGGCGTGCCACTCAGTACCCCCTGCTGCACACCTCCCGTCCCGGTGGGCAAGTCTAAAGAAGGTTGTGACTTTCAGGCTGGCCAGCGGACTCATGTAATCACCCTGGTGTTTATGCATAATGTATAAATTACACCGTGTACAAGGCTTCCATTAACCTCTGGTTTAGCGAGAGGCGCGTTGTGCCCTTCGCGTGGATCCTGTTCCATTCCCGACCCTCAGTCTCTGTACGGAGGGGCGGGGGGGCCCTAGGGGGGCCCTAGGGTTCCGACTGGCTGTGTGTACACACAGGGCCTTTGTTCTTCCTATGTTTGATGTCTGGTTTCTGGTTTGAGTGGCAGGACTCGTCTTTCCCGAAGAAGTATTGTGTGGCGCGAAAGATTATGTATGTGTACATTTTTAAATGCATATGTCTGTTTTGTATTACCTGTCAAATTGTTTTTAAATTTTATCCTTTTGTACCTAATAGACAGATAAAAATAGGTAGTATGGTAGTATATGTAGTAAAATAAAGTATTAAAAAAACTATTTAAAAATCTACCCTATTGCAAGTTTTATAAGCTGTGTGGGGTTTGTATCAAATTATGTTTGTCTAATATGAAAATCCGTTCTTTGAAAATAAGGTTGTATTTACAAGTTATTCAAACCGGCACAGATTTTGGTAAGGGCTATTTACCAGTTCATTTATGCTCTGTCCCTCTTTTTAAATGTTTGCGACTGTTGTCCTCGTCAAACACTGCACTGGGGGAAACATCTGGAAATGTGTTAAAGAAGGTCACACATCCCCTCTTTGGACCTGACATTTTATTTTTATTTTTTCTACCTTTTTGTCTTTGCAGGCAATCTGGCGGAACCGTCATTAAGAACAGGTGAGCAGCGGTGACTGTGCGGGGGAGCAAAACGCAGTGTAGGGAGGAGCCTCTGCCTGTCAGGCAGACATCACGTCAAGGCCATCTCCTGGCCCCTAACCTATGAAGTGCTGGTTTTCCCCCTCATGTCTTTTTGCATATACTGACCTAACATTGCTCAGATCCTGGGAAGAAATGTATAGCATGGGACTTGTAGTTCGTATGAACTTCAAAGATGGCCGCAACTGAGAAATACAAACTATGACACTATGGAATAATTGCCCTTATTAAATAATGTAGTTTAATAAGTGGCCTTCAGATAAGCGCACAGTGGAATAATTGCTAGCTTTTTATTTCGGCTGTTTGCTTTTGAATGTTGGCTTGCTTAAATAATTTTGGCGGGGCTGTAATTTCTTTGCATCTTGGAAAAGAGTTTAATGGCGGGAGGTTGGGGTTAATTTTGGCAGGGTTGTATGTTCTTAAAAATAAAATGCAAATTTGGGTCGGATGGGTCGC
This sequence comes from Pollimyrus isidori, assembly GCA_019775955.2. NCBI lineage: Eukaryota > Metazoa > Chordata > Actinopteri > Osteoglossiformes > Mormyridae > Pollimyrus > Pollimyrus isidori. Next base: position 8,709,000 of record JABFDZ020000040.1, on the reverse strand, counting down.
TGTCAAGAAAGCCAGAGGGTGGATTCAAACATACAAACTGATTCACTGCGTTAATTTCATGGGCGGTGCTGAAATTAGGCAAGGCGATGCAGTGCTGTCAGTGAGCTGTCACCTCCAGTGTGCCCTTTAAGCGCAGGGCTGGGATCTCTGTGTTCCCTTTATTCCAGCCTCCATTGCCAGTGCTTGACTCTTTGTATAAGTACAAAGGCAAGCCTGATTGTTGCAAATTAATATCATGTTCCATGCAGAGATGCATGAGAAATGCAAAATTATAGCATAATGCATTATGCAGATATCTCCCATCACTGTTTATTCTGAAACGTAGCTCCAGAAGATCAGGGCGTGAGGCGGGGACGTCCTGGATGGTGCACGTTCATGGTACCAGCACAAATGGTGACACAGATTAACCTTAAGTACATGTTTTTAGGACTTTGAGAGAAATCCGTGATACTCAGAGGAAGCTGGTGTACAAAGAGCCAGCGGTGGTTCCTTGGCGCACAAACTTAATTTGTGGCAGACGGCCGCTCGAGGCCGGTTGCGATTTGGTGGGGGTCCGAGTCAAGTTTTCCCATAAGAAATAATATTGATGAATTTCATCTGCTCCATACCCCCAAATCATTGCCTATTTAAACTTATCTGCTTAATAATAAAAATTATAATAAAAAGCATTAACAATCAAATCACATGAAAAAGCACACAAACAAAACCTATTTCATAAACATGAAATAAATGACAGTCCCGCACTCCAAAGTGAGAGCAGACACACCTGCACCACCTTCAAGTTTTGCTATAATTAACGTTTTACAGTTTCTCTCCCTACTCTTCTCTTTGGTTTGCTGCTATCACTGCAAACTTTCTTAGGGGCCATGATTACTGTACCGCTACATGTACTGTAGATAAAGCGTAAAAAACGTTCACACCGAACACAGGAACACGGCTTTTGCACGTCAAACTATATATAAATATATATATATATATATGTAAAATTTATCTCTGTCAGTCCTGTTGCAACATTAGTCTTTCTTCCATGCATCTTTCCATGTGGAACTACGCGCCCCTGTCATGTGACCCATCATGGCTGGACACGGACACCCTCCCCCGCTGTGCTCCCCTCTCCGCGGGCGGCAGCCTGGGTGAGGAGTTCTACCGCGAGGCCATCGAGCACTGCCGCAGCTACAACGCCCGCCTGTGCGCCGAGCGCTCCATGCGGCTGCCCTTCCTGGACTCGCAGACGGGCGTCGCCCAGAGTAACTGCTACATCTGGATGGAGAAGACTCACCGCGGGCCAGGTGGGGGTCCGCACGCGCCTTGGCATCTGTGACGCTCGCCGCGGTATCTGGGATGTCCTCCTCCGTCGCTGTGACAGTCATCCAATTAAAAATAAAAGTCCCCGAATTTGACACTTGCTCACTTCCTGTCAGATTTGCTGCTTTGCCATCTGCCTGACCGGTGACATAGTAAAAGATTCACTTGAGCTTCATAGTGTGGCTGGGTCCGCTGTGAATTATTTAATATTTACATTGTTTTTTTTATATATACTTTTCTTTTTGGGGTGATATCGCTGCCTTATTCCGCAGTCCTCGGCCATTCTATTCTCTCCAGCTATATAACACCGGCATCTGTTAGGGATAATCGAATGAACACAACGTGATGTTTTTGGTCTCCGCGGCCACAAAATATGGCTGTGGGTCATGTAGTTCCTCTTTATAATGCCAGTACTGATCTGACCATTCAGAGCATTTCAGACAGAATCAAGCATTCGGCTAGGCCCTAAAAGGCTAGACCCAGGCCCCTTTAAGGGCTAAGCGGCGTCCATTATGATCCATGCTGTTTTGCTTCAGTTCTTTGGTGTTATTACCCGCGACCGTTGACCTTTTCCTGGTCGCGATGGACAATCCGGTCGCCGTTTTTCCTGGGAACGTGTAAACACCCGAGCTGCGGGTTTCGGGCCAGTTAACGTTCGATCCCAGTTGACGTTTGAATGGTCGGCCCAGGTTTGGCTCCTGGTCAGCTGTACACCTACCCTGCCCGCTGCTGGCGCAAGAAGAGACGGCTAAACATCTTAGAGGACCCCCGTCTTGGCCCATTTGAATTCAAAATCGGTAAGGGAAGACTCGGCACAACGACGCCAGAATTCTTGATTCTCTTTACATACTTGAAGGGTGGTGATGGGTTAGGCCTGTTTTTTTTTTCTTTTGCTAGACTATGAGGCTTCTCTAAAAAAAGAGGGCGGAGTCCCTGAAGGACCGGTGCTGGAGTCGCTGCTCAGCGCCGAGACGCTGGACAAGAAGGTGGAGACCAAGGAGGAGGAACCTATGAGCGAGTGCCAGGTGAGACCGACCGGTCGACTGACGCTGAAGACGTAGCTTCTAGCACCTCAAGCTTCATGTTTCCATGGATACATGCTTTATGGTGGTACAGCATAGGGACAGGGACTAGACTACTGGAATTTATGGGTTTAGATGCTTTATGGGGTTATTTATTTGTATAGATGGGTAAGCGAGGGGGGTACCTTCTGAAGGGCCTTGCTTACTCATCCTCTGCTCCCCGTAGCCTTTCCCTTGTCTCCCGAATTCCCTCATCTGCCTCTCAGAGTCTGTTTCTTTCACCTCTTCCTCCTCGCTTTGGCTTCTTTGCTGGACGCTCCCTCACTTCCTTGTCTTTTCGATTCCACCAACTTCTGAGGTTCAGAGCCAGTGGGGAAATCAGTAGGCGTGTCCTACTACCCACGGATCAGTGTGACTCATGGTTATGGTAGTGGGGAAGGGCGGAGCCAGTCTGGCACCGTCCCCTCGTCCTCCCATGATTCCCCTCACCTCCTCTGTCCAGCTCTGTTCTGTTTCCCTTTTTTCTTAAGCCCCGCCCCCATGTGCTCATTATTGTAACCCCACCCTCTGCCCCTCCTGCCCCAGCTGCCTGGCAGCGCCAGAGAACTCAAACCTGGCCACAGAGTGCTCTCTGTGTCTGTATCCATATGAATGCTGGTCTCTCCGCTCATCTGTTTCATCTCCACCTGCCCAGCAAAGGACAACAGTGCCATCGATCCACCATTGGCTGACAGTTATCTTAAATAAGGGCTCATATGCTGGGGTTTGGCATTTTCATGGGCAAGGGAGAGAAGCTGCACTTTTCATCCTGTCATATCGAAACAGGAAGAACTGAGGATATAAAGCATTCACATGTTGCTCACCCTCCTTTATGTAGGCTTTATATAGGCTTTATGGAGCCTTTATGTAGCCTTTATGGAGCCTTTATGTAGGCTTTATGTAGGCTTTTCTCTTTTTTACCTTAAAAATATCATTGCTCATTTTACTTAATGAGACATTTAGGATGAAAAGAAAATAATTTCAGGAGAGCTGTTGTCGTGAGTAGATGGGTTAGGGCTGCTGGTTTTGTAAACAAGCGCAGTGTCTGGACGCCGTTTTTGGGAGCGTTACCTGATTAACAATGAACCATTCTATAACTATTCATTTTGGTCACTGGACAAACCAAAGAACTGAACATTCAGTTCTTTCACCCACTGAATAAAGTCTTTGGACTTCGGACACAGAGGTGCACGATTGAAACAAACAGATTGTCCCCGACTTATGACTGGGGTCCATTCCGACAGACAAGTGGCACGTCAAAATGGACGTGTGTGAGAATAGGACAATCTCGCTGACTTTTAGGTGTGAGTCCGGGAGATGTGCGTGAGGCCAGGATGGTCTCACTGCCATATAGTACAGAACATTCCCTATTGTATGGCACTCACTGCATACTGCGCATTGCACACTTGGTAGCGTAACGCCTTTGTGGATACAGCCACCAAAATGTATTTTTTCATACATTTACTTAAAAATAAAACCCCTCCAGAAGTATGTGTGAGTCATTGTAAATTGCTTAGGTTGTATGTCGGAGACAGTTTGTATATTATTCTCTTTTTTATATATATATAAAAAATAATTTGATGTATAAATAAATATATAATTAAAGCTACATTTAGTTAGAGCATGTCTTGGAACCCCTGCTGAAAGGGGGCTCCCTCTGCTCTCCTGCAGAAGCTGCTGGTTGGGGATTTCCCACACGAGCTGGACGTGGAAGAGATGGAGGACGACTTACCGAAACGTAAGAATCGCACCAAGGGCCGGGTAAGAGAGCCTCTCCCCCATTCTCCCGTGGGCATTCGATTGTGGTCCCCAGGTGCTTCTGCTCATCCCAGAACTCTCTCACGAGAGGACATGTGACTCGCACTGGGCTCCCTCGACCTTTTATTAAGCAGCAAATTTTAATTCACATTAAGCAGAATTCCGGCCAAAGATATTTTTAAAGGAACCACATTAACTTTGTTCATCAGCGTATTTCCAAATGCTTCCCGGACAGAGGTCTAACGCTTTTTTCAGACCACTGACGTAAGTGGGAGATATTACTTTCTCTTTGAATTGGAAGCTTTCGTGTGGAGAGTAGAATATATTAAATCGCTGGTATTTCTTCCATCACGGTGACGCCATTTTCTCTGTGCTGTATATAAACCTACCCCTTCCTCAGTTAACAAAAGCCTGCATTGAACTACAAACAAGGATGAGGTAATTCTTTTAAAATATTTCATTAATTTTTGAGAATTTAAATCCAAAACAACCTACTGTACATTAAAAGTAACCACCTAATTAAATAGCAAAGCACCATTCGAAAATAGCATCGGCGCGTAGCGGATTTACATGCAATCTAAATGATCGTTTTGACGTGACGGTTAATCCTTTACAGCGGTCGGATCGCCCCTACAGCCTCGTTTTTTTTAACCGTTTCTCGACCACAAATCCGCCGTGCTAAGAAAAGGCGGAGAGACGAGGGCGAAAGCCCTGAATGGAGCGCTGTGAAAGGCCCGCCTGTCAGCCGGGGCACGGGTGCGGAAGCCAGGGGCTGCGGAAGCTGCGCTTTAAATGCTGACGCCGTGGAAACGGATGAGAGAGATTCTCGCCAAGAGGAAATGGAGTGAGACAGTGTGGGGCTTTATGCAGATGCTTAAACGGAGTGCTGTTCCTTATCACTCCTACTTGTCCTGCCCACAGATGTCTTCCCGGCTGTGGTTTTGACTCAAAATTGAGCCCCCCCCCCGTACTAACCTTTGCAACAAGCAGTATAACATGGGAGAAATAAAAAAAAATATATAAAGCTGTCACAGAGTGATGGATGCAATCTAGCCCCTGCTCACCGTGCAGCAGAGGATGGTGTTGGTGAATCCAGGCCCAAAATGGCTTCTTCTAAACTGAATCGAAAAATGCTGAGTGAATCAGCCAACTTGCATTCTACGGGATTTGAGTCGGTGTCTTTTTTAGAAGTTGTGTTCATGGTGTTTTTAATCAATTTTTTTCCCCCATCGCCAGAGCGACAGAATCGCAGGTAATACTTCGAGGCACACAAAAGCTCTCAAGTGATTTTAGAATCATTTAAAGCACCCAAAGCTATACATTTAAACACGAGCTTCGCTTCCTCAGACCAAATCTGTGGGTGAGCGCCGGCTGTGGTCTGTTTGGCTGCGGTCGGCCCAGTGACCCACGTTACAGTATGGAGTGGCGTGTCCATAAAGAATCTGTTCAACACATTTTAATTTCAGCAGATACCCACTGAGATCCCCCCCCCCCCCCCCTAACAATTTCATAATGGACCCTTCCACCTATCAAGAACCTTTAAGAATATTGTGGGCCTCAGCCGAGAGAGAAGTGGAAGAAATTAATATTTTCCCTTTATCTGCTGGGACAGTGAAAGTAATAATGTTGAATACGGCCAAGGATAAGAGCCGTAGAGGCAAAGCTCTCAAGACAAGCCAGCGGCAGACCACATGTCACACAGGGCTGCTATGGCTGAGAATCATTCTTAAGTGTGTTTGTCTTTCGGTCAAATCGATCAATATTCCAATAGATCCTTTAATAAGTGAACTGAGAACTGTGATGACGCAGGATTAAACTGTAGGCTAGAATAAAGCTCTCACTTTCATCAAATGTATTAAGATTCAGGACAATTAGCCTGCTTGTGTTTGTTCCTTTACCGTTTCTTTGCAATCACATGTGTTTATGTTAACGATATAACCTCGAATGATAAACTGTGTAAGATGATGCAAGTTAGCATAAATAGCTGTTTAGCTGTTAGCATGTGAGCAGTTTCTGGATAAATTGCAAGGTTTTGAGCTCAGCCAGTTCAGGGGGCTGTTTCCACCAAAGACCTCTCTTCCTCCTTTCTTCTACCGTGTCAGCATGGGCTCTGTCTGTATCACTCTGGATCCATTTTAGCTGAATATCGAATGACTCTGTGACTGCAACGCGATACCGTTTAGAAACATCGCTGCATCTTTCAGGGACAGAAATCCTGCTTGCGGCAGGTTTTGGCGTGAAGTTGAAGGCACATCCTCAAATTAGGGAACAAATTGTCCGAGTTTGTCCAGCTCTTTGTGTTCTAATCTCCCGGCATGTGACCTGCTGTTTACATACCCAGCCCCAAACTCATTTCAATGCTTTGCCCTTGCTTTTATGTTAAATGTGGGCAATTCAGTATTTGTGTGCTATTGCACTGCTGTGCTTAGTCCACAGTTGGGTGCTGAAACCACCAAATATCTTATTTGTGAATTTGCTTGCACAACTCCTTCTAGAGGACAGTGTCTTGGATGGGTGATGCAACTTTTTAAAAAGCTATAGTTATGCAATGAGTCTAGCTAGAATCTCTGCCCAAGTGACCAGAATCTACTAACAGTAGATACTGGTCTTTGTATTTTCACACCTTGGCAAACCCTGTATTATTCTCATTGCGCATTAATCCTTAATCTTTTATATAAGGGAGGGCTATTCCTGTCATGCATACTGTAGACTTTAGCTCATTATGCAACTATCCTGTTTGGTTAGATGTGAGGCTTGCTATTTGTGACTGTTCTCCTAGCTGAACTTCTGCAAATGTCAAGATTGTAGTGTGCGTGCATCTCTCTGCAGGCCTGTGGAGTTGGAGGGATGAGGAAAAGACAGGAACCAGCCTCCGTGGAGGACAGAGACAAGCCCTACGTTTGTGACAGTGAGTGTCTGAGCCGGGAGCAACCGTCCCCATCTCTCTAGCTATTGTTGTCTTGAGGGGCCACTAAAAACTGGACGAAATCCACATGCGCTTCATGCACACAGCCACAATACGCAGAGGCTTAATATTCTGTGGCCGATAAATGGGTTGCGAGGCTTTTAGTGAATAATCAGAAAGCAAGTTGAAAAATTTGGACGTTTCCATACAACTGGTCAGTGAAATTTATGCATAAAAATAAATCTCATTTGCTTAAGAAATCTGCATAAAAATAAGTCTTGTTGTTCCATTCGAATGCCATTTAATTTGCTGATTTTAAATTTCAATATTTGTTCACCTCAGAATGGCTTTTTTTTTTTTAAGCGATACAGAATGTGCATTTGCTGAAGCGTTAGGCTTCAGTCTGCGATTCCTGCAGCCATAACCATCGAGTGCCTGTCTGCTTCTCTGCCTGTCTCTCTGCGCACGCTCACTCCCAGTCTGCGGGAAGCGCTATAAGAACCGGCCAGGCCTAAGCTACCATTACACTCATACTCACCTGGCGGATGAGGAAGGAGAAGAGGACTCGGAGCGCCACACCCTGCCCTTCCAGCGTAAAAACAACCACAAGCGTAAGTGCCTGAAACTACGTTAACGTCTCGCACCCCTGTGACACTTTTCAGCCAAACCTTACACAGTGCTTAAGAGGCTCTTGACAAAATTTCATCTCTAAATCCCAGATTAATATCTGCCCTATATGAGATAAACCCAGTCTATAGGCACTAACAGATCACATTATAAAAGAGTATTACTTACCAAATCGCTAACACGTTAACACTATATTTCCGTTTCCTATGAACTGTTTCTGAAAGCAGTAATTTAATTCTTATTCATACCTATTAGATATTCTGATGTGTTAGCTGGCGTAGGGTCCCTGTCTGGCTGATGTGTGACGTGGTACTCGCATAGGGGGTTGTAACCTCGCAGTCTTTGATATCCCGGTCGATAACGAAGGAGTTTATGGGAAGCCATGAGCACACTGCTCCGTGGATACGCACGGGTAGGAAGCATGACGAGGCTGGCGGCCTGAAAACTCCTCATCTCTGAGCGTCCGTCTGTCGCGCCCGGCCTCATTCTGGCCTTATTATTCAGCCGAGCCTGTGGTTTTTCAGTGTCTCTTTGTACTGTGGAAGAAGAATCGCAAGTTATTCTGAAGTAGATTGAGCTGGGAGAGTGATAAGCTGTGTATGTGTGTGTGTGTGTGTGTGTGTGTGTGTGTGTGTGTGTGTGTGCATGCACAGATGGAAGACAAGGATGTCTGTGATCCTCATTTGTTTGTTTACATGGACAGATGTGTGTGTCTATATTTATATAGATATATAAATAAATATATACAGTATACATTGGGAGAGAGATTCATTGCACCACAAATATTAATAAAAAACGTTAATAATGCAGTCTTGGCTGTACATTATTCATGTGTTATTAAGGAGGCAGAAAGACAGCAGTTACTGTCTAGACACACCTCGTTCTGCAGTCTACGTCTACTCCGCAGACCACTGCAAACGACTGAAGTGCAGCTTTCGATGGAATTCACTATTTTTTCTCTTCTCTTTTCATTTAATTTTTACTCCACCCCTCCCTTCCCTTCCCTTCCCTTCCCTTCTCTCTCTCTCTCTCTCTCTCTCTCTCTCTCTCTCACTCCCCCCCACACTCAGTTTTTTATTTGAAAAATGATGCATTATTCAACCAGAAGATGAGATTTTCTTCTTTCTCTCATTTTTTTGGTGCTATTTATCTATTTTCTCCCTCGTTTTTGCTATTAACTTATTTCTGTTGCTGAAATTGGATGGCGGCAGAAACGGGGAGGCGCATTAAAATTCATGGCTGTTCCTCTGGTTTTTCATACAGTGCAGGGTGGGGCGGGGGCTGTTTGCTTTAGAGGTTGTCTTTCTTGCATGCACCTGAAATTGGTTTTGCGGGGACGGAGGGGGTGGGGGTGGGGGGGCGCAGACCTGGATGGGCCACATTAAGGCGCCCTGAACGTGGATGCAGACGCTCCTTTATCTAGATGGACAGACAAGCAGTGGGTGAAATGGGGTGGTGTGTGTGTGGGGGGGGGCAGCATACAGTCTAGGTCTGTGAAGGTCACTGGGTTTTGTTTTTTTTTTTTCTTTCTTTTTCATTTCCATGCTGTGCTGAATCAACAGAGATCGCTCCCAATCAGCCAGTGCCATTTGCTGTCTTTACACTCAGCTATGCATAGGATGTAAATTTAGCACCTTACGGTTTTAATATTGATGGGATGGCTTTGGTTTTTAGCTTTTCTTTTTCGGTAATGTCATCCTGTTTTTACGGGCTTGACCCTTTTTGTGATAACTGGGGTCAGAAGGTGCGGAAGGAGCCATAAAGCGACTGAGACGTTTGTTCCCTAAATGAAATGTATTCGGACTCTTCCCGAGCTTTATGAGAACTGACCCATTTTATGGTATAAGCCTCCCATCAGGGCTTTAGAGAGAGCAGTCCAGACCTCGTTATGCTCTCCACATCATTTTTAAGGATCCCCATTCTGTCATGTGGGGGCCCCCCCCCCCCCCCCCCCGGGGGGGGGGCGGGGCCCAGCCCCCCCCCAGCCACGACAAGCGCCCCAGACCCGCGGGGGAGGGGCCCACAACCCCCGCTC
>JABFDZ020000040.1:8658969-8678065 GCA_019775955.2 Pollimyrus isidori | reverse complement strand
CCATACCGTTAAGAGGGAGGTTAAGGTAAACTTAAGAACTACTTAGCGATAAGAAGCTTTCGAGAAACCGGGCCCTGGACTTTTACTTTCTGGACCTGAACTATTCACCTACTGACATTGAGTAAAGGCAAATATGGATGGGTCAAGGATCTTTGCTTGGATTTGAATCCTAGAGCATAGTCCTTAACTCCATTTGCTGACCTTGTTCCCTGACCCCAAAATTATTTCTTTCACGAAGAGCATTAGATATGCAAAACAACCATTTTCTCAATGACTAAAGTACTGCCATTATATATGAACATTCTTCCTCTAGTCTAGACCAACAAAGAAAAATCAAACAGGATTGAAAAAAGGTCGTCAAAAACCTGTAAGGTGCCTGTTTGCAGCAAGTCTTTGTACCTCACTAGTATGACAGAAACATGAACAGCACTGGGTATCGGTATGAAGTCAACCAGAAAGAAACCTTTTGTTGAGAAAACACTTTTGATTGTCTTTCATTAGGTGATGAAGAATGATCTTGAATATTTTAGAAGAATATTGTCTAGACAGATAAGTCCATAATTGATATTTTTGTTAACTACTTTTCTGCCTTTGGATAATTGGATAGCAGAAAATTGATGGCACCAAATTCTTCTTGGGGAGAAAATCAGGCCATCTGTCTGTTCTTAAATTGGGCCAAAAACGGGTTCTGCAGCATGACAATGATCATTTCAGGAAATCTATTAAAGAATGGATTAAGAGGAAGAAGTTGTTTTTGTTACCAAAAAATCCAGACATCAGCTAAACCAAGAAGTTAGGAAAGAGACAGCATGAAAATGTGGAGCAGGTGAACCAAATCTGTAAGTAAAAATGAACAAATATACAAAAAAGATTGATTATTAACTATAAGAAAAAGTGCAGTTATGGCTGTTAATGGATGCATCCCTGTTTGACTGCAGACAATGACATCTGCCTCTGCTACATGTGTTTTCTTTAATAAATACCATAAAACATGTTATTGCGCTGAGATGGATCCACATCCCATCCAAAATGTCAGCCTTGTACCCTATGCATTTTGGGACAGGCTCCAGGACAAATAGTGAGCAGATGGATGGATGCATTGTATGTTCTGTGCCACATTAGGTAGCACTGTTGCCACATAAGTTAGTGTTGGGAGTCCAAATCCTTTTCATTCCATCTTTCCCCAAAATCCTCCTCCTGCTAGATTTTCCCTTTGAAAATCCAGTTTCGCCCTGCACTCCAAAAACACGCAGGAGAATTGGCATTTCTGAATTGCCCATAGGGGGTCTCCATGTGCCCCATAATGAACTGGCATCACCTCCACAGTGGACTATCTGGGATGCACTCCAGGTTCCCTTGCGACCCTCTCCTGGAAAAGTGTTTGTATGATGGATGAATGGATATATTATATATGACTGTTACTCTGTTACTCGAGCAAATATTACCGTTCTGATCGTTCAGTGAGATCGTTTGTCAAAGACATGCGATGTTCATGCACTCTCAAGTAGCGCCATATATGTACGTCACAAGTGACAGTCACACGGTAAGTTTGCTGGTGTAAATACCAAAAGGACTTGAAATACTCAGCGACCTTGTGGTGGGGTTTCAGGAACGGGGCGAAGAATGCGTCTGTTTTAATAACGTGTGAGAGCAGCAGCAAGCCTGGCGAGGGGACGGAGGCCAGGACGACACAGTGTGTGTGATGTTCCAGATGCCTGAAGTGAGTTTACACTCCGTTTGATGCTGATGGTGCACCACCGTATCTCAGAAAACCCATTTGTCCAAAAAAAGACAGTTAGGTAGCATGGTTATATTTTTACAAAAAAAAAAAATAACCACTAGATTTCTTTACTGTATTTGTTTATTGTTTTATTTTACTGGGTCTGGGTTACTTATTTCCATTCTCAAAGTACGAGTGAATCATATATTTGTCTCTCCACCTATTAAGAACATATGGGTAAAACATGAACGATATACTTATGCTTTTTCAGCATTTTTCTTTTATGCAAATGCATTACTTGCTCAGCCCTAGAGCTCTCTGCTCAAGCATAGTCGACCATTGGGTGATTGCTCCAGACTGGGAGGGCAGCCAGATTTTGCTCAAGACTGGCGCTAATGGGCCAGCCCCAGGCTTTGAAGAAGGGTGCCAAGTTTTGGTTGACGGTTTTGGAAAAGGTCTCGGCGTACAGGTTCATTTTTGCATCTCTGTCATTAGGCACATTTTTCATGTTGTGATAGGCAGAGAAGACTTTCTTGAAGGCCTCCCAGCCGAACTTCTCCTGGAGCTGAGTGACAGCAGAAGAGAAGGTTGGTAAAATCACACGACACAAGAGGAGAGAAAAATTCTTCTGGCTTGGAGATTATAAAAAGAATTTTTTGAGAAGTGCCTGAAAGGGTTTTCCTGACCAGAACTGAATTCTTCAGTGTCCTGTTCCAATCCATCACAAACTGCAAAATGTCTAGCTCTCATCAACCTACAGAATCCCTTTCAGTAAAACACATAGCATCTTCCTCACTAGTAAAGCACAAGTTTCATGGGAGTTTCACTTACACAGAAATGCTCTGAGGGCAGAATGAAAAATGATTGGTTCAGAGAGATGACCAGTCAGATTGTCGAGGAAATGAAAGAAGCATCTAGAGTAGGCAGACCAACCAATTACATGTCTTGGTCCTGCTTCCTCTATTTGTTTTGACACACCTCCTCTACAATCTGATTGGTTGTCTCTCTGAACCAATCATTTTTCCCTTTGCCCTCAGAACATTTTTAAGTAACTAAAACTCCCATGAACATGGTTTCCCTGCCAACATTATTTTTAGGCCTACAGCTCCACATAGCTGCAGCTTACCCCAGAGTCTACAATAGATACCAAAGGCCTGCTAATACATCGGCTTTTCTGGGTTACAACCTAGGGTCCCAGGCTGTAACTCAAGCGACCCATTTGGGGGGGCTCCTAGCCACATCAGCCTAGGGCCCCCAGAGAAGTTAATCCACCCCTGTCTGATACAGATCCATTTCTCTGGGCACGTCGAGTCTCTTACCTGCATGTAGGTCTCCAGTGCCGTCCACATCGTCCACTTGTCAAATTGTTTCCCTTCCTTCACAAACTGTTGAAGCCTCTGCTTCCTATTGTCGCGGTTGACAGCCCCGTGGGCCTTGCCCCGGGGAACGCCGAGGACCTCCTCATGCACATAGATGGACCACAGGTTGCAGGTGCACTCAGTGGTATTAGGGGGAAATTCCCAAGCATTTCGCTGCTGGTTGTGGCCCAGCTCGTGGATTGCACCCCAAATGCCACTCTCACGGATCACCTTTGGTTCCACAAGGCATTTCACAGAATGGCCATGCAGCATAATAGGGTAGCCTGCATGCATGAACCCTGGGGAATGGAAGGTAATGGGAGTTACCCACTATAGCAGGTCATTAGCTAGGATGAGGATCCAGCACCTGTTCGCAGCACTGATTCACTGTCAGAAAACAAAAGAGTACCAATTTGTACCTGAGGTTGTACCCTCAAAGGTCTGCCAATTGTACCCTTAGCTGTAGGTCTTAGTACCTTTCAGATACCGCAATCGACTATGAGGAACATTTTTGTACCATCGAGGGTACATTAATGTTGCTTGTACCTTGAAGAAGTTCCTCAGAGAACGTTAAGTGTTAGAAGGTACATTTACCTAAAGCTACGATACTGTTGAGGGCATAGCCTGAATCACAAAAAAAGGACAAATTGGTACTCTGGACAGTGTAGAGATCGCCAGTCGCTAACACAATGGTGGCGAAGAGCAAACTTGCCACAGGATATCTGCACATCGGCCACAAAGCGCTCCTTGCGGGGTAATTTGGCAGGGATGGAGGCCAGGTCAGCCACGCCTTTCATGATGATGTCCCAGAGTTCCGCCACCTCATCAGGCCTCTCCAATTCCCGCACCATCTTGGATTTCATCGTCAGGATGATGTTGTCAAACTCCAGCTCTGCCCAGGGAGCGGGTGCATCTCGCAGACCACCCACCCACTCTGCCACCGTGGTCTTTCCTGGTGGGAAAGACAGGGATTCAGGGTTATATCTGATGCCCCATGTGCTTTATGCTGCCTGAGACAGCTCCCTATCATCCAGTCAAGGAAAAACAGCTGGACATAAAAATATAACAAAATATATTCAAATATGCAAAACATATTGTATAAGGGTTGTGCAGTGGTTAGCACTGTTGCCTCACAGCCCTGGACCAGGGTTCGAGTCTCCACCATGGCTCCATGTGTGTGGAGTTTGCATGTTCTCCCCGTGTCATCATTTCCCCTCACAGTCCAAAAGCATGCTGAGGTTAATTGGAGTTACCAAATTGCCCATAAGTATGAATGGTGTGTGTGTGCCCTGTGATGGGTTGGCGTCCCTTCCTGGGTTGTTCCCTGCATTCCAACTGCAAGTGGACAAGCCAGTACAGAAAATGGATGGATGGATGGATGGATGGATGGGAAAACACATTGTCACTTACAAACTGGTCATCATTACACAAATGATTTGTCAAAGCTGAAGTTGGTTTGGTGGCCATGCATTTTAATGTCTTGAAAAATTAAGCTAACTTAGATCACAGCTCAAATGTGGTTGCAAAAGGTTTCGGCATCTTGCCACCATGGCACCCTTCTTTGGGAAAATACTGCCCTTACTACGTCATCTTAAAATGGAGCATCTAAAACTGAGAGACATGTACACAAAATATGCAGAATTTAACGCTCAGAATAGACAGCACCTAGTAACAGGACTGTTGTGTCACTTACCTCCAGCCAGATTACAAAAAAAAATTACGATTAAGGGACTAAGTGATAACCAACATCTCCAGTTGTTTAACCTACAATCATCCACCATCCATGCATCTTTCATAGCTGCTTAGCCAATGCAGGCCCAAAGAAAATCTGAAGCCTTTCTGAGGGTGCACAGGACAGCAGGCCCTTACCAGGTCCTCCTAGAGGACCACCTTGAATGAGATGCCAGCTTCATTGAATCTCATACACACAACCCATGCTATTGGAAATTTTGCGGCACCCAATTAACCAAACAGTGCGTTTTTAGATTGGGGAGGGCAAACCTCATAAAAAATCTGCACAAACACAAGAAGAACATGCAAACCCCAAGACATGTAGTCAGGTGATTCCAAAATATATATATATATAAGAGATCGGTTCGATTGTAGATGTGTCATTGATCTTCCAGGGTGTCCCCATTGAGGGGAGGAATTCTTACCCGATTTGTAGTAGGGGGCAAGGACGGCCCATTGTGCCTGGATTTCAAAATCGCCCACTGTGCTGTTCGGCGGTGCCACCACGTAAAGTAGTCCTCCCCAGAGGTTTGACACCAGGATCATCTCTGAGTTGATGGGGAAGCGCTTGTGCACCACAGGTGCCCTCTTCAGTTCCTCTGCATTTCCAAGGTTGTCTGTCTGGCAACCGATCTGCAACTAGGGAGGGGTCGCATCACACCAAGATTAGTATGGGACAGACCAACGCCCGCGATATGAAACCAAGCCAAATACCATGTGCAGCAGTTACTCGGAGTGCATGCTCTCAAAGACGTGACAAGCAGTGGACGTGTCAGAAGGTGGGCGTGTCAGGAGGTGGGCGTGTCAGAAGGTGTGTGTGTCAGAACGTGGGCGTGTCAGAAGGTGGGCGTGTCAGAAAGTGTGTGTGTCAGGAGGCAGGCGTGTCAGAAGGTCGGCGTGTAAGAAGGTGGGCGTGAAAGAAGGTGGGCGTGTCAGAAGGTGTGTGTGTCAGGAGGCAGGCGTGTCAAAGGTGGGCGTGTAAGAAGGTGGGCGTGTCAGAAGGTGGGCGTGTCAGAAGGTGGCCACGAAAGAAGGTGGGTGTGTCTGGAGGCAGGCGTGTCAGAAGGTGGGCGTGTAAGAAGGTGGGCGTGTAAGAAGGTGGGCGTGTCAGAAGGTGTGTGTGTCAGGAGGCAGGCGTGTCAAAGGTGGGCGTGTAAGAAGGTGGGGCGTGTCAGAAGGTGGCCACGAAAGAAGCTGGCCACGAAAGAAGGTGTGTGTGTCAGGAGGCAGGCGTGTCAAAGGTGGGCGTGTAAGAAGGTGGGCGTGTCAGAAGGTGGCCACGTAAGAAGGTGGGTGTGTCTGGAGGCAGGCGTGTCAGAAGGTGGGTGTGTCATAAGGTTATTTCTATTGGCAGAAAATATTAAGAACAGACATTTACCAGACATATAGGCCAGGCAATGACTATGATCAACAGATCTATAATAAAACGCCAGTTTTGAATTTGTTCATATAGTGCTACACATTTACTATGCTTGTTAAAATTTATCACCATACTTTCAGAAAGTGAAAAGGATATCATGGGCGTGGTTCCAACCACTTTATCACACTGTCATCCTGCTAAAATACCCCCCCTTTTGACACACCCACAACAATGTAAACACACCTACTAACCTTTCAACATGCTTACTAATCCAGCCAGCAGAGACCTATACTTGTGTTCAGAGGTGATTTCAGGTTCAGAGAGTACAAATCCAGATCTAGATTTTGTTTCAACGAACCAGTTGAGTATAAAGAGTCATAGTAAAAGAGTACTCAACTGGTTGGTTGAAACAAAATCTGGGCCTGGATTTGTACTCTTTGGACCTGAATTCTCCACCTCTGCTTGTGTTCTCATAACAAGCATTTACCTGCCAACCCTTCCCAACAATCATTGAAGGAAATGAGATATGCGTTCTCATTCCAGGTGAGAGGTACAGCCCGGTGCTTTTCCATTCTTCATTGCCTGAAGGTCGAATGTGATACATATTCTGGGTTAATGTAACAAACTACTGGATGTGAAGTTACTATGCATTCATACAATTACATGTTTAGTTAATGAATCTTAGGGGTTGGGCGAAAAATCACCTGCGGTGTTTCCATTGATAAATGCTTTGGCGTTGGAAACAACAGGCAGCTGGCTCTTCAGCTTGACAATATGGGGCACGATTTCATCTGGATTGGGCAACGCGTCATACAGCTGGCTGCCAACACTGAGAAGCAAATGCCCTTTGGGATCCTTGACGGGGCGTTTCTTGCCAACTTGGGGCACTCCGCCCTGCTTCACCACGCTTGTCAGCACGGACACGATGGAGGCGTAGGAATGGCAGTTGTGAGCATTCATGTGCAGGTAGGCGCTGCAGTCTTGACCCAGGTGCTTCAGCGAGTTGTGTTCATGCTGCTTCAGAGGTTTCCCGCACATCACATTGCCCGCTAAATGGCGCAGCATTGGTCGGAAGTGGTAGACTTCTGAGCAGGCCGTCTCAGCCTTGGGGGCCTTGTAAAGGTCCCCCTTCACTGTGCTTCCCAAGATGCTGATACCCATTTTATTTAGGATGCGGTTGCCCGGGTAAGCAGTCATCACTTTGTGGTTGCCATGCTTCTGAGCCCAGCTCCATGCATGGCCAGCAGTAAGGAGACCTTTTCCTTCAGCCACAAACCCCTGAATCTTCGCGCAGTGCTCGTCGCTATAAGACTTGCAGACGTACACGCTGAGGTCCTCCTTGAAGTCGGTGAGCTCGCAGCGCAGGCCAGACTGGGTCAGCAGGGAGTGGGCAGCAGCCAGGCTGGGATGGACACCCACACACCCGTTGCGGCCCTCGTCCAGCCAGCGCACCGCGTTGCATAGGAAGCGGGACAGCTCAGTGCGGTTCAGGTGGCCCTCGTGGGTGCCCACAATTACACGGCCCTGTCCGTAATAAGCTCCGGCAAAAAAGGCCCTGCCGTCACCAGTGGTGGCGATGGGGAAGGCCAAAGGACCATGCACCAGGATCTCAGAAGCCAGGGCTCCACCTCTTATATCGAACTCAGAGACTCCGTCGAGCAGGAACTTGTAGTCATCCTTGAAGTCCTTGCCTATCCTAGGATGGAATTGTACAGCCTACATGAAATTAAGTCTAATTACAGGAACAGAAATGTATGTAGAAGAGCTATGGCTGTGCTTCAAGTCACCATGGAGATTCATCCCCCCGTTAAAAACCCGCGGACCCAGCACTTACGACACTGCCAGCCAGCTGGAGGGAATCTCCTTAGGCACTGGGAACACGCCCAGCTTGCCCTGATGTTCTGAGAAGTAGATCCCAGCCACACTGCACACCTTGTTTCCAGGGAAATCTCTAAGGGCATTCTTGCCTGGGTTCTTCTGGGCCCAGTCCCAGGCCTGCCCAGCCACAAGCAGGCTTCCTCCGCCCTTCAGGTAATTCACCAGCTTCTTCTCCGAGCCAGCCATGCTGTAGGCATCTGTGACGTAGATCCCCAATTTTTTATGGAAATTGCCCACCTCGTTGGGGCAACTAAGGCTTTGGGCAAATGAGGTACAGGCCGGGTGTATGCCCACAGTGGGGTTACTGGGAGTTTTCAGCCAAGCCAGGACATTCTTCACCACAGAGGGGAAGGCAGTGAGGTATTCCTCGTGCCCCAGCACCACAAGGCGCCCCACTCCATAACTGGAAGCAGCCATTAGGACCTGGCCCGCCTGGTTCATGGCCAGAGGAAAAGCATCATCGCCGATTAGCACCAGATTGCTGGGCACTGCCTTTCCTTGGAAGTCCAGCTCCTTTATGCCTCCCATCAGCACGTTGTATGCTTTCACGTGGGCCATGCTGCTCCGAAACTGGCGAGCGGACGA
This sequence comes from Pollimyrus isidori, assembly GCA_019775955.2. Taxonomy (NCBI): domain Eukaryota; kingdom Metazoa; phylum Chordata; class Actinopteri; order Osteoglossiformes; family Mormyridae; genus Pollimyrus; species Pollimyrus isidori. The sequence continues at coordinate 8,669,433 of JABFDZ020000040.1, read as the reverse complement.
TGCCAACACTAAGTGTGTCTCGTTATAGGAGAACCCTGTGGCGTGAAACAAATGACACAAGGTGCAAGACTAAGCAGTGCAATCTGCATCCACAAAATGCACCATTACTTTGCCATTTGAAGTCTTCACATCGGTGCGCTAAGAAAGTGTACCAAAAGGGGGCAGTGTCACTCAGCGGGTTGGTGCTTTATGCCTGTGACTGGAAGGTCACAGGCTCGAATGACAGGGTTAGCAGAGTGATGTCACCACTGGGCCCCAGAGCGAGGCCCTTAATCCCCAGTTGCTCCCAGGACCATCTGACTCTGCTTTTCTCAGTTATATGTTGCTTTGGAAAAAGGAATAAAAAATGTAAAAGAAAGAAAATCTTTATTTTAACTCCAGGCTGTTCATTTTAACTCTAGCCTTTTCAGAGTGTAATGCACTTGAGTGTATGAAAAAACAGACTGAAGGTGTGGTGCAATGCTTAAGCCCTCAGCCGCCTTCAAAACAAACAGAATGGGGATCCCTTGGAAATAGTGACTGCTGAGTAAAGCAATATAAGACAGAAGCAGACAGAACTCATCGCGGAGAGGACTGAGGCTGAGTCACAGACGAGGCATGGAGCAAAGGGTGGAGACCCACAGAGCTTGAAAAAGCACTGAGCTTCCTGCATTTAAATACAGGCATGTGAAAAGCCAGGAACCGGTTCCTGATGCTACTGGGTGTGTTCCGGTAATTGCAATTATGTACATAAAAGAAGGTCCTCGCCTACCTTGCAAAAGCAAAATCTTTCACATGCTTTACTTTCACCGCACAAGGAATTAGTGTAGCATATAATAAAATTAATTCTGCGCAATTGTACCATTTACAAATAGTGGAATTCATAACTTCCAATATAACCCGACATAACCAGAATTCCACACCAGCGTGTATTTTTTAGGCTCCCCTGTTTAAAATGTTATCTGTACCACTGCACTGAGAAAGCTTCACCTTATATGAATGTAAAGGATTACATAAGCAAAAGCAGGATCCCACCCTGCATTCTAATTGAGAATATCTGCGCGCATATCCTGTTCTTCTTCTATATCCTGTTTGATCCTACACCCCTTCCAAACAAGACGTGGTATAAGGGTGTGGCAGAGAGCCAAAATATTTGTGCTCAATGGCATTATGATGTGTCTGTCTTCACTTGGTAAGGGAGCGGGTACAACTGATTCACCTTCTTACAAACAAACAAGAATAATATTTTAAAAATCCACAAGACTGTAACTTATACCCAGAGATGTGGAGGATTTCAATAAAATGTACAGGGTTACAAATGAGATATGTTACTTAATTTTGTCTTTAAGTCAAATTTGTAGCTAAGTCAGAAAAATAATAATAAAGTATATAATAATGATGATTATATGGTAATAATAAAAGTAACTGTATGCGGTGCTATACTGGACCTCGAGCTGACGGACGGCTAAAGCTACAAATGTTTTTACAAGCGTCACAAAGTAGTGTGTGCGTTCACTATTATGAACCATTGAATCAAACCTGAGTTTTAATATAAAAGACTTTATGGTGGTCTGTTCATAAGTATGAGTAGTCCATAAGTCGAACTTCTTAACCCGGAGACTGCCTGTATTTAATATACGTATTTAATTACTCTAACGTATTTTATAATTTGTATTTTGCTGTACAAAAAAAACACATGTAATTTGTAACAAAATAATAGCTCAGAGTTGATAAAATCTTGGCTTGCATTACACTAGCAGGAAGACTATTCCATACTCTAATGACACGCTGTGTAAAGAAGTGCTTCCTCAAATTTGTTTTAAAATGTTCTCCATATTTATGGCCACGAGTTATAGTATTTAGACTAATATTGAAATAGCCATTTGGCTTGAATAGCATCCAGACCCATTAGAATCTTATATACAGTACCTGGATCATGTCCCCCCTTAATCTCCTTTGCTCAACGCTAAACGGATTCAGCTCTGCTGGTCTTAGACATTCCTCTAAGACCAGGAATCATTCTCGTAGCCCTACGTTGCACCTCTTATAAAGCAGCAATGTCCTTCTTAGGGTATGGTGACCAAACCTGCACACAATATTCTAGGTGGGGTCGCACCAAAGAATTATATAATCTTAGCATTACCTCCCTTGACTTAAACTCCACACACCTAGAGATGTAACCCAACATCCTATTGGCCTTTTTTATTGCTTCCCCACACTGGCGAGAGTGAGACATGGAAGCATCAACATACACACCGAGGTCTTTCTCGTAATCAGCTACCTAGGCTGATTTATTTGCTCACATTTTAAGAACCTTCATCACCAGGCTTACAAACTTTAAAATATGATCTATCACTGTCTTTTGGTTAAATGCAAATAAATCACGTGACGATCCTGTTCGGCCCAGTTTGTGTTACGTCCAGCGCCGTCCGCTCCTCCTGTGTGCCATGCCCAACTAATTACCTCTTGTGATCTCCAGTTGTTTTCACCTGTGTGGCGTTGCCGCATGCCTGTCCTGTGCCTGTCTAATGTATTTAGGTCTGCGTCTGCGTCTCTTCCGGCAGACGCGGCATTGAAGTTTCTCTGTGTCGGTGTGGTCACGTAATAAAACCCTGTTTTCTCGTCCGACTTGCTGGATTCCCCTCTTTTCGCCACTCACGACACCGACGAACGCAACAGTTTGCTCGTTGTGAACTTAATTTTCCTATGACCAGTAATCCAAGGAAAGAAGAATCTTTGACGCAATTAATGCGATAACACATGTAAATTCACATAGCTATTATTCTATTTCAAGTTAGGGCAAACGGTATATTTTGTAAGTACTACACATAATTAATGCTGTAATGGTACATGTATTCGTCATGTGTTTATGAATTTTCAAATAACAAATTATATATTTTAATTAAAAACATTTGCTCACAACAGTATTTTTTATTTTGCTATGTTTGATGAGAAAGCATTTGTAATTTGCAACAAAATACCGTTTGATGCATTTGTGCACATCTCTGCCTATAACTATCAAAGACACACAATTGCTTTTTGTCGAGCAATTGTTTTGAACTATTCAGACTTTTTATCCAGATCTACATAATCATATGTAGAATAAACATACATGCATAATCAGCATTTTAACACATTTTTCCACCAAATATCAAACTATACTTTTAACCTTTTTTGTAAATAGAAAAAGATGCTGATTATTAGTCAAGTTAATATTGCATTTTCGATCAAAATTAGTGCAACACTATAGTTCTAAAAAATAAATCAACAAATTGCAATGATACAAAACAGCACCATTTCCACTTCACACACAATAAACTAATAAAACAAGCCAAATATGCATACAAAAAAACTTACCCCAAATTGTATATTTCCACAACTGTAGAACTGGTGAGCACCAGTTGAATGAAAATACATTTATACGCACACCTTTAAGGGACCTTACATGACATCACAAACCTGTTTTTCCTGTTAGAGAATTCTGTACATAACCTAGCTCACAAACACTGTATTTCATACATACAAACATTTCACTAAATCGTAAGTTGCCTCAATCAGACCCTGTACACACCACATACACAGCTATACACTTTCTGCGTTTGATTTTTCTTTTCTTATTTGACATTTCATATTTAATCTAAACAAAACATTCATATGAGCTGATTTCACTGAGTCTATGAAATAATTAAACGTTTTATATCTCTGGACATAACAACAGCAATACGTCGCTGGCAGCGTAACTTTCAAAGGTTGATGAGGGCGTGGATTTTAAACGAGTTTTTTAATGAGTAAATTAGCTTTCTTTGTCCCGAAAAGGACTGAGCATAAACAAAACATTAAAAAGCAGAGCCAAAAATAATCAAACACTGAAGACAGCGATGCCATTTTCATGGATATTACTCATATTTATCTACAAACCGCCTTGCCTATGGTCACCGTAAACCCAAAATAAATAAATAATTCCCAAGTTTCTGTTTTTTGGGGGATTATGCAGTATCTTCCTCAACCATTCAAATTGGTATATTAAATGGTCACGTGAATTACATATTGTTTGTCATAAAGTCCTTGATTTGTTGAAACAGTTGCTCAAAGGAGTAGAACTTTTCTCCATATTCTGCCTTTCTCTGCATGGGAAACCAGGCAGCTATTATACTGTACAACAATAAAAACCTACACAAAAACTGAGCTAAAGACAAAGGGTGAAGGATCTTCTACAATCATGGAGCTTTTTACAAGCTGAAAGCCTAATAACCGAGATGCAACATTGTTTCCGAAGCCAAACAAAACGGCTTTGATAGCAAATCACCTGCAATTAAAGTTCTTTGTACAGCATAGCATTTAGATGCATAGTTGTGTAGTCTAATTTTATCTAAAATGTTTCCATTTTTTATTAGGCATACTGTACGCTATTTAAATTATACCTAATTTACAATGGCCTCAGGATTCTGAGATTTTGTGCCAGTTCCGGATGTAAAATGTTAGCTAGCTGGCATGTACACTTGTCAGACGTGGAGTACAACGAAGAATGTTTTACATGCCGCAGGACAGACCATAAAGGAAGAGAATCCGTTCAGGGGCCCAAGAAGTTTGGTGATCTGGTTTCAAAGGCGTCTTGCTTGGCTTCCGAAACAATGTGGCTTCTTGTTTATCGGGCCTTGAGCTCGTAAAAATGGGTGTAAGGAGGTTGCACGACTATTGAAAATGCTTTGCCCTTTTTCTTCTGCTCAGCTTGCGTGCCAGTTGGTATTTATTATGTGCGCATGGGTAATGGCATATTTCGTTTAGAGAAGGGTGGGAATATCGGGAGAATTTTTCAGGGGCCCAGGCAGGTAGCCTATTTGTGCAACCCTATTTACAAAATGAACCTAACAAGACTTATAGCATAGCTACAAAATCCTGGCACAAACAAAACACAGATTTGCACATATTTATGCATTAAGAAGTGAAAGTTTTTTATAAATAAATTTCAATAGATATGAGGTAAGACGAAGTCACGGTGTATTTCTATGTCCTTTGCGAATAAGAATCATGGCTGTTTTGTACATTTTCAGATCTCATCATTCTACAAGAATGCATGTCCAAATATAAATTTAGAAACCGTAGGTTTGTTTATATTATCATACACTGCCTGTACACTGCCTGTACTCATGGCCGATTGCAGTTTATGCAAGTCATATTTTTGTTCCCGCAGTAATATTTATTAAGATAAGTAACGTCCCATTGGTTTTTAGGAACGATGGATGATACATTTCCTCATTCTACTGTACATCCAAGTGAAACTGAATATCCACCACTCGTACGAACGCTAAAAACGCCTTCTTAACTTCCCGAGAGAAAGAAATTACAATAAAATCAAAAGAAACAAGCTTTATTTTCTTTTTTCTAACTTGTTCGTCTTTTTTATGGATGGGATAACTTTGAGGGTTTCGGGGAAAGAATCATGTTAGAATGCTAAGTTACCGTAACTTTTACATTCGACAGCGGCTTAGCTACTGTAATAGCTACGTGTTAAATGGTTAAAAACTTCAGGCCCAAGTGTTTCGAGCTAGCAAACCACATATTACTTACATCCAACTGCGTTTCCTTGTGTGATCTGTCAGCAGATGATTACCTCGTATTCCTGCCCGAGTACGCCGTAGTGGAAGTCAATGGCGTAGTTCGTGGACATAGTAGAGTCATTATACATTTTAAAACTGATCCGAGATCAGATGTAGAATATTGCCCATAATGATGAAGCAGCATGACACCAAACCAGTCATTACAGCAGAAAATGTAGCCTATACCATGTGCCTTATGCTGATTTAGTAAAACAAAGTTCAGGACTCATACGAGAATATCAAGTTTATTTGAAGCCAATTTAAGTGAAACCTTATGATACTGGCCTATATATAACGTTGCAATATCATTATTTCGTGTGCTTCAAATGTGTAGATTTTTTAAAGTAGGCCTATATTTGTTTGTAGTCGTCTTAAATGTAAACATTTAGAAAAGATGCGGATACGGTAGTATTTTTCAGCTGCAATATTAGTCCATAAATATTCGACCATAAATCCATGATTGTTAGGCTAGCACTCATGAAATTCACGCCAAGAAAATCACAACATTAAACCTGTTTAATAAGCTGCTTGATGAACACAATGTTCCACAGAAAGGGAAACTCTACGGGGGAGGGTTGTTTTATGCTTTTTAGCATATTTATATATTTATTTTAAAAATACAGCACGTACAGTAGTAAGTGTGTTTCAGAAAAAACAATACTAACAAATACCATTGTTTTTTTCGGTTCGGGGTAGAACAAGCTGTTTAATTATTAAATTTCCCTGCAGATGGGGCAATTCAGATCGAGGCATAGGGCGTTGTGATAGATTTTTTTAAAACAAAAGAGGTAACTATTAACGCTACGTATAGTGTTTGACGAAAAAAGCAGTATTGACTGACTTCACAGGTCCCATCTTTATGGAGAAACTAATTAAAGTTAAAAAGAAGTAAGGGAACAGAAATACATTATCAAGTAAAAACAAGTATAAAACAAAGGTATAATAAATTAAGGTATATGGTAGTTTTACTTTTCCGAATAAGCCTACATGATCTTAATTTTTAGTCATTAATATATTGTATGTTATTTTTTGCTAACCAAGTTCATTATTTATAGAAGTTGTGGTATTCATTTCATATACAGGTATGTGGTACATTATAAACAAACTGAATGATTGTGAAAGACTGGATTGAAGAAGAAAACCAGATTTGAGGAATCTACTGTATAATAGCTTTTGTATTAAATTGTACGGAGGATAAAGCAAGCTCAACATTCTATTAAACAATATTTAAACAATAATCACCATATTTGGTTAGATAGAGAACAAGCAGCTGAGTATTTCCACACAGAATGTGCCTGTAATTGTGAAATTGTCTGTAAAATGTCAACAATGGGGAAAAATGCCTAAGATAAAAATGAACTGATTTTTTAAATTAAGAAATGTAATCATTTTAAAGCATTGTATGAAAGTTAAAATCTGCCGTGACATTAGTTAAAATGTAGTGAAATAGTACTCACAAAACCTGAAAAGAAAAAAGGTTATCAAACAGAATTGTGACCAAGCAAAATATGTGTTTTATTCAAGATTCTAATATTTAGTTACAGTATATCCACATAACAATATAAATGTGCAACAACAATGCATCAAACCCTCAACCGAATTGGGACATGAAATTAGTTTATGTCCTATATCAGGGTTCAGAAGTGGCCAGTCTTATCCGGAAAGGGCCGCTGTGTGTGCAGATTTTTGCTGCAACTCAATAATTAGATTACTAATTAGAGGACCGATTGGCTGAAGAATCATTACACCTGGGTTTGAACAGCTGACCTAAAGGTTACCTCAGAAACCTGCATACTGGGCATTTGCACATAAGATTGGGCATCACTGTCCTACATCAATTATCAGTCCTGATGTTGATTACAGTAATTCCCAGCATTCCCAGTCTGACTGGCTTGTCACTAGGGTACTGATCATATATAGACATAATTACTTCATCATATGAAACTGTGAAATAATGAGAACATGGCTTGGGCCCATTAGAGACACAATTATCTAATGCATCCTCACTTTAAAAGATGTTAGACTTAATTTAGGACTTGCAAAATAAATAAATAAATAAATCCTTCTTTACATGATTACATCAGGGATGCCTGAACAGAATTTGTGTCAGTCTGTGTAGCTGTAGCGTTTTCACATTAATAATTATCTTTAAGCAAATTCCTGTAGAGAAATGTAAGTTTTTAACCATAGATTTTCAATTATCTCTTGTTTTTGCCTATTAGTAATAAATGCATGGAGATACAAATTTTGGTGATTTTAGAGCAAAAGATAATTACACTTAGTATGTGTTATAAAATCTATTTTTTTTTTGTCACTGGCCGCTGGTTTTATTTATCGTGAATTTGCAGGTGAAACGATTCATTTGGAGACCCTGTGCCATCGATAGGCAACCCTGATCCCGGAGTGCCGACATCCAGCAGGTTTTCTATTCTACCTGATGAGTTACCATCTGCCTGAGATCAGCTGCGGTTCATCAAAGACCAGGTAGGATAGAAAACCCGAAAATCATCAGGACTCCATGACTCACGCATTCTCCTGCAGTAAGAAGGAATCCTATTCATCAAGGGAATAATAATCAATACAATAGGACCTGGATTTCAGTACTTGCCAATCAAGCAATGTGATGTTATGATAAAAACAGGTGATGCTGGATTATCCTTAAGACACGTTGCAATAAGTCTTGTTATGTTAGGGTAATTTTAATTTGCGTGATGTTATACTAAAGAAATATAAAAAAATTGATAAATATAATTTATCGCAATCCACACTGCACTTTTTCCATTGAATGAAAGTTTATGGCGCGCCTGCATGGTTACCTCTATTTTGATTTGTTTTCAACATCACACGTCTTTCCAATTCACTGGTACTTAGCCGTATACACGAATTAGATTATTGGTTAATCACATATAGTATTCAGTTAGTTAGCCTACCTAAAAGAACTATAATGTTTAATTTAAGTAAATCTGATAGCTTGTCACTTTGTGGGTCTTCTGTACTTAAAGCTTCGTACTTACTTGAGTTTAAAGCAAAGCAGAAACCATCCCTCAAGCAAGAATGCATATTGCATCCTTCTGTGATGCTTCTATCCATGAACAATTAAGGCACACCCCGTAATGTGTCTATAATAGATCCGACTGTTGCAAATGTAATAAATAATCTACATATTTCCTCACCACCACACTCCACATAAACAGAATTATGAATGACCCTGATATTTTATTATCTTCAGTTCAAATTTGAGCAGTTTAATTTTAATTAAATGTATTTCAATATTCTCATTAATGGTGTAAACCAGTGAAGCCCAGCCTTCGATCACTATAAAGGCATTTTAGTCGATTGCGGTGCATCTTCCATTCTTCCCAGTTATAATACTATCGTATTTTCTTTAAATAAATATAACCCTCACTGTATAAACAGTAAAACCCTGATGCTAACAATGTAGTGTGCATCGTGCACGTTAATATTTAATTAATAATTAATTATTTACATCATTACATTATTTACCGGTTGTCACATACCATCTTGTAATAAAGTACATATATTGTGGTAACTTAGTAGCTGTTAATATGTGCTTTAAAAAGTATTACCTAAAATTAACAAAACGTTGTGTAAACTTCTGCGTAAAAGAGTAAAAACACCAGACGGTTTGTAATACAACAAATGTGGGTTTTATTATAAAGCTTATAAATGGAAATAATGTTTTAATAGAAAATACACTAACCTATCTTTGATATTCCATGCCATACGTCGGAACCAAAATATCGAGGTCTCAGATATTACAGGGAATTGTTTCCGTGACGTACCTAATATGGTGAGTAAACGTATTTTTAAATAGTTGGATAAAAACAAAGTACAATTGTTTGGAAATGTGATCGACTGTGAAGTCAGATATATGATCCGACTGTACTGTTGCATGTTTGGCTGATAATATTCTTAAACATATTAGTAGAATTAGCATTTCTTGAAAAAGCAATTATAGTTAACATTTTACGAAATGAATGTGAACATCTGGTTGGAAATAGAAGGGTTATAGATGTATTATAAAAAGATATTATATATACGGATTATATGGCAGTATTTGATAGCCAGATTGTTGCTTTATTTTTCAAGATATAAATTAGCGTATTTTCTCAGTATTCGGCGTATCCGTTAAGCAGAAAACTGTAGGTTTGAAGCGTGGTTATTCGATATGAATATTGAACTTAAAAACAGTCATTCTGAAGTTGAAGGTTTGATTTGCATTGTTGGGAAACGGCGCATAAACCATACTTGTGACGAAATAATACATATCCTCAAAAGGTAACTTGTAATAATTAGATGGCACTTTATAAGCAGATTCGGAATATAACGTAATAACAGTAAAATAACCATAATAAAAAGATAATTAACCCAGCTATATGTGTGCAGAGCATGAATATTCTCCCAGTGTTCATCACTTTTTTCTGAATGCATGAAAGAGGTACTGGTAATCCTACATTACCATATACTTAGTTTGGATACCTGCTGGTGTACTGATATGGTGTTCAATTTCCATGCCTTCTCTGATAGCTCTGGATCATCGCAATTGTGCAATGTTTGAGAATTTAGACAGCTGCAGAGTACAGAACAGATCAAGTTAATTTAAAACATTCTAGAAATTGAACTGGCTTTGTTTAGCCAGAGTTTGATTTTAAATAAGCTGTTATCTGGTAGAATGAGATGAAGACAAGAAGATCAAAGACAGGGAAGCACTTTAAATGGAGTAGACAGGGACTAAGAGCAATGTATATAGTTCAAAGTGAGAACCACTGAGGATAGAGAAATAACAGACCAAGAACATAAGAAGTATACAAACGAGAGGAGGCCATTCAGCCCATCAAGCTCGCTTGGGGAGAACTTAACTAATAGC
>JABFDZ020000040.1:8566982-8582373 GCA_019775955.2 Pollimyrus isidori | reverse complement strand
CCCCCCCCACCCCCCACCCCCCCCCCCCCCCCCCCCCCCCCCCCCCCCCCCCCCCCCCCCCCCCCCCCCCGCGCCGCCCGGGCCGGCCGCGCGCCCCGGCCGGGGGCGCCCCCGCGGGCCGGGGGGGGGGTGGAGTCCTTTCACACTTTATAGCCTTGTGATTTCTTACCAGGCCCATTCATCTCGCTCACGAAGACCTTCACTCTGGAAAAATGAGAGGTGAGACTGCAGGGTGATAAATGCTGTAAAGCTCACCTGAAGCTTCCTAAAAAAATAATGAACTAAACTATTGTCAATTAGTTGCTAGTAAGGTGTCTCACTGCTACATTTTAAACTATACTTTACACTATACTTCTGCACTTTAAAATTGTGTTACTCTACGCTTGCATGATAGATGATAGTCACTTAATGAGTTTGCCGTAATATGAAGCCTTTCCTGCTTCACTGTCATCCTAATATGTTTTTTTCTACAATTACCAACAATGTCACACTTAATACAATTTGTCTTTTATTCTCTGTTTTTTCATACTGTTGGAATGTCCTGTATTCCTATCAGTTTATTTGAATAGCTAATTTATTTCTACATTGGTCAAATGGAAGAGCTACGATGTTTTGGGTGCTCATGCATATACTGTAAATCATTTAATGATATATATCTAATGTTTTTTTCTTTTTAGATCTGTTGTTATATGTAATCATTTGTAATTCCCTTTTTTGATTGAGCAAATGGCAAATTGGCCTATTGTGATTGTGATTTCAGTACAAATATGTATGAAATCCCTCCAGCTTCCAAGTTTGGCTCAGATGTAATGGGCATTCAATATAAAATGGCTACGCCGTAGTCTGGTTACATGCATACATGATATTTTTATTTTAATTTCCTATCACGTGATTTTGTTGTCTGTGTTTCTAGCTGAGGGTTGTAATACTGCATGTATTACATTTAATGTACGTACGCACAGTCCTGCACTGTGTTAAGTGCATCATGATGAGATTTAAAGGGGATAATTTCCTCCCTTATCTAATGTTTTTTGTCACGTAGACAGACTGATATTACCTGATGCACCTGTCGCTTGATAAAAAGCACATTGCAGTGTGAAAAGTCATGGGTTCAAATCCCGGAGAGCATACCTAAACTGTACCTCCAGCGCCCACTGTTATTTGCTCTGTATATGTATGATGCGATGGCATTTTAGGGATCCTGTTGCTGTCCTTGCTGGCGACTGTGCTGGCGGAGAACTGGAACTACACCTGGAACGGCCCTGGGCACGCCGACGCCGCAGACCCCAACACGGAGAACAGTGAGTCGGGGGCGCAGCCTGGGTGTGGGGTGAGGCGGGGGAGGGGGGGGTCGCACGGAGCTCCCTCAGACCGGCGCGCGCCTCTCCGCCCGCAGTCTGCCTGACGGACGCGGCGTCCTGCGGCTGCTGCGTGATGCACCGGCACATGTGGAAGATGGAGCGCTTCTTCAACCTGAGCCTGAGCGAACTGCGGAGGGAGCTGGCGACGGCGCAGGCGGCGCTGGACGGCATGCGAGGTGAGCCCCCGGCCCGGCCCGGCCCTCCGCCCCGGCTGCACTCCCGCTGGGAGCCTCCCGCCTCACCGCCTCGCCTTCCTCTCTCTGCCCCGCGCCGCAGCCAGCCGAAGCGCCTTCTCCGTGGCCCTGCTGGACGTCCGGAACTGCTTAGGACCCCTGCGGCAGGAGGTGACGATAATGTACCAAAGCATCTTCATCAATCTCGGCGCCAGCTATAACCCGGCCACCGGCATCTTCACCACCCCGCGCTCGGGCGTCTACAACCTGGCGGTCACTATGTACAGCGACTCTGGCTCCGCGGGCGCCCTGCTGGCTGCTTGCGGCAGCCTCCGCGTGAACGGCAGGGAGCTGGCCTCCCTCAGCGAGAGGAACGACCAGGACCAGGAGGATAGCGCCACTGTGGTGCTGGCCGTCAGCCTGGAGGCGGGGGACCAGGTGTCCGTCCACCTGCTCCCTGGCTGCTTCCTGTGTGACAGCAAGAGCCACTTCAACACCTTCACCGGGTTCCTGCTCTATGCCACCGACTGAGGCCAGTGCTGCGGCCTCCTCTCCCCTGCTGCTTGACCAGCGACCTGTGACCCCACCTACATCTAGCTGTGGTATATGAATTTTTCAGAACTGGCCCTCCAGCACCAACCCCCCCCAACTTCAATTAGTCATGCAAATTAAGCCAGGTGATTTGGCCAATAGTAGTCAAGGATCAGGACTGACTCCACCCACCACCTCATCCCTCACCGGCCTGGTAGCTCCAATTCCAGCAAATCAGGTCATCCTATATTAGCTTGGCCACACCCGGACTCTGTAAAACTCGCACATGTGATTTTATGGTATAAATGCTATTCCTGATTTTACTTTCTGCTTTGTGTGTGTTTCATACACTCAGACATTCCACTGAAGTATGAGCAGAAAAAGCTGCAGATGGTGTTGCTGTCAGTCTGTTCAACTGCAAGAAGAGAAATTGGAAAAACAGACACAAGGGGAACTTTTCTGTTATTAACATGCTCCACTCTCAAGTATTAGCAAAGATGTCTGTCAAGTTCAAAGGGATTTTAGTCATGCGGCATAAGAGGCAAGACGATGTTTTAGAGAGAGTAGTAAGTAAATAAAGCTGATAAATATTTACTCTTATTCCTATTTGCACCATGTATTCATCATTTCCTCTAATCTAATCAATAAATAATGCTTCCACAAGTAGATAGAATATGCGTGTGTTTAACCATTGACTTTCATGAATAATATTAGCCATATCATTTGTAAAATGTCATAACTTGGTATTAGCAATGGCACATTATGATCATGGTCGATCGAGATGAGAATTTCATATATTTAAATAATGGAATTATGCCTAAACCAAAAAAAAAAATTAACTTGCCTCGAACAGTGTTTCCCAACCCAGTCAGACCCCAGGAACCCCAGGCAGACACATTTTTGCTTCCTCTCAGCTCCCAGTGCACCTGTACCAGGTGTTCGTTGTTCCTGAATGGCTGGGCTAGGGGGGAGCAAAAATATGGACTGTCCGGGCTTCCCCAAGGACTGGATCGGGAAACGCTGGCCTTGAAAATGTGGGTCAGTGTGACCTCACTGTGGTATCATCACATCGTACCATTGCTGGTCCCCTGCTAGTACAGATTCTTCTGCAAAGCCCTGCAGATAGGGAATTGCCAAGTGTTAAATACTGCTGACCTATAGCATAAGAGATCTTATTGTTTTTATCAGCTGAATGAAACATTGAAGGTGTATATCCCATAGAAATACTCTAGATATACAGTTTGATGATGAATGAATGGAGTATTGGAGTATTATGTATTACAATCAATAATATGCAGATTAATATGATGAGCACAATTATTTGTTAATAAGCATGTTTATAGTACCTCTCGTGATCAAAAGTTGGCAGAAGATAAAGGGATCTATGGGAAATAATTTACATTCAAAGTCACCTTCAATGAACTGGCATCCCATTCAGGGTGCAGTCTAGCCTTGTGCCCTATATTGCTGTAACCCGCCCCCTCAAGATAAATGGCTATGAGATGGAAAGATAGATACTTTTAAAATACTGTTAGTTGCAATGCTTTCTCATATAGACTAAATGGTGACTTTATTAGGTACAACTGCTTGCTCGAACAGCAATTGTGCTGCAAGTTGTTAACAAATGTAGCCTGATGTTCAGTTGCTACAAACAGCGTTAGAAAAGACAAAACATGTCACTTAAGTGGTTTTAAAGAGCGTATGACTGCTGGCTCAGGCCATGATGATTATAGCATGTATTTCCATGCACTGTACCGAGCCTAGAATTTATGCAGAATATTGTGATGCGTAAAACTTCCAGTGAGGGGCAGTGCTATGGGTTAAAACCCGTGATGAGAAAGGTCAGAGGTGAACAGCCAGATATGTTAGAACTAACAATATGACTACAAGTGCAAAAATGACGGCTTACTACAAGAGTGGTTTGCAAAAGGTATCTCTGAACACAAGGCATCAGATCTTGCTAGAATTTTGGAGGAAAGTAGGCTGCCCTTCGTCTAAACCCAATAAAATATTATGCTGTCTTATTCTTCAAACAGGCTAATGAACTTCCATTTTAGGCACATTGCATCAGATAAGATCATTATGAATAATTTACCAATACAATGCACAGAATATATACAAGAATATTGCATCTGGAATAGGCTCCAGACCCCCCCCCACCCCATGAGCCTGAACAGGGCATGCAACTGCAGAGGATGGATGGATGGATGGATGACTTCTTCATGGAAAGGCAGTGATAGCATCTTCTGAATTATAACTTGTTGAATTATAACTGGGACACGGGTACAGGCTGCGTTTCGTCTTTCACTAATGGCTGTCGGAGACAACGGCAGAGAGAGAAGAGGACGACCCAACATCAGGAACCAGACGACACTCGACACCCTCTCAAAAGTAGGCCCCCTATTGATGGGCTGGTATCACCTGTCACTGTGTTTACAGTGAAGTGCACGACTAACAGGTTGGTTAGAAAGCACCCGATTTCTCACCACAATAAAGATGCGAGGAGACAATAAGAGAAGGATTCAGGTATAAAACATGACACCTGTGACATATTAAAAGTATTGTGACTTTGAACAGAGGTTCCGGAGAGACTAGATATTATAACCCATTTATTAGATATGTCAGTGATATCTGGTCCTGGACATCAGATGTCCTGGATCTGGGATTAGGTGAGAGATACAGAATGAGCCATTACTGCTGTCGGCCGCCTTTATAAGTGGTTCATCTCCCATCACCGGGTGGGGGGGGCTGCTCCTGGAACTCAAAAGCCCAACCATCCCAAGCCGGAACCTGTACGGAGTGGGACCAGAACACGGCTGCGGTTGGGTTCCCTGGGTCTGAGAGAACGAGGGGAGTTTGGCTGCCGCCATCGACACAGAGACACAGTGAGTACACACAGACGCAGCTGAACGCAGGTCAGCACCATGCAGCCACAGGGACTGCCTGGAGCCTGGCGTCTGCCTGTAGGGTGCGAATCTCTTTCCTTTTTTTCGTCTTGCTTGCTTCTCCTGTGGAGCGTGTGGCTCCGGAAGAGTCAGAACATCTACTGATGCTGTCATTTGAAACCTCAGACCAGCTTCTTTCACAATCCCATTCATTTTAAGTTGGGATGGTAAATAGTTAAAAAAGGGGAAATAAAACATGTCAGCAATATTTGACACATACACAACAACCACTTCCCAGATTTATTCAATGTCAGTATAAAATGAATTACGATCCTTTTTAATACCATTAAATGCTATTGGATAATCAGTTTGGGGTTGTAGAAAGAGAGTTGGGTGCTTTCTGCATGGGAAGCCAGTTCACTGCAGGCACACACACCAATTAGCCTAAAAGCCTGATTTTGAGTCCCCATGCCAGGAGTAAAATCTTACTTTAATCCAAAAAATATTATATCCAGTGATAAACTCAATCTGCAATACTTGCATATTTAAAACATTTTTGTCTTTGTCAGATGTGGTATGAACAGGAATAGTGGAATAAAGCACTCAGTGGCAGTGAAGTTGCCAGCCAGCAATGGGGAGCCATAATACTGATTTGTTTTCAGCAAAATAAATTTTAAATAGAATAATGTTATCGGGAGCATGAACTATTTTCTATCCATTTGCTTATGTTCCAAGATGATAAAAAATCTGGCTGCGATGTCCGCTCTTCGCCATTGGGGGGTGCTGTTTCTCTGTGTCGGAGTTCAAGCCTTTAGTTTTGACTTGATGCGAGACTCTGCGGGTAAGACTTTCGCCTGAACCATGACTATGCCATGTCTGAGTGTCCTTTTATCAGCATGCCTTATTGAGCATGCAGTATGTTTGATATTTTTAACCTTCCCACTATAAACCATGTTATGTCTCATTCTTTTTTTGGCCACCATTTTTCTGCTTTGTAATTCTTTAACGTTTGACACAGCCTTCCCTTATTTTCCTCCATTTCATAATTTTTCACTCTTACCTCACTTCAGCCTCTTGCATCACATTGTTAACATACCCATATTTAAGCCCTTTGCAGGCCTCCAGTATCACGATGATGCTCTTGATCAAAAATAAAAGCACGTTTCAGACTCTCACGCTAATATCCCACAGAGTGACTTCAGCCCCTCTGTTCCTCAGTGGGCTGGCATGGAGTGCTCCCGTGTGGAAAATGGGCCTGTGACTGTATCTTCAGGCGCCAGACGGGGTGCTGTTGTGTGGCTAACAGGTTCTACCAGATAGAGGAAGAGACCTTCAAGAACCTGGTAGAGATCTGGGACAGCATCAACCACCTGAGCAGCGACATCAGCACAGTCATAGGTACGTCACCAGAGACCTGTGCCTGAGATCAGTGCAGGGAAGGTTACTTTTAAAATGTAACAAGTTACAGACTAACCTGTTACAGTGTAATAAGGATTTTTTTTCCGATTAAATCATCAAAGCAATGTAACATATTACATTTCATTACTCGTTGATACTTTCATAACAAATATTTTTAAATGGGCAATAAAGCTAAAACCTGAAAGGTGTGTCTCAACGGCTTTGCCGACTAGTCTGGAAATATGCCAAAAGAAGCCATTTCTGCAAGGAAAAAAGACGCAGAGCAACAAAATGAATGATGTAATCTATGCATAAGCTTTGTATGAGAAAGAATATATTCAGAGGTAGCCCGTTTGTAATCACCAACATGTACATTAATAACTAATTTAGTTGCGTTTTATTTCTCAGTAACTGTAACATGTTACGGTTATTTACATTTATTACACCTCATTACATATAGCCATTACCTCCATCACTGCATCAGCTACTTGTATTTGTCATGGGCGCCCTGAATTCTGCAGCCTATCATTGGCTAACACACCTGTCACTCATCCTCCCCCCCCCCCCAGATGGAATGAGGGTAGCGTTTACGGCGACGATGCGCCCCCCACTCTACCCTGAACGCTGCTTTGGCCCCTTCACCCGCAACGTGCCCATTCCCTACAGCATCATCACCCTCAATGACGGCAACGCATACAACCCCTCGTTGGGTAAGAGAAACCAGCGCAGGAAAAAGGAGCATCTGACCAGCATATTCCTCCAGCTGAAACCACAGAGTCCTTCTAGAGGCATATATTAGACGGAGGATACTGTCTATTACCATGACAAGAGTGATCAGTGCTGTGAAATTGACTCTTAAATTACCATTCAAGTACCACACAATTTTTTTTTTAACTTAAACCAACTGGTTTGATTTGCATTGCTTCACTGGCTCCCGACAGCAATCCAGTCAAAACAATGATTATGTGGTACGCATGATTAACACATAATTGAAGATTGTGTCACGGACAGCTATTTCAAATTGTTTGGAACTGTTCTTCAACAGACCATTCAGTCCCAAAACTGTAACAAAAAATCCCCTACTGCACATTCTACAATGTAACAATAATCTATTACTGTACATTCCAGCCCATACAACTCGTCCCCATTCAGGAAACTGTACATACATATACATTTTTGCTTGTTATTTAATTGCATTTCTCGGTCTGTTTCTTCAACCATGTCTCAAATTTAAATTGTTGGGTTGTCAATGTTTAAGTATGATTTCTAAATCCTACTTAACACGGATTTTATTGTACCACGATCAACAAGATCGTAACTCCATCCCAGTCTATGACCCATGATCTGTATAGCTGGAGGAGATGCTCCAGACACTCTGCCTTTTCCCGTCCTTCTCCTCGACGCTCTCCAGGTACCTTCACCGCACAGCGCGCCGGCCTCTACTCCTTCGCCTTCACCGCCTACTCCGACATCGTGACGGCAGGGTTGAGGCTCTACCACATGGCGCAGCTGACGAAGAACGGCGAGGCCATGACGGGGGTGTGGGAGGACAACCGGGAGGATGCGGAAGACAGTGGCACCCAGACGCTCGTCCTGCATCTGCAGCCCGGAGATCAGGTCTACGTCGAGCTCATGTCCGGGAGGTACATCTGCAACGACCACAACCAGCACAACACCTTCTCCGGGTACATGCTGTACATGTTCTAAGAGGAGACTTTGACCCCTAAAAGCAACCCCCCCCCCCACAGCCTCCACTACCAAGCAGTCTGGCACCACCTAACACCAAGACACACATACTGATGCTGTTCCTGAATCAAAGTCAGGGAATGAAACACTGAAGAACTGGCCATATATTATGTCATTCAAAAAAAATTACATATTCTACTGTAGAAGAACTTATCCTAGGAAGGTTTCCTTAACCTTTAACGAGAACATTAAAATCACACAAAGGACAAAAGTTTCCACAGCAGATATGATTATATAATCAATGAAATATTCATTGCTTACAGTAAATGATTCATTTACACTAAGACTTTCACTAATGTTTTCAATGCTGTCAGCAGTAACTTTTGTTAGTGCTACCACTCAGCGTGTACCTATATACAGTTTATGTAACTGGCAAAATTGTAAAAATATTTCTAAGATAGATACGTTTGGAATAAAGGAAGGAAATGAGAGGGAATGTGTAGCAACGACCTGGTGTGTCATACCAAACCTGAACTACAATAAAGGTCATTTTTTGTTGCAATGATGAGTTGTTAAATTGCTAAATACAGAATTTAGATCTTTAACATCATACAGTAGCACTCGGAAATAAATTAGATGTGTTGAATGAATTTCCACATTTCCTTGAGAAAATCTTACTCATTCATTGCTACTTTTTAACTCCAGTGATGTTTTAACGTGGTTTGGAGTTGGAATTGAGGTTTTGTGGGTTTCAATCCAAACCTTCTGGGTCCAGTAATGTGTAGGAAAATGTTTTAGTTGGTGTCAGTGCTAAAGCAGGCATCACCAAGCACAAATTCGACCAACGGCAGCGTTTTCATTTATTTGCAGTTAAGCCTTCACAGAACAGTAAAGCCTTCACAGAACAGATTGGCCTTTTCTTCTGAAGATAATCAGACGGATTTATAGCAGACAGACACACAATTTGGTCACAAGTTTATTTCTTAATCCGCCGCATCACATAAACTCCTATTTTCTTTTCCTCTGAACCACTTCTCTAGAAATTCATAAAAGGACCGGTTTAACCGCGACCAATATCTGCAGTGAACATTCGAAGGTCCAAATTAATTCTCTCTCTGGCTATGTCTTGCACAAATTTTAACTTGACAGACTTGCTAGATAACATCAGCACAAGCATACAGAAAACATGTAAACCTACTCAACAAGAATTCTGGTGGAGGTGCTGTATCTGGAGCCGGCTGGAGTAAGGGTCACAGTTTATAGTCTGTTTGGAGAGACGAAGAGGAATAAACACAGAAATTCTTCTCATTCTTGCACCCAAACCAACCCCCCCCAGGTTCTGCCCAAGCCATACCTAAGGAAAACTCAGATGTGATGCGAATGGCATGCCACCTATGCCACCTCACAAACTAACACGACAACGAATAGACTCAAACCATGTGTAACTCACGACACGGGAAGCATAACCAAACAAGCCCTCCCTCACCTATCTAGGGGAACCTTCCCCCACAAGAGAGGTCCAACGTATTCTACACTTGCAAAGCACCTTCACGTCCAGCAGGGGGCGTGCCGGGTACTACATTTATGTAGTAATAAGACAGAGTGCAGAGAAACAAGGTTTTTCATCAACGAGTCCAGAGAAACTATCGGTTCTCATATCTCTTGCTGCAGGCCAGGATTGACAGAAGAATGCAGGGGCATTCAGGGTTAAGCAAATGCCTCTTAGTGCGAGTACAACATCACCTACTCATGTCCGAATCTCACATGCCATCATTCTGTCGTCACGGGGATGCCTCAAGTGTCAGGCAGTGACATCACCATTATGCAGACAGAGGGGGCTGGCATAAAAAAACTGCCAATTCCTTACTTGGGAAGGTGTGAGTTTCTGGGGAGGCGTCTTTGGAACTGAATCAGGGAAGACAGGGCATTACACTGCAGTGGAAAACATACAAACTGGCTGCAAGAACAACAGATAAAAATAAGCAGAGAAAAAAGAATAGAAATTCTGTGGTATGACAAATCTGGCAGTTATTTGAAAGTATATAAAAACATAGCCGCAGCTAATTTAACAGCAGTGGAAAAAAGTAATAATTTAAATATAATAAAGAAATCATGAGACTTCAGACGCATCCAAAGAGCAGAGTTATGTGCAGGGGTAATAGCATCCATCGATATTCTATAACGTCATATAATTAAAATTCTATAATTAAAATTACAGTTTAACCACAAGGAAACAGACTTGCATCTTGCCAAAGAAGCTGTTGACTGTGAGGGATAAACACACATTTTCAGCAGAAAAACAGTAGGGGTTGTCTTGAAACATTCAAACAAAGTGTCTTTCATTGTTTTCCTCTAATCCTTATTTGGGGAAAGGGCACACACACAGATGCATTTATTTTTATATTTTTTTAAAAAAAAATCAGATCAGGGGAAACCCTTATCCCAACAATCACAGGCATCTGAATAAAACCCATGTTTCCTAATCCAGTCCTCGGGGACCCACAGGCAGCCCATGTTTTTGCTCCCTCCCAGCTCCCTAGCGAGCTGTGGGCTGTCTGACAGGGAGCCTGGATGGAGCAAAAATATGGACCGTCTGTGGGTCCCCAAGGACTGGGTTGGGAGGTACGGGTTTAAACAACAAGCGAGACACTTAGTCGTGTTCTAAACACACTAATTTACTTCCTCCATCTCATTGTACTGTCAGATACATGATTTGTACTGTGTGCAAAAGAACAAACTCATCCATCCGCCCATCAATCTTCTAGCTGCTTCTCCTGTACTGGTCACAGGGATTCCTGGTGCCTGTCCTAGGCAACATAAAGCAGACCCTAGATGGGATATGAACTCACTATACACTATATATAGTCATCAAGTACATATAGCAATGGTTGGGGGCACAGCCCACGGTGCCCTATGCCTCATGCCTTGTGTGTCTTGCAAAAGGTGCCACACTCACCACACCCTTAGTGGGTGGATGGATGGAAAATACTTTGTCTTTTCAATTCCTACAAGTTGGTGCTAATTTGCAGCACAATTAAAATGCATCGCAATGGCACAGTCACAGCGGCACTCTGCTAATACCTCTTACCTTCCCGTGGCATTTCTTCCAGCGGCATTGCCACCGAACCAAGCTGCGGGGGGGATATAAACGGGGCGAAGCAGCCGACCGTGCAAAACTCACAAGCATGGGGGTTCAACAACAAAGCAACTATTTTAAACATCTAACCATTCACCCACCCGGAAACCGCAGAGAGCCTGGTGCTTATCTCAGGAAACAGTGGACATCATGCAGGGGAACACAGAGCAGATGGTGGGGGACGGTGAACACTCACACCCCATCACTGTATCTGCAATTTAGAGACACCTATAAGTTGTGGACTGCAGAAGGAAACCCAAGAAATGTAGGAGGAATATCATACATTGCAGCATGCAACATGGGAGGATCTTAAATATATACAGTACAGGGCAAGAGTCTTAGGCAGTCAAAGGAAATGTTTAGAACTTTATCTGGGTGGTAACTGCATATTTGCTCTCAACAAAAACACAAATTTACATTAGAACATATGTAAATTAAGAGCGACATGATTAAAAAAAGAAATTCAGGAATTTCTTCTGCTCTCCAAAAAGTCACTGATATCTTGGATGATTACGGCTAGCAAAACAGAGCTTTGGTTCCCAAGCTTCTCCACAGGAGCACATCAGGCATTCCATGAAACTGTGTGCTCATCAGCAGCTGCTCACTTGACTAATCAATTAAAATAGTTCAAAGAAGCGACTGAGTTATTGATCAGCCATACAAAGGATGCTAGTGGTCATATTGAAGTATTGAATGGTTGCAGCCAATACTAGAGTGACTTTCGGAGGGGTTTTGAAACACGATGTCATATTTTTGCACCAACAAGGACATCATTATCTTTCACAGCCTATGACTTTTGATGTGGTGTGCAATCGGCAGACGTTAGCACGATGATTTAAATAGCGGAAAGGCTATGCAACATTATTACAGTTGGCATTTTGGTTTGCAGTACCAGCTCCCAATCAGAACTTTATAGCCACTACAGAATTGAGGTTTTGACCCAAGCACTGGCATCAAGCTGTAACAAACCAGCGTTTGAATTTCTGGGAGATGTTCAGAGGAGGGGTAAGGAATGGGGAGGGGGGGGGAGGAGGAAATAAAGCAGACACAGGGTGGGGGGGAAGGAGAAAGTTGAAAAAGCTCACAAATATGGCACTGGCCTCTGGAGGTAGCAGTCATCCTTAGAGAATTTCTAACAGGCGGTGACACACACACACACACACACATACACACAGCGCGTCTCTCCCTCCCCCAGTCATACACACGCAGACCCAGACCCCAGAGCACTAAGCCCGGGACATAAAAGGGCCGGCTTACTGCTGGGACAGGTTACCGTGCTCATTCATCATGACCGGCTCGCCCTCTCTGCTCCCATCTTACACACCATCACAGCTCCATTCCTCCGCCACGGTTCCACATCTCAGCCACTCCACGACTCGCCAAGGTTCTTCATATGGCCATTAGCAATAGCTGATTTAAATTAATATGTCTGTTGATGTAAATGTGATGTGTCAGTGCAGGCGAGCTAATGTTAACCAGAATGAAGCTTAACCAGCAGAACGAATGACCTACTGATTTGCAGAAGAAACAAATACTATAATCAATGTATGTTGCCACATAGAGGACTGTGCAAAAGTCTGTCAGTCAAAGGAAATGCATGAAGCTATTTATCTGGGTAGCAAGTGCATATGGGCTCAGGCCACAATTTGCATTACAAAACATGCAAATTTGGAATGACACAATACAAACTACCAGACATTTCTTCTGTTCTCCTAGGGGATTATTTAAACATCGTTTCTCTTGACTGCCTAAGACTTCTGCACAGTACTGTACAGTAGGTGAATCACACGCACACACATACACGTGCAATATGGAAAAGAGCTGAACATATGTAATGGCAGTTTTATGCTCATCAATATCCCCAAAAGCCATCCATCTCTCCCCCTCTCTTTCCTGCAGACGAAGTGGTACAATGAGGTATTCGGAAAATGCGTCGAGCTGACCAAAGCGAGCCTAATGGCTTTCTGCTCCTGACTTTCCTGTCCTCTTCCCAAATAAGGAGTCGCTTTTTAACAGGGAGGGAAAAAAACGGGGGGAGACAAGCTGAATGTAGAGGAATAGGTAGACAGAAGGAGGGACAGAGGAGAGAGAGAGAGAGAGAGAGAGAGAGAGAGAGAGAGGGCGGAGGGGGGGACAAACAGGGGAGGCCTTGCCCTTTTAAGGCTGTAATTTCCTTTCTCTCTCTCTTTCCAGACAAACTCAGTGCGGTGAAGTCATTTCAGCTCAACTGCACTTTTTAAGGTCGGCAGTCCGACGGGGAGGACTCTACACTCAGCTTGGAGCGAGCGCGAGCGTAACCAGCCAACTTGCACACGTCCCACCGAGCCTCCACCCGCCTGTGGTCCACGCCCTCAACCTCTCACTCTCCCGCCGCAAAAGTGAGTACACACCCAAGTCCGGTGGCCGTCGCCCGGGCCCCAGCGACCGCAACCTTGTGGGATTGCGCAAAGAGAGATCCCACGCAAGCTGTGACACGTCGGGTTGAGATTATATTCAGACTTAACTAATTTGTAGTGTTACCTCTTTCCAGGTAACTGGACTAACTGTCAGGGCTAACAGAAGGGCGTTGCTTTCAGTCTACAAACTGTTAAAGATAGAACTTCTTCCTAGTGCGTAGTAGAGGTGCAATACACTTCCACATCCATAGTCATTTGCTGAACTCTAGTTATGTGCTTATATGTAACTATATCTTTGATGATACCTGCTGCTCAATCCTTGATTTGGTGTGTATTTCTGTTAAGATAATTGTTTACGTAGATACGTGGATGTGGTGGTTTGTGTGTATATTTGGTGTGGGGATTTCTGTTATTGTGGCTTTGTTGGTTTGACACAAGATGGACGCTGCTGGCGTGTGAACCTTAACGAACAAACATGCCAATGCAACCATTGTAAGCAGGGTTATTTGGTCATGCAATGTAATGCCATAAATGGTCTGTTAATTGCACATCCTTGGTTCTTTCCCAAGGCAGACACTACTGAGTATGACAAATAGAGGCAGACACTCACAGCTACACACATACAGAGAAAAGAACAATGAAATTGAAAAATGCTAGGTACCCACGGACACAAACATGTATTCTTATTTACAAGTACAGTACTAAGGCGAGGAAATCAACAAAACAGACCTCTCAGTTTTGAAAACATGCTGTTATCTTATCTAACGGTTCTCTTAGGCACCAAAGGAGAGACAGCAGAATTGGATCTTGCTTCTAGGAATGAGTGGCCACATGTAACGACGTCTATCATAAAATGCACAGGAACGTGGTTCTTGATGTCAGTGAGAAGCTCAGGAGTGCTGTCAGCTACATTTGTACAGTATGTGTGACAAGGTCGTGAGATTCCTTAGTTTATCTGCTCTGTTACAGTCACTGAACCTCTGTGACATAAAGAACGTCCAGTAAAACAATGTTATTGGAGAATTTCCTGGAAATAGAGGGTGTTTCAATTACCATGAAACATCTTCTTCTCACTCAGAAGAATGTTGTACCTGGTGTTCCTCCCCACCCGCCATCCATCAGACACGAGGTGAAGCCTTTGCTTTGTTCATTGATTGATTTATTTCTATGGGACATGTTCCTAATTCAGGGACAGAGAGACAGATGGAGTAATGAAATTCAACCTCACACCTCAATTTTCTCTGCCCCGACTTGCTGGTGTAACATCTACAACTTCTGATGCCATCCCAGAGACTGGGGCGAGGCCAAAACCAACAAGAGATTAGCTATCTCAAAGACTTCTAAATTCCCACTGTGGCCTTGGGCCCAGCCCCCGCTGAGTGGCAGGTCCACCGAGGAGATCGTTAGCATGACGCAGCCGGGATAGCAGCCATAGCAGGTTCATGCACATTATCACCACAGGTCACCAGCAGGCACACAGCTCCTGAACATCAACTGATATGCAGTGACGCCTGCAGCGATTTAAGGGCATGACTGCAATTTTGATGGCACTTTCTTGGGGCCCAGTAAAGTTCCATTGAGCCCTAGAGCCTCACTGTGCTGCTCCAGTTGTGTTATACAGCCACTGATGTCATTGAGCAGCTACGAGTGCAGAAGCTGCTTCCTGCACTCTACCAGCAGTTCTGACAAACAGCTGGCTGTTCTGTGAAGGGGGGGGGGGGGGGGGTTTAAAAAAATTGCCGCAAAGCGTGGGCGGGAAAATAAAAAGGAACGGCCGGAGATGCCCGGACCTGCACGGCCGGTTAGGTGCAAAGGATACCAAGTG
>JABFDZ020000040.1:8542306-8566972 GCA_019775955.2 Pollimyrus isidori | reverse complement strand
GTGCCCCCGGGCGCCCGCCCCCCCCCCTTGTAAAACAATTGCCGACAAGCGTGGGCTGGAAAAGTAATAGGATCTGCCTGCGATGCCCTGACCTGCACGGCGAGTTCTGTGCAAAGAATACCATGTCTTGGTCAGAGTTGGAAATTTCAGGCCCATAAAGTAAAAATTCAGACCATGATTTTGTTTCAACCAAAAGGCGGAGGACCCTGTGACTGTAATTCTTGGTGCGCAACAGGTTGGTTGAAAGTAAATCAAGGTCTGGATTTTTTACTTTCTGGACCTAGATTGTTAAGGGAATAGTGGCAGATATGTCAGCCCAAAGAATTTAAGCAGACGGCTGTTCTTTGTATTGGGTCTTTCTCTCTGTCGGAGCTGTAAAGCCTGTCTCCCTGAAAGCAAATTCTTTGCTAATGATGTGATGTTGGATGATAGGGCGTGTGTGGGGGATGGGGGAGGGTAGATCGGGGAGGATACTGCTTAGGGCAGCCACTCAGTGGATGGCGTAATTCACTGAACAACAGGAAGTGGGCGATGCCAGAAGCCACGCTGGGAACGAAGAGCACCACACAGTGGAAAGGGTGGAGGGTAAAGATGGGCGGGTTTTTCTTTGGTTTGATTATTAGCTCTCAGAGGGTTTTAAAGGGCTGTTAATTTAAGCTCCAGGTTTGGGCTTGGTTACCGTTTCACTGTAATGGGCGCTCAGTGTGTCCACAAGTCACCGGTAACAGACACGCTGAAGATTATATTCCTGAGAGTTCATGCGTGCGTCCTTCCTTGGAAATGACGGACTGTGAGTAACGTGCACGTAAAGTCGCTACCCACCCAGGTTTGTTTCATAGCCTTGTTAATCCAATTATCCAGCCATGTTAACAAATACTAGAAAATTCAACTCAACTGAAATTAAAGGTCATACATATGTTTTCTGGGCACATTTGCAATTAAGTCGAGAAATAAGCACATGAAAATTCACAGAGCACATTTCAGAGAGTGTTATCGCCCCTAACACAGGATGTCATGGAGGTTGCTATGAAACACCTCTTCAAAGTAAGACAATAATCACACATAGCAAGAAACACAACAGCCAGAGTTCTGCCACCCATGTTTATTTGCAGAACACTTCATTTGGCTTCTAAGAAACTGATTAGAAACTGATTAGAAACTGAGCGAAGGAATGGACAAGGCTGGATTCAAGCTTGGCTCCGAATTTGCCCTGCAGAAAGTACTCAGACTGACAACCGCATAAAAGAAAATACCTCACAATTTTTGCCAGCTGACAGCTCTCACCGAAATGCTCCAGTGGGTGACACGATGTCACAGGAGGAGAAGCAGAGATGTACAGTGAATGAGCGGGAGGCGGCCTGCGCTCAGGGAGCGTGGGGTCACGTGGGGTCACGTGGGGTCACGTGACAGATTCCGAAAGGCTGACGGCAGCATTTCCGGAGCCATGCAGCGTAGCATTTGTGTGCAGCATGTTTCAGCTTCATCTCATGACCGAGCAACGGTGGTGGAACCTATAACCTTTGACCCCCCCCCGGCTTCCCCCTCAGGTCCAGAAAGTCGTGGTGTATTGACGTCGAGATGGCCCAGGTGACAGCGGTGTGCGTGTGTGTGTGTGTGTGTTTGCCTTCCACTGACCCCCGCGTTAGCTGACAGAGGTGTTGGTGTGTGTGCCTGAACTCTTGTCACGCTGAACACTGAACCACCGGCCTACCTGAAAACCTCTAGATGGCCTGAACCAAATTACGACCGAACACTTCAGGCCATCTAAGCTATTTCCTCTGTTCACTCAGCGACAGAGAGGCTGCTGAAGCACTATGCACTTTCCACACGTGTTCCCCATGCATGTGGTCCCATATCTGGCATGCAAGAGCATGATTAAAAGAGCTATTCATTACTGTGGCTTTCAACTGTAAACATATTATAAAATTTTATGTGCGGCAGGATTGTACATGGAACGGACAGGCATTCGACAAATGCAGTTCATGCTGATTAAAAAGTGATGGAATTGAAGGCAATTACTGGTCCATTTTACATTTTAAGTCGGTGTAAAATATTAGATAAGGTAAATAATCATATAAAAATGAGTTGCTACCCTTGGTACATAGAGAACAATCCATTTTACCTCTAATACCTTTTACACTTAATCAAATATAACTATGGAAAATTCACTTATTCATGACTCAGACTTTGTTAAAATCCACACCTTCATATAGCAGGAAGCATGAACTTCGGCCACCAAACACAAACAAGCATGTGACACAGATCGGGAGACTCCCAGTAGGCAAAGCAGCCGAACACCTTTACATAGCGATATTATTGCAATCCGTCAGAGGAAAGGAGAAGGGAAAGTCTGCCAGCTGGGTTGCGGATGCGGTTCTCACCAGGCATGTGGTTTTTCTGATAGCATGAATCGACGCGCCCCACCAAAGAGCATCACAGTCAGTGCTGGAGAGCAAGGGTCACGGCAGGACTTCTCAGTGTCTGCTAAGAAAAAAGAAAAAACAAAGTGATTAGATTTGGTTCTCTGGGCTAAACATGTGAACATTTTGGGGCCTCCAGCACTGACTTTTTATGCAAGAGATGCGGGTCACCTGCCAGTCAGCAAATAAACAAATAAAATGTTTGTGCCAATGAAAATGTTTCAATTCTTCCATTTTTGTTCTTTTTATTAACCCTTCCCCGAACTTGCTGACCGACAGCCAGCACCAGCCATGGCCAACAAAGGTCCCTCCTACGGCCTGAGCCGCGAAGTGCAAGGAAAGATAGACAAGAAGTACGACCCGGAGCTGGAAGAGCGACTGGCGCAGTGGATCATAGCCCAGTGCGGGAGCGGGGTGGGTCATCCAGAGCCTGGCAAGACTGGTTTCCAGGCCTGGTTAAAGGACGGCTGCGTAAGTAGCATGTGACTGTTGGGGCACCACATAGCAACCGAATCCCAGTTCCTTGAAAATCCAATTTGCACATTCCTTATCATCATGATTAATGACAGAGTTGTAGCCTTTACTCGGTGTGCTTCCAGTGATACAGTAAGAACACACTGGCTCATTACTCCACCTGTGCAAATAATTAACCAGCTTTTTCACTGGTATTTGTTCTCCCCAATGTGTGGAAATGAGCCCGTCTTCTCACCAGGACACACATACCTGCTTTCTCCCAGGTGCTGGCTGAGCTGATTAACAGCCTGTACCCCGGTGACAAGCCCATTAAGAAGATCCAGAGCTCAGGCATGGCCTTCAAACAGATGGAGCAGGTGTCTCAGTTCCTGGCTGCAGCGGAGCGTTATGGTGTCACCAAGACCGACATGTTCCAGACTGTGGACCTCTGGGAGGGTGAGTGGGCATCAAAGCACAAGTTGGAGTTCTCTAGGCCAGATTGTCCCAACCCAGTCCACATTTTTGCTTCCTCTCAGCTCCCAGTGCGCCTGTACCAAGTATTCGGTGTTCCTGATTGGCTGGGAGCTGGAAGGGAGCAAAAACGTGGACTGGGTTGGGAAACTCTGCTCTGGGCATTCACTCCAGAACCATCAAAATACGGTTTTCCCAGAAATCCTTGGTGTTGGAAATTCAGTTATTTTGCGGTCATCCCTGATCACAGGGAAGGACTTGGCAGCGGTTCAGAGGACCCTGGTGGCACTGGGCAGCCTGGCAATTACTAAGGACGATGGCACTTACCGTGGCGACCCCAGCTGGTTCCACAAGTGAGTCATACACCATTCATGTCTTGGATATGGCACTATGAAATGCCAACAGATGAGCTAACACAGCCGTCTCGAACTCTGGTCTGATGTCCAATGGCAGAATTAGAAGTTCCCAATAACCACAACTGGTTGTCATCACAAAAGTCACAATTGTGTCAACAATTAGATGTGTCAGACAAGCCAAGCAGTCTAAACCACGATGTCCCTGCTGAAGGGAAAATACCAAATGTTAGCCGTTTAACTACTTCAAGTCAGTGTTCTCATAACATAAACGCATAAACTACAATAACTTTCACTTCTGGTTTGCAGAAAAGCCCAGGAGAACCGACGGGATTTCACTGAGGATCAGCTGAAAGAGGGCAAGAATGTCATCGGACTGCAGATGGGCTCCAACAAAGGAGCATCTCAGGCCGGCATGACGGGGTATGGCCGACCCCGACAGATTCACAACTGAGCCCCCTCACCACCGCCCAGCAGCCCCTCCCCCATCAGCCCCGCCCCTTGCTCCTCCCCTCGACCAATCAAAGATTGGACCAATCCCACGCGTTCAGTTTTAACAAATTGGACTGGCTCCTCAAGAACTTTGTGAAGACCAGAAGAAACAGTGAGTGAATAATCCACAGGAAAAGCTGACCAAACTGCCAACCTGTCAAGAAGAAACACACTATGCGAGGATAATCACAACTAAACCATATTTCCCCATCTACATAGTCAACCAAACATTTAAATATGTAAATGTTTTTCCAAATCTTGGTGTACACTGTAAATTAAAGCCTTAATTCCAAGTAGCCAGAACACTGCATGCGTTTGTTATTATAAAACATCCTTGTCTTGTATCGAGTTGAAGTTCAGTCGATCGCAGTGCCGACACGGACGACCACGTTCACCGCCATGAAGGTCACCATGCAGGTGCTGCTCGAGCCAAATTTACACTCGGCGGCTTGGCCTTGAGACACAGATCTGCTTCCTTCTATCAAGTGCGAGAAGATTGGGCCGACGGGGGAAGTGAGTTCCACTCTTTCCCTCCAGAGATGCCGGCCGTGGCCATTAGCTCCCCCCACTAATGCAGAGTGTTTTTGTACATTGTAACTGAAAGCAAATTTTGAAATAAAAATCAAGATTAATTTTAAAATTAGTCTGCATGCCTGTGTTTTCAGGGGCTATAGCGATTATTCCATCACCAGCCCAGTCCTTCTTGTTGTGCGAGAGGAACTGCCTTGACAAGGCGCACGCTGCACAGTCACTGCCGTGAAAACGGAGATCGGTAATCTGACACGCCATCAAAACGGGGAAAACATGCAGTTCAGGAAGGTTTTCGAAGATGCAGTCAGTCGCAGAACTTCCCCTGACCACTAAAACTTTCCGATTTCATGGGGGAAAATTTTACTGTGATGTAATATACGGATTTAAACTGCCAAAGTGGGGGTGGGGGTGCTTGAATGCGTGTGCCGTGGATAAAGCTCTCGAACACCACCTAGAGCAAGTAAGTTCATCACCAGAGCACAGCCTGTTAATATGGCCAGAAAAGAGAAAGATGTAGTGAGAAAGATGCCATTCAGGAAAGAGAAGGTGTGTGAAAGGCAGAGATTCTGGGCTGACACCCTTTATTGAAATCTACTCAGACCAGCTGTGAAGCACAATAGAAATGCAAAGTTTGAATCCTCACTAACCAAGAGCAGCAGACACCAATACCAACAAAATCAAATATGGTTTTGGAGGGAATTCTGTGTAATAATTCAAATACAACTGCAAAAACAGCACAGACTGTACCATGTTTTAGTCAGTCAGTCACACAGCTGCTTCAAGTACCGAGATGACTGAGAGCCTGCAGTCGGCACATAATAGTCCCACACATTCCAGTCGCGCTCATATTCCGCAAAGAAACTCCTGAAACATGATACAGTGGTTTTGAACCTAAAATATTTGCCATGCTTTCCTTCCACACACAGTACATTCATACAGCATAAAACAAAACCAAAAAAAAAAAAAAAACACACATTCATGCACATGTGCAAAAAGGAGTTGTTGGTGTCACATTCCTATGCATACTAACTCCCCATTATAAACATCAGAGCGACCTCCCAACCTTCCCAGTACACTGGGGGAATACGATTGGCTGGCCTCTGTTGGTTTGTCTGCTGGCTCCTCTCCCTTATGCTTAGCGACCCCCCCGCGTTGTGTGTCTGTAAGCCTCAGAGCCGTGATCCCCCTCGCCACCCTGGACTGAGGAACATATGATGGCATGACTACATTTCCCATAAAGCCCGGCAGCATTGAGGATTCATGGGAAACTGAGTGTTCGCCCAGCACTGGGCAACAGCAGTGAAGGGTTTAAAAGTCACAGTGATCCCCTGTGAAGGAGCGGCATGCTCCAGCGGAGAGAGGGAGACCCACTGAGGTCATCGAAAGGATCTGGGGATCCCATGTCGTGTGTTGGCTGTGCACTTGTTCAAGTGTCCCAGTTCATCCAGGCAAAGGCGCATCTCTAACCCCCTCTTCAGGCTTCCTCTGTACCAATGCAGGAGATCCTGGTCCTCGCAGGTACACAGACTTCCCCTACGGTCAGGAGAAGGGCCTGGAGGGGCAGGACTACGTGGAAGAGTGTGCGGCCATAATGGGCACCTTGTCCTCTGGGGCCAGCATGCTGCGCACCTCCAGCTCGTCCCCTTCCTCGACGTTGCTGCGGCCCGGCCTTCGCCGGCAGAGCCCCCGCGAGTCCACGTGGGACAGGGTGACCTCCAGCATGTAGTAGAATGAGGCAAAGAGGGCCAGGCAACCCAGGAGCAGGAGAGACTGTGTCGGCGCCAACAGGAAGCACCGGGAGAGAAGTAAGGGGAAGAGGGAACAGGACAGCAGAAACAAAAGGACAATGGATGAAGGGAACCAGAACCCGTGCTGACCTCAGCACACGTGATATGTTGCCTAATTAACTTTTGGGCAAGAAAAGCACTGGGAGCGACGTGCAGGACATCTGAGAAACTGACCTTAAGGATGTTGGAGGTCAACGGGCTGAAGCTCTCGGGGGGGATGTCCAGGCCAGGAGGGCAGGGCAGAGAGAAACTGCTGTTCAGGTACTGGCCCCCCATGGCGTCTTCCACCACCCTGCCAAACAGCGCAGACCGCTTACACTCGCAGGCTTTCGCGGGAGCGACCGGCAAGCAAAACTCACGACGACGGAGCCGACATACCTCTGTCTGGCCTTCACCTCGTCGAAGGACATCGAGGAGCCGTAGAGGATGAGCTTCCACTGCTTCAGGACGCCTGTATTCAGAGCGCCCTGTCCTGAGCCACAGAACAACAGAATGCAGTCTGAACAGCACCCCCTACAGGGCTACCACAAACATCTCAAAAAAAAAAAAAAAAAAAGTGGAAAGAAACTATATCTTTATTAACACTACTAAAGGGCAACAACTGTTAGCAGAAATGTGGACTGTGGAGACCAATGAGAATCCTTAAGGGTTTTCTCAGCAAATTTTAGTTTGGACTAATTTGAAGATACATAAGGTGTACAGAACATCGCTGGATGTCTTACTGTAGTCAGTAAGCTGCAGCCTGTACACGCCCTCTGCCCTCTCGCCCCAGCAGCGCACTGTGGAGAAGGTCCAGTCATTGTAGCCTGAGGGGTCACTGCGTCACAATGAAGAACAGTTACAAGCACCGTTCCAAAATTTCTACCATACTTGTCTCAACAGGCAGCACCAAACAGACAAGAAAAAAATTCGCAGTGACATTTTTTGATGCAATCTTTCCCTGCCCAGGAAATTCTAATTACCACGGAGGACCTTTCCATCCATGCCAATTTAATGTTACCAACAGCTGCTTTTGTCATCTGTACTTTTTTTGAGATTGTATTGCATTTCTGGGGGTGAAGTCAGGTAATGTTTTACGACATTCTGGGGTTTTCCAGTTCTCTTTAGGACAGCGTTTCACATCCCAGGTCTTGGGGACCCACAGATTTTTGCACCCTCCATATTTTTGCACCCTCCAATATACCTGACGCAAATATTCAGTGTTTTGATTGCTTGGATCAGGTGTGCTGGGAGGTGGGAGTGAGCAAAAACTCCCTGCCTGAGGGGGGGGGGGGTCCCAAAGACAGCAGGAAAATTATAAAATACCACAATATTGTTTTAAACTAAATCGGAAGAGGCCACAGCAAGGTCAAGGCCTGATGTCATGGCAGCATGTCAGCAGAGACCGGGAGGCGCGTACATGTCCATGCTGCGGTGAGCCCCGATGACCGAGCTCATCCCGCTGGGGCAGATGAGCGTGATCTCCACGTTCCCGCGCCGAGGGTGGCTCACCGTCACCCCAACAGACACGTGCTCCAGCGTCTGCATGCCGGACTCCAGCAGATCGGCCGCCGTAACTGCGTGGTACACATACATGTACGGTACCTATGACATCACACCGTCACGGGAGTGGGGGGTGGGGGGGAATGGGTGTGCTACCAACCAAAAGAGAAGAGATACCATGGCGACGGAAACACGCTCACTCATGCACGCACACACACACACCCATAACTGCACCTGCAAGAAGCACATGAGAAACGACCAGCTTCGATCCGACTGTCCTGACTCAGCCCCCCACTGCCACCCCCCCCCAGCACACTTTGCACCAGTACGCTCTAATTCAGAGGCATTTCCTCATCTGCTTCTTGTCATTGCAGCTTTGCACTACATTTCCTTATAGGGAAGCACGACTCCCATCAGGGATGCAGACGGGGGTGGGCGTGTGGGGGGGTGGACTGAGAGGGTTGTACTCTTCCCACACCCCAGTGTGATCAGCAGCGCCGTAAAAAGCTCATGGGGCATCACAGCGTGACGGCGGTGGAAGCGAGGACGGCTCCCAAAGGATAGTCTGGGTCCCATAGGAAGAGCGTAGCTTGTGGCGTGTTCAACCGTCACGGTAACAGAACAGGAACGATCCGGGGACATCGAGGGGCGTTTCAATAAATATGGATCTTTATACAGCTTGCAGGCAGTAAAAGTGGGCCCTGCTTCTGCAGGTAGCTTGTCATGTAAAAGTACAGAGTTCAGAGTAATCGTCATACATACAGGGTATGTGGTGCATTCCTAGACTCCCATCAGTCTTCTGCATTTTACAAGGCCGCTGAAGACTGTCTGGTTTTATCCATAGATTGGAAAACCAACTATGCTGACAGACCTTCCTCAGAGCTTCATCCCAGGCGCCGGCGACTTGATCACGCAAATGTCCCGAGTACCAAGTTCTGGACTTTCATGGCCAATAAGCGGTGAAGTTCAGTGCATCTTTACCGTGGCTCCTTTGGATTTCATTTTCCCCGCCGAATCTGATCGGCAGCATGCAGACACACATTTTCACTGGCTTTAGAGAAATCTGAAAAAGGCACTCGCACGGCAAATTAGGAAGACTTAAGAGCAGAAGCCTTTAAACATTTGGGAATAACATGAAAACAATGCGTAACTCGCGAAAGTTTGGGGCCTAGATTATGTTTGGAACCTAATTATGTAAAAATGAAAAGATTTTTCATTTTTTTTTAACAGCTACACACACTTCAGTACGTTAAGATTATAACCAAATTCTAACCAAAATGGGGCAAATCCTATGTGAACCTTATAGCACTGAGCACTGAATTTACGTGTGGTGAATATCTGATGGCGCACGGCGTTCAGAAACCATGCCGGGACACGTCTGGCATATGCGTCTGCAGGAACGGCTGAGAAAACAGGCCGAATGGGGCGTGTTTGGACTGCACCTCTGTCACGCAGGTGCACGACGGATCTATGAGGACCCACGGGGGAACCCAACATAGTGGGATACCCCGGCCCTTCAGATCATGTCCCCCGAAACGCTGTTGGGCACCACCAGCGCCTCAGATATTTTAACGACCGATTTTCTTTCCAGGCTGAACTTGCTCCTTATCTTCAGGTTTTACGACTCCCATGGTAAAACACAGGGCCCTGCCTGTTTACATGGGAAGGAAGCACTGAAGACCCGTTACCAGGGAAGTGCATTGCACACACTTCTGTCTCTCAATGGGCAATAAAAAAAAAAAAAACAAAAAAAACAATCACAATCGCTGCGTATTCCCAGCTGCTTTAAAACTGCTTACATCCTAAAACAAAAATTGGCAGAGTTCCTTCATTTTTTCGGTCTATCTTTGCCCCTAAGCATTAAAAACATTTGCTCTTTGCCCAGCTAAAGATAATAATAGGTATTAGCTCACGCACATAAATATCTTTAAAATATTTGACGCCCTTTTTTTGCTTGTGACACGGTTACGGGATAAGCAGGACATGTGGAGTATAACCGCATAACCGCGGGCTTCGCCCGAGTGGAAAGTGAACGCCTCGGTTGCCAGGGCGACTGCAGAGGGGCCCTTCGGAAGGCAGAAGTCTGAACTAAACGCGAAATGAGGCAGGAAAGGAGAAGGGAAAGCAGGAATGCGTCGTACTCCGTCACTTTCACTTTTTCGCCGAGTTCGAGCTTGGCGGCGTGCTCCCCTCTGGGACGAGTTGGCGTGGCCGAGACTCAGGCCCCGCCCACCAGAGGGCACGACCGCCGTCGGACTCTCTTGGCAGAGCCGGCGCACCTTTGTGGCCTCGATGGCGAGGTTGAATGTTAGCGGTGAGCAGGAGGCGCAGAAGCCGGCGATAAGGGGGCCTACGAGCGACAGGGGGAGCGAGACCGAGAGATAGCAGTACCTCCACCCTCCACCCCCACCACCGAGACGCGTCCACCTTTCTACAAAAGGCTGCCCCGGTCTCCTCCTGTGAGAAATGGCAAGGGTGTCCTCAGCTTGAACTTCCAGGCCGAAACATAGGGAGGGAAGAATAGGAGCACAGTTGGGGGGAGCATCAGGAGCACGGGCTCCCAGGTCCTTTGCCTGAAACGTGCCACCGATATCGGTGACCTAATGCTCTGCTACGTCTACACTTTTTTTTTTTACGTCCCAATGAATGCAAGCAAAGCTAAACTTGAGTTGCAGTGAAGCCAAAGTGGGTGAGTCAGATAGAGAGAGAGAGAGAGAGAGAGAGAGAGAGACAGAGAGAGAGAGAGAGAGAGAGAGAGAGGGAGAGAGAGAAATACACACAACACAGAGAACAAGAAACATTGCCTAAAAAGGAAAGATCTGAGGCTGGCTGGGAGGGACCGCCTACTCCAGCCTCCACTCAGCAGCTACAACCACACGCATCCACCACACCCAGGCACACAGCAGGCAGGAGAAATTCCAGAGCCCCCGCCCCCAGCCCTGCTCACCATTCCAGGTAACGGTGCTCACGAGGGGGTGAACGTGGATGGTCCGCTCCTCCCTCAGCACCGGGCTCTGATACGACACCAGGAACGGGACAGACTCCCACACCTACAACACCGGCAGAGTTGGGTTACAGGGATTCATTCTCCGTATCAATTAGCGGGTGACCTCGCCTAAAAAGGTTGTTAGGCGAGGCGGAGCATTTAGGATGGGGGGGGTGGTAGTACCTTGGCCGCGTTGACCAGCCTCCAGGCGTTCAGCAGCCCAAACCCGTGGAGGTGGCTGTGCCTGAACCCGGCACCGTTGGTCATCCAGTCCGCCTCCTTGTCCTCGTACTGCGGCCACGTGGACAGGAAGAACGGGCCGACGGATTAGCCAGAGAGTAACAGGGTATGAGTACCGAGGAAAGTCCTTCAGCGTTATCGAGACACGTGGGGTGTATTAGGAAGTGCGAACAGCTCATGTCAGAGCCGGCAGGAACGGCTGGGGCTCTGCAGTCTGGCAGCCGACCGTGCTTATCACTGCCCCTACAACACGCCCCTATTAATCAGAACTCCCGCTAGTAACACATGTCTCCTGCCCAGAGCTGCTGGGAGTTCTAGATTTGAAGAGTGCATTCTGATTAGTGCGTCGCCGTGAACAGAAACTCCAGATGTTATTCTCATAAGGCAGATCTGAGGCTGAAAACCCTTAAGGGGACGAGCTGTGTTTTGCTTAAGCCTCTTCCTCTTCATATATCTTTTAACGCCTAAATATTCAACTTACTCCACCCTCTCGGTCAGGGCTGAGATACACTCACAGTAGCCGCTCCCAGTCTAACAGTCATAACGACCTATCAGCATCCAGCCTCCACCCATCTCCGCCCATTTCCCCTCCCCCT
This sequence comes from Pollimyrus isidori, assembly GCA_019775955.2. NCBI lineage: Eukaryota > Metazoa > Chordata > Actinopteri > Osteoglossiformes > Mormyridae > Pollimyrus > Pollimyrus isidori. Next base: position 8,555,161 of record JABFDZ020000040.1, on the reverse strand, counting down.
TACCTTGGTGGCAGTGTAGGCTATTATGTGCTGAACGTCCCTCCACGTCAGGCAGGGTCGCACCTGCAGCATCAGTGCCACCATGCCAGCGGCCAGAGGGGCGGCGGCCGAGGTGCCCGTGTGACCCTCCGTGCAGCCCGTGCCCTGCTGCATCGACCAATCGGAGGTCACCTACACCCACGGAGAGAAATCTTGCTGTGAGGTGTCACCGACGGCTCCATATCCAAGTCATACACCACTCCCGTTCACCATCATGGTGATCGCGTAGACCAGGTTAGAATACCACAGTAATACTACAGTAATCAGGCTCACTCTAAACCTAGAGCCTCTTCCACGATGGATGGGATTCCAGAACATTCTGTAGTATCATAACTATATTGGGTGGACTAATGCCTTCACCTAAAGTAACTTCATACGATAATTTCTTAAAAGGCAGAACAGCAGCCCCAATCCCCAAAATTGCCTTAAGCATCGTTCCAAACACTTACTGCATAAAGCAGAATGACGGTGAGACGGCGGACCAGCGACACATACTGCACACGTCACAGGCTTCAGCCGCTGAGATATTTACGACCCGTTCTGGGGCCATTACCTGCCTTGTGCCCGTTGCTGCCGGGATGGGCTCCGGACCCCCCGCGACCCAGTACGGATAAGCGGTTTGGATAATGGATGGATGGATGGGGCCATTAAATGGGCAAAACATGACCGAGGGGTCATGGGTACGGGGGCTGCTCAGACCCCAAGAGACCCAAGAAGAGGAGGTATGAGCAGGACAAGTGCGGGGAGTGAAAGGCGGGACACACGTTTAACGAATTTCCAGTGAAGGTTAGCTGCAAACCCGAAGGGAAGTGCACGAACAGAGGCCATACTCTTCCACATAGACTGCCTCTGCATTCTGAACATTTTCATTCTTATTAGATTACATTACATTTACAAAATAACAGAGCCACGCTCACATAGGAGCTGCACGGTGCCCCTCTCGGGCAGACTTCCCAAGGAGGAATTCAAGGGGATCACGCTCCAAAGCCCAGAAATCTCGGGAACAAGACAGTGCTTTTTTTTGAGAGCCATTAAAATCACACAACGCTCCTAAAAGTAAATCCACTAAAGCAGGAGACATTCTCCACGTGTGCGACAGTGCCCTAAACACAGTAATGTGCAGGATATATCAGTTTGGAGGCAAAAGTAATTTGCATTTTGTGTGTGTGTGTGTTTGTCCGTGCGTGTGTCTGCGCGCGTGGGAAAGACACTCGGCCAGCTTCATTAGGACTGTCTACAACAGGGTTCTTCAACTCTGGACTTCAATTCCAAATCCAGGCCGTGTTTTCAGCTCTCCCAGGTAGTTAGTTTAATAATTACGGATTCTGATTGGTCAGAGGCTTCACACCTGACTGACAGGTAAAGGAGGGCTGGAAAACCAGCAGAGCTCGGACCCCGAGGACCGTGATGTACAGGCTCCTGGACCAGAGGCAACAACAGGCAAGGTCTCTCCAACATTACAGCAGCAAGCTTATCAAGGGCGGGCTTCTTACATCTGTGATGAAGATTAAAAGAAAAATGGGGAGAAAACCTTTTCCCTCTTTTCAAATAAATGTAACGGCTCACTGAACACAAGCATGACATTTACAATCCAATCAATTAAATCGGAATATTTTTTTTCTCCATGCAATAGAAACTATTTAAAAAGTAAACTGCACAGCTACCCAATTCGGGAACCAGCCTAAGCATAAACAGATGTGGATGCAATTAGGTTTTCAAACGATCCTGCCTGACCTCAGATACCCCTGACTTAGCCGGCGGTGCCCCGAGTCAGCTGATCGTCGAGCGCTGGAAGAAAAAGATCATTGTGTGTGTGACCGCTGGCGCGATGGCCAAGGCGAGCCCACGTCGCCACGGAGACGACGGCAAACAGGAGCAAACACAGAAGCCCGCAAACTCTCGCTTTCGGTCTCTAGATTTCCCCTGCACCCCCCACCCCCCCCCCTTCCGCTAGCTAGCTCAATTCCATGTGCCCCCCACAGGCGCTCGTCTCCATGGCCCTCGAGTTAGGGTGCGGAGTGGCATTTTCACATTTTCTGTCCTGCCGCGGATACGGGGACACCGATTCGGGTTGGGGGGGGGGGGGGCCTAGGGGACACTCACGATGCTCCTCAGCGGCCCGTCGCCGCTGCTGAATGTCACCGCCAGCATGGAGGCGCACTTCTCCGCGTAGAAGGGCTTCCTCCCGTTCTCGTCCACGGCCCCTACACGCAGAACGTGAACATTATGCACGCGCACGAAAACAAACAAAATCTCTAAACAAAAAAAAAAACGTATCTAAACAAACTTTCCACCTCCCTGGCATGTTCGGGGTGTGGGGGTGACTATCACAGATTTCCAAATACTTGAGTGAAACATCTACGCAGAATTGCAAATATTTACATTGCCACTTGATTCTTACGACATCACTACTTCAATGAAATCTTCGCAATTGCAAATAAAAAAAAAAAATTATCGCTAAACATGAAAATGATGATATCGCTGTCGGAAGGATAGCCGTGAACAGTAATGACATAATCTAAGCCCCACCCACTGAACGAGATTTTTTTTCACTCTCTGGAACATCGAGCACGCGCCCATCTCACCCCACCCTCCTCCCGGCTCACCTATGGTGACCGTGTAGATGGAGTTGGCGTAGCCGTCGTAATTGCAGTCGTCCTCGTTGTGACCGCCGTTGCCGCTTGCCACCACGAAGATGCTGCCGAAGCCTCTCCGGCCGGCGATGACACCATGCTGCAGCGCTACCTGGTGGCGTGGAGGAGCAAGAACGCATATGGTTTGCATCAGTCTTAATGACCCACGGCTACCGACTGCTCATTGGATGCTTAAGACTAACGGGATCTCAATTCCACACAACCCCAAACGCAAAGACAAAATACGCTCCTTCAAATGTGGGGGGGGGGGAGAAGAGTATCAGTAAGCAGTTGTGGAAAAAACTCAAACACAAAGGCCCCTTTATTCAGTTTTGAATAAAAATGAAATACTGAAATGGCCCCATTCATAAATAAAAATGGTCGATTCATTGTTCCTTGACAGTTCACTGGAGCTGCCCCCCTAACTGTCTATGATGAACGGTGGGGACATTGTTCGGTATAATTTATTTTTTTCTTCAACAGTTCATGATCAGCACACCAGGGCGTGTGACAGAGCGCGGTAAGCAGGCGGGACCGCGGAGGCACCCGACCTCTGGCACTTTGGCGAGTTTCTCCCGATCCTGCCAGATGTGTTCTGAAGATGTGAGTTTGGGCGGGGGGGTGTTCGGAGGCAGGGGGGGGGGGTTCGGAGGCAGAACCCCAGCCAGACTAGCTTGTCTTGGCCTTGCTCTCTGCCGCCAGAGCTGTTCCCTCCGGTCTCCGGACATCGTAAAGTACTTTTCCTAGAGGGGGTGTGAAAGGCTGCCAGACTCAACTATCGGAAGTCGGGTAGGGAGGACAGGGTGATTCTGGGAGGGGGGGGGTACAGGCCTAGCAGTACCCCATGTGCTGTCTGGTCCCCGCAGGTCAGAGTGACGGAACCAAGCGAAGGTGATTTATCTAGAAGCCTGCGCAGCCTGGCCTCTCTTTTGCCCTTGGCTCCACCTACTGGTCACAACTACAAAGCGAACCGCATGCACACGGGAATTAACGCGCACATGTGACCTGTACGCCTGCTGGCAGACGCGCAGACGCTGCAGTCGTGAACTCAGGCACAGCTGTTCTTACATCTGCTTTATCAAGCACGCACACATGCGCATGCGCACGGCAACTCGCTCACTCTGTGGTCCATCTGGAGAGCAGACCGGTGCTCTGAAGCTGGGAATCTACCTCCATTAAGCGTGATGGGACTCCCACCCAGACTTCAACCCCCCCCCAGGAACTCTGGTGGGGGCCCAGTCAGCGGGAGTTCACTGGCGTTAACAGGACCACATGACACAATACAGCACCCTCGCCGCTTCCATCGGGCCCGCCAGCCATAGCCAGACATTCAGACCACTCTCAACTCCTGGCTTATACTTAAAAACCAGGCCTGGAGGATTAGCATGCTAACAATTACTGCTAATTCTTCATTTTTACTATTGCGACGGATTAAACCGGGCTGGATGGAATAACAAGCACTTTGAGCACCCACCCCCCCCGTCTATATTATTAGATTTGGCCCCTAAGCAGTGGGCTTATGGACTCCGTAGGCAAGCAAGAAGCAGCTGAAACCGGCAACAGGCAGCACAACATCTGGATAAAGTACTGAAAGTCACTTCTGCGCTATTACTCGGAAACAAGGTAGCCATTGCAACGCAGTTCAGAGCCACCTGAGTAAATTCGGCTGCCATTAAGTGCCCCGAGCTCTGGGCTCCCGTTTGGCCTGAAAAACACCTCCCTGCCACTGCCGTTACACCAGAGCCGGCGGGCAACACCAGCCATCGGGCGCGGAGCGCCGTCCTTTCCGAGACAACCGGCGCCAATGGGCCGCGACATGGGTCCGTGTCGGGTTCACAGCCCCCTGGGGGTTTGGCGGCCTTAAGGAGGAGGTTCCCCCAGCGGGCAAACGCTCTGGGAGGGATGCCGCTGCCCCGGCCGGTCAAGTCAAACGCCTCTCTTTGCGGAGGCAGCTGCGGACCACATGGGCACCGCCAACCGGAGCCGATCGGCGCACGTGCTTCCGATCAGGCGGCCCGGGCCACCGAGCCAAGTGAGTCTCTGTTCCACTCATTGTTCAAAAATGAGAATTAAAATTCCATAATAGCCACTTTAAAGAGGAAATAAAACAGACCTTGAAATCTGAGGTGATGAGCAAACAAAGGAAACTCAATAAGGTACTGGGTGCACATTGCTGCATCACCGACCTACAGCAAACCTGCACCCATGGGCGCAGAGCTGCCCGGCTATTCATTATGTTGCTCATACACTGCTATCCAGTATTTAATTAGGTTTACAGGCACCTACAGCACATTCATAACATAACTGCTCCCAACTTGCCCGTTGACGTTAAAGAAAAATGCTCTTAAACAAGACAGTGTTTCTGAAACCAGTCTCTTGGGGGCCCCCAGTCTCTGTGTTTTTGCTCCCTCCCAGCTCCCAAAGAAAACATGCACTGCCTAGAGGTCCCCAAGGACCGGTTTGCACTAAGATGATACCTTCCCACTGTAAAACTTTACAATGTTAATATTAGGCTGCAACTTCCCTCTGGAGGATTCACTTTATTTGACAAGGAATGCCGTTTTACTTTTTACTATGGCGAACACACAGCTGCATTGAAACACACTGCCCCCTGGTGGGAACAACGATAAATACAAAAGTATCTGCTGACTTTGGCCAGTTTCTATTTTCATTCACACTCTGAAATCTGACCTTTCCTAGGGGATGAGGCCCATCAACAGTCCGCCCGTCATCCTCAGGACCCCAGCTGCAGGAGAATTAAAAGAAGAAACAAAAAAAAGGCAGTTTCAGTTACCATCACAAGAGTGAATAATTAAGGAAGTTAAATACAAAACGGTATTTACCAAAGCCAGTTAAAACAACAGAAGGCACTGCAGATTATTGACTTATGGTTTTCTTTCCTGGCCGACGAGGAACCGAGAATCATAGCCATTCCCTCAGAACAATAGCATCTCTATTGTATAAGCAGTTTAACAGCTGTGAAGGAATTCCTGCAAACAGCATGCGGACCGTAACGTTCAGCCGAGACGCATGACATGTGCCTGATACTTGCATGTTTTAAGCAAACTGGCAGCACATTGCGGCTGGAGGATAAGCTGATGTGTTCCTGGATACTGCAGGCTTTGGGCTTTGGCCAGCATTGCTGATCTTCTGCTACCGGCGGTGGGGGGGGGGGGTTTAAAAATTTCCTGTGCTTGGTTGCACGCATCAAATCCACGTGGAATAAGGAAATAACCGTCAGGGGTCCCACTCACAGACTGCAGATCAAGTGTGAACCCTGGGTGGAGCCACGAGGCCATGCACATACTGTCTGTACACCGCTTCTGCAAGAGCCATAGCCCGTACCTGCAGCTGTAGACGTCGTTGACCTGGTAGTGCTTATTGAACGCCACAGCCTCCATGCTGTCCGTCAGGGGCCCATCCAGCACGCGGATACCTGACAAACACACAGATAAACAGGTTCCTGCACAATGTTGGAGTTGTACTCCGCCGGGTCCGTTGATGAGAAGAGATTCACAGCGGAGACGAAGAGTAGTTGCAAGCCACGGGTTTATTCTCTAACAGGTTGCAAGCTGAGAGCATCTTACTGACATACATTCAGCATGTACAGGAAGAGGCTCAACCACATGTATCGGCTCTGCCCCCCTTATAGCCCTTTTGGGCAACTCTCCCCTCTCTCGGTACCTTCCATCTACGTGGCAACCACATGTTCGACGTTTGCCCTAGTTAGTCGGTTAGTACTCGTCCTTGTGGAAGGCTAAAGATAAGTAAGGGCCGCTTACGTTGTCTGTCTGCTCCCTCTATCGGTCTTGATTGGATCACCCACCCCTGCCGGCGCCAGTATGTTAACAGGTTTCAATTTAGTTAGAGCCTTATAGAATTATTCTCTCAAGGACCCTCCTGAAGCATTTCAGTCCATAAACATTATCCTGGGAGGGAGGGGAGGAGGGGGGGTACATAACTCCCAGACACAGTCTGCGCACGTTTCCACACATCCTGAGGAAGGTTTCTTTTTATAGGCCTTGAATTTATTTATTTATTTTAAATCTAGGAGTCACAGAGAAGCCTGGAGCCCAGTTCCAATAAACAGCACAGGGCACAAGGGCACACTGGACGAGATACATGAATACAAAACATATATCCACAGGGCTGGTTTGGAGGGCGCCTGGCACCTGGCATGTTTACGCCCAGGGGGACCAAGGAGACAAAAAAGTTTTACCCGGTTTTCCAAATCACAGGTGGCCATATCCCCTGGGGGGGTCGACTGTCCCACAGCAGTACACAGAAGTAGCCAGAGCACCATGGGTAAAGCGTGCAGCATCCACACCCAGAGCAGGGCCCTCGCACCCTCGACTAAAGCACCAAGCTGCCGTGGGTGACTCACCGACAAGGGACTTTGTCATTATTAATTCAGTTCCCAGCTCAATCACTTAAGCAACCACATTAAATATTAAGAAATTCTAATCAACTCATCTATCTCCTTTTTCCTCTCTGAAAATCTCGCAACAACAGGAAGGCGACATGTGACGCAACAAGCAACAGGTCGCTGTCGCAAATTCAAAGCAAACAGAAATTCACTCGAACAGCTACTGTTTATACAAGCCAAGCGAGAGAGGATTGACATCGACTTCGGTCAGCGGCATTTGCCCCAGTCAACCCTGCTCTCAGATGTCCTTGGGCTGACTTATCTGTGACATTTGGCCTGGATGCCGGACAAAAAGAGTGTGCGGGCGGAGCTCGGGTTACTGAATGCGCTTAAAGCTGGTCTTAAAGAATGGGCAACAGGAGAAAATCTCCCTCAGAGGTAAATGGCACTGAACCAGAAGACATCTGAAGGAGAGAAGCGAACTCTATTCTGAAAGACCAACCAACAAGATTGAAATTGATGTTCTATTTCCCCTGGGATCAATAAAGTGCATCTCAATCTTAATCTTTAAAAATTGCACTGAAGCTACGGCCCTAACGATGAAGCACACGGTGATGACAGGAAGGTTAATGTCCATGCAAATTATCTGCTGACATGAAACGGCAGGTTGAGCAGCAACACCCAGGACGCAGTTCACATACAGCTCGATGCCTGAGCGGTTACTGCCTCTGAACCACCCCAGACAAATGTTCGACTCGTGTAGCGAAGCTTCTTCTGCCGCTCGACTCCAACCCCCCAAAGGCATCACCCCAACCCGCTTACCCGCCACCCGGCTGCCGTAGGCCACGCCCACGGCGCAGAAGCTGTTGTTGGGAGCCGCGGCGATCTCGCCGGCACAGCGCGTGCCGTGGTGGTTATCGCCCCGGCTGTCGGGATGAGGCATGGGATCCGGGTCGTTCGAGTTCAGGTCGTAGCTGCCCTCGGGGCTCTGAGGAAATATCAGGGGTGGGTTAATATTACACTCACAGCCAGGTAGAGGGCGGAAGCGACTTTCTAATGCCAGAGATGACCGTTAACTTATCCAACCGTCGGGGCGTTTAAGTTGAGCTACGCTTATTAGCTTGACTACGCCATTTAATCAGACTACTACCCTTGTCCCAGTACACATGTATGAAAAGGGACTCGATTTATTGACTGAAGTATGTCCAACTCCGCTACAGTAGATGGCGATATGGCTTCTTTCAGCTTGTTAGTATCGAGCTGTTTCCAGTTGACACAGAAGTAAAAAAATAAATAAATAAAAAAAAGGATTTAATTAATAATGGGTGCATGGACAAATGAAGTGACAATTGCAATCTGGTTGTAAAAACAGGTAGAACAAGATCAGGATACCATGAGGAACAAAGTATTTTGTATAATATACTAAGATGGCACGGTACTGGAATATTTCTACAATGCGATTTTGCTGTGATAAGTATTTGGGTATTTAATAAACAAACAAAAAAAAAAAAGAGTTCAAAATAAATTTCTTACAAAACCACCTAGGATGATTTAAACAACGAGGATATACATTATTATGATTGTTTCAGAGAAAGCACACAGTGCTTAAGCAAAAGCAGCAGAGGTAACATTTACAGTGTTTTTTAACATACTAGATTGTCTTGAAAGGGAACAATTATTAAAATCACAAAAAACTTGCCATGTTTTTTTTCCCCTATGACAGAGTAACAATGTTTTGGCGAGACTTACACTCCCTGCACTAACCTGTACTAACCTGTACTAAATTGAAGGCAAGAAAAAGTCTGATCTTAATCTAGCTGACTAATGATATAAGAATTATTAATATAGCACCTTGTCCAGTCCTATAACATACTACAGCTATTTCTCAAATGTAGTACAAAATACCGAGCCTTGTGTTGTGATGTCATCCATCGCCTTTTTTACGCTAGTGGAAAACCAACACCTTGAAGTACAGTAGTTTTGGTACTTTTTTGAAGTACCAGAAGTATGGTACCTGGTGCAGTGGAAAAGTGACTTGGACAGCTTTACAGCTCTGTATCTTTCGTATACGCTGAACGTTCTCTGCTATGTTCCAAGCTTCTGTTACTTCTGGGTCACAGCCTGGGGGGTGGGGCATGGACAGGGAGTCTAGGCTAGTTGGAGTCTGACTGAACGTATACATGCAGGAGTAAATTGACTCCCATTCGTACTATTAGTCTGACTAAGAGAAAATCGACTTAGTGTGGTTTCAGTCAGACTAACATGTTAACAAGTACTTTAAAAGTCTGGTTTAATTCGGACTAACACAGTAATTTGATTTTATTAGTGAGTTTCTCATGAATCGTAAGATGAAAACAAGTGACCTAATAGGAAGCATAATGTGGAGGTTTTAAGTGTCTGAAGTGCACTGCTAGGACAGTTTATAACAGGCTCCAAGAAGCAGGACTGAAGTCCCATAAACCAGGTTTCAGTTTGCAAAAAAATATATAGTATTTACAGATGGTCACTCATAAGCTGAGAAATAAAGCAAAACAATATGCTGAGGTCTCGTGTTTTTCCACGGCAGTAAATAAATAAGAGTAATACAACTCAGTTCATGGCAGTATGTCAGAATGCGTTTTCAAATAATTTATTTTACAAAACTGCAAACACAATTAGGACAAAATTAATATTAAAATAAAAAAAAAAAAAATTAACTACATCTCATCTAAATCTGGTGTTCTCTGCTATTGAGTATGGTCACATTTCTATAGCAATAAACACCCCTATAACCTTAGTTATTTTTTAGCACGGTCTGTTCTTAAATGTCACGGGGAGACTGACATGCAGAAGCTATTTCGGTAGGTGTGCATGTGTGAGAGATTGGTGTGTGAGCGTGCCCTGTGATGGGCTGCCCCCCCCATCCTGGGTTGTTCCTCGTGCCCGTAACTTCCAGGACACCAGAAGGATAAGCGGTTGAAAAATGGATGGATGTTCTAGTACTACTGACTGAAGTGATGTGGGAGGGTCTTCAAACTCTCAATTATCACCCATATGACTCACTAAAACTTGAACTAATTGTAGCCAACTCACAACCACAAATACCATAATGACTCCTATTTTGAACATCTACTTGTGAATTTGTCAAGAAATCTGTTACCTTGTGTGTACCGAACTGACAATGATGGAACCATAAGTCACATGACAAATACATGTACTGTTACAGTCATAATACACTTTATCTACGCATACATACTCTTATACATACTCTTATACATAGATGCATAAACAAATACTACGGTGTAAAATTATGCTTAAATGATTTTCATATTGGTGTAAAACTATAATATTGTCAGCACATCAGCTTAATCACATCAAAACCAGTAATATTTTCAAAATCAGTATTTTCAGCAACCATTCAATACACCCGTGTATATTTTTACTCAACCACTAGGACACCTTATTTGACTAATCAATACTTCATTAAGTTATGTAACTAATTAAGAAAGCTGTAGGTAATAAGTACGTGGAATGGCCGGTGTCTCTCTGAGGAGAGGTTTGAGGACCAAAGTGGTGGTCCGACAAGACATCAGCAATATTTCAAAGAACCTAAGACACCCTTGATAAAATTGTGTTACTGTTTAGCTGCATATGTTCTCATGTTAAATTGTGTCTTTCTTTTTGTCTGAGCAAATATACACTTAGTGCCAAGAATAATATACATCTTTTTCTTTGACTCGTTTGCATAGTAGCAGAGTTGGACTGGCCATCTGGTGCACTGGGCATTTCCCTGGCACGCTGATAGGGGTATGGACTGGCAATATTTATAGCAGGGGACCCCAAAGTCCAGAGTTTGATTTTTAAAATCTCGGTCTGTCCCTGCGCAGAACTGTCCGCACATACCCACACAGATAAATATATACACAGACACTCAGTGGCCAGCTTATTAGGTACAAACAGTCTGCTCCCACAAGCGGAGAACCACCTGGCTGTACCTGAATACATTCAGCAGGGGCGGATTAACTAGAGGTGACAGAGAATCGTGTGATAAACATCCTGCCAGAGGATGCCGTTCAGCTGAAAACACCGAGGGTGAGGATGTTTAACAACCCTAACCCTGCACTCTAGCCCCCCCACTCTGATCTTGACCTTTTTTTGGTAACACAACACATAGATCAAATGTCCACTCCGGCTAAAATATTATAATCCTTAAGAATACACTCTAACAACATATGGCCAAACGTATGTGAATACCCCAACTGGTGAGCGGAATTTCCTGTCTAATCCACACCCTCTGCTAACTCAGGTGCATAATTAAGCACAGAGTCATGCGATTTCCTGTGACAAACATCATCAGAATGGGTGGTTGTCGCACCGGAGAGGCTAGTGACACTCCGCTTGGCCCCATCAACGGACGCCATGTTTCCAACAACTGAGTTTGCCCCATTTATGCCCTGCTAGGGCAGACCTGGTGAACCACAAGAGAAGAGGCCGTGAAGGACAAGACGTCCGGGAAGAAGGTGTAAAGGAGCCAGCGAGCTGGGCTCACGGATCACCCAACATCAGGGCCGCAAATCCGGCAAAGCCCCAGCATCCAATGGAAAGCTTTTCCCGAAAAGTAGGGACTATTAAAGAAACAATCAATAGACCAGCTTCATATCACTACCTCTGATTTCATATAGTGTACATTAGATTTGACCAATCTGCAGCTACAATACCACCACCCCCCCATTAGCGAATATTATTGACAGCACTCCTGCCCCCACCCTGATCAGTTGGCACCCCGAGTTTTGATTACCCTATTATTAACATTACATCATCTAAAATTCCCTCTCGTTTATCCAAAAAATTGCTCAAATGGCCCTTTAGGGGCCCCTACCCATGTCAGCCCAGGGCCCCCAGAGACGCTCCTGGCCAGATTCATCCAAGCCAACATTCCGGTCGCATGTGCAAAAACACAAGCTCAGTATAACTGTACTGCATCTCTGTACCTGTCTATCCTTAAAGTGGCTCTAAAGACAGAAGGGGAATCATACGTGGTACTGTGTAGGGGTACCTAATAAAGTGACCTCCGGGTGTGTATATACAGATATATAAAACAGAACAGAATAGTGACGCTTCAGTAATCTCCATGAGAAAATTCTCTATTCGCCTACCACATCTTGCTCTCTATGAGACACATGCACAAGGGAAAGCACGCTTGGGGGGTCACAGCACAGGGTCAGCCAGTGTGCAGAACCCCTGTATTTGGGGGTTAAGGGTCCTGCTCAGGGACCAAATGGCAGAATCGGTCTTCCAGCCCCAGGATTCGACCTGGTGACCTTCTGATCACTGGCATGGGGTCCTAACCCACTGAGCCGCTCACGGTCTCCCATACGAATGCAGACCTGCGTGCAAACCTGTGATCTGCTGTTTACAAGACAGACTCTAAGCCAGGTTCTCACAAATGCCGCTTCACATGTTATCTCTAGCTACACAAATATGTGCATAAGTATGCACAAATGCATGAGGATATACAGGCGTGAGTTCACATCCTTAACCACTGACTCTAGCATACTGCACATTACGGCATTACATTTGTGTTTTGAGGAGAAGCACCAGTCCCTGAAAGGGAGCCAAGTATACAAAGCAGGATGAACCACAATAAGATGGTGGTACAGAAGGCAGTGCTATCGTTTGGCAACTAGAGGGTTGCTGGTTCGAGCCCTGCTTACTCTTGACCCCATCAAAGTGTCCTTGAGGAAGACATTGAACCCCAATTGCCTCTGCCACCGGTGTGTGGATGGGTGAATGTGAGGCATAAAATTGTAAAGCGCTTTGAGTACTCGGAAGAGTAGA
>JABFDZ020000040.1:8529156-8542206 GCA_019775955.2 Pollimyrus isidori | reverse complement strand
CATAAAATTGTAAAGCGCTTTGAGTACTCGGAAGAGTAGAAAAGCGCTATATAAATGCAGTCCATTTACCATTTACAAAGCAGTATGAACACGATGAATATGCCACTCACATAGTTGGGCTGGATGTCCTGCAGCGTGTGCTGAACCCCGTCGTCAACAACAACTACGGTGACCCCAGAACCCGTGACGTTGCGTTCCCACACCCCTGTCACGTTGATATCCATCCCCGCTCTCACTTCATTGTGCTGATAGGTGATGGGGCGGGGCGGGGGATTCACAAAGCAGGAGAGGCGAGGATTAGTTTCAGAGAACCAGAAAAACAGCATCGCACAGATGGGTGGAGAAGGAACATGGCGCTCTGTGAATTACAGCAGATTTAATGCTAATGCTAGGCTAATGCTAAGTCAGCACTATTGTAATACTCAGCAACGGCATCAGCTCTCCTCTTGCTTACTTTGATGGGATCATAGTCCTGTCCTAGACAACCATGATAATCATTACATCAAACTGAGCGCGACCGGCACACAGAGAAAAGGGTGCGTCTCACCAGATGCCACTGCTTAGGGTATCTGGGGTCGTTAAATTCAATGCTCCGCTTGGCTCTGCGCAGGGGTTGCTCCTGAGAGTGCCAAGCCACATCAGGATGGGCAGCCAACACCTTCGCGGCTGCCGAGATTTCCTCTGGCGGCCCATGGGGGGCGTAGCAGAACAAGTAGTGACCCTCGAGCTGCCCAATTTGGCCCCAGTTTTGAAGTCCAGCCTCCTGGGCCACTTCTTCGGCGAGGTCGTCCAGTCTGCGCCCGTCTTCATCACTGGCGCCCAGTCGCACCGCCCAGGACCGGCCGGGCACGCAGGCACCACTTTCTGGCCACCCGAAGCCCGGGTGGGGCTTGACGGTCGTCAGGGTTATCGGCAGCAACAGGAGGGCGTGGAGGTGCGACAATGAAAAGGCCATAACACTGAGCACGCCTCCTCACCTCTGCTCCTCCTCATCGACCTTCTCAGAGGGTAGGAGAATCAGGAAACACTGAAAGGAAGAGCAGAGGAAGGGATTGTAAAATAAGCCAAGTGGAAAAACCCAAGCGGTGAAGAAGATATGGCAGGAAAGAAATTTTTAAGGAAGAAAACAGGCAGTATGAAAGAGCGAGACACGGAAACACAAGCAAATAGTGAGTAATATACAGAGAGCGCAACATTTCCATAATGGTGGTCAAATTTCACAGCAATGGTACTGGCAACTCCAGTTACCCAGCAATCTAACTTCAACACATTATCACACTGTCAACAACGCTGCCATTTTGAAAGATGGCACAAAACATGTCTGGCATCTAGCTGTTAACACTGCCTGCAGTTACTGTTGCATTTCACAGTCTCCATCTCGATTACATGAGTGTACATGTGGCATAATTTATTGCTAAAGTCAAATTCACTGCCTTTAGATTGAGAGTGCCTAAATCAACTGCACAATGTTTCCCAATGTCAGACAATATAGTGGGCAACAGGCTACTTCCAAAAGCTACATGATTTTAGGTCCGATTTTCCCACCTCCAATACTTTTTGTAGGCTGCTGATAAAACCCCCAGATTGAGGGCAAATCGGTGTTCCATCAAAACTGGCAAATTAGCGCTCAATCACTATGTGTGAACTGTTAACCATGCAACCAAAGAGAGTGGCCAACACATCAGTGATGCCTGTCAGATATCTAGCAGGCTAACATCTGGACCTGTCGTTGATTCCAAAACCAATAATGTGAAAATTTTTGCAAGTACGGTGACGACCTACAGCCAAAAACAGCGCAAGACACGGCAAGAGGTGAAACCAGAGGCAGGAGTTTCAGAACAATTTGTAGCTCACTGACACTTTAACTGTGGTTTCCCAGTGTCATTCACATATGTGATTTTGTGACTAAATATGTAGTTCAGAGACCAGACAGACTTGTCAGCGATTCCTCTTTCAAAAGGTCTTTATTTAGTGAGTGACCCCCTGTTGCTAATCAGTCATATAGTCTGTAAACCACAAGACTCCCGATTACAAAACGACAAGTTGTGTAGTGCAGTGATCTGACGAGTTTAAAAGTTATGTATTGTGAACATAGCATTACGTGAAGCTTTTTCACAAAGGCTCACAAGAGAAAATAAGGTAACGGTCAGCTATCAGTAGCTGCATATCTATGTTCACTTTAATCATGCTACACAAATGGGCGCTGTTATCTATAATCAAACTGACTTGTTAGCCATATGGTCATGATGGTTTACAGGAATTACAGAAGACATTATTTTCTGATTTGATCAACTGTACGAAAAAGAAAATACGGTAATGTCTCTCACCTTTACCTCACGTCACACTTCCGTCAAAGTCTGTTGGGGAAAAAAAAGAACTTAAGATATAGCCAGATTACTTGAATTTCTAATTTCTAAATATATGGTTCTTATACAACAGCTCGCTGCGTTATATTACTGTAAAATATTAATGCTCTTGGTAAAGCAGTGGATCTTGCCAATCGTTTGTATAAATATATTTCAAGCGGCTTGGTACTTCGTTTCAACAACCTGCTAAGCTTATGAAAAACCCAAGGAAAATACGTTGAAAGCAAACCGAAACCGACACGAAAAGTTTACTGGAATAGTTTTGTACTTTCATGAAGTACCCTAGCCGTTTCACTTTGACAAGCAAAACCTAGGGTACAATCGTGGTACTGGTAGGTATCACGTTAACGGCACAACACTCGCATAACAAAACCTATTTCTTACCTTAGCGCCGAGAAATATTTACAGCAAATAGCAGGTTATATTTTCATTCTGACGCAGGAGCACAAGAGCATAACTTTCATTCGGCAGTATAGCACGTCCCGCTGTCCGAGCGTGATCCCTCCATGTTGTCAAACGACACTTGTGCTTCCGCGTCGTCCGACCAAATCAGGGGGTGACGTCACTTCCGTCAACACTCCCCCAGACAGATGGTGCCTTTAAAAACACAGAGACGATAGATAAAAACGTATTATTTCAGCTAACATGACGCCACTGCGTTTTGTTCACTTTTCTCTCATCATGACCATATTTAAGGCAATAAATAAAACGTAATTGAACCACACGGGGGCGCGAGGATGACTTGTATGTAATTTTTAAGTAAATGACACTGTAAATGGTGCCTTTCTTGAAACGTCACCAAAAGCACGATATTATGAAAAACAGGGATTCCTCCAAAATGTACTATTCCGCTTACTGGTTGCCTATGTGACCTGTGTTTATGTTGGGGGCATCACTGTTTTTGAGTGGGGATTGAATCCCGACCTAGACACCTGTTCCCTACCTAAATAGGTAAGCCAGCATGGCTTTATTGTAATACCATCCGTGTACAGGTATACACGAAATAACGCCCCCTCAGGACCACAATGCAACATACGGACAGCAAGTGACAAGAGGTGGGGTGTCACAGTCGTTGAGCTGTAGTTTGTGAAAATGTTAATTTTATGTACGTCTCAGCAGCTTTATGGATATATGATTGTACTATATATATATATATGTGTGTGTGTGTGTGTGTGTGTATTCTTTGTTTGCAGACTCATGGTTCATTACTCACAGAGAAAAGAAATCATTCACACAACAATAGCCCAAATAATCACCGTGTTTTGCATATCAGTACGTCATTAAAACGATGGAACATAATTACAAATTGCATTTCTTTCTTTAATAAATGGCTCATAAGGTTGCGAGCTGCCCCCATTAAGTTAAAGAAATGACGGTCATCTGCCTACCCACTAATCTTTCATAGCACATATGCAGTACTGGGCTGTGGTGAGCTTGCAGTCTATCCTAGAAAACACAGGGCCTTTGGCGGGGGACACCCTAGACAGAATGCCAGCCTATAATAAGTGTTATGAGAACTTATTGTATTATATTTTTATGATTATATTAGATCAATCTTATTATCCAACCACTCATTCTACTCATAGTCACCAGGAAGCCTGGAGCCCTGATTTATTATTATAAGGGAAATATTAAACCTTGAAGTCACTGTATGATTTTAGTCTGATTGTCCACAATACATCATCCTCACTGTTCCTATTTGTTCTCCTCTCGGACACACACACACACACAAACACACACACATTAGTAATTATATCTTTGTAGGGACTCTCCATTCATTTCTATGAGGAAAACTCTAATTCCAACATGGCGACCTTAACCCCTACCCAGCCCTAACCTTAACCATAAGTAACCAAACAAAATACTTTTGGTATTTTTAGTTTTTTTTAATTGCATTTCTTATAAAACCGACAAAATATGATAATAAAAATGTCCCCGCAAATCTGATCCCCACAATGTACAAATAGCAAAAATGCATTAGGTGCCAGCTGATGTGAGTGCTGAATGAGATGCCTTGCAGTAATGGACTGAATCACCCAGCAAAGAGGATGTCAGGTGACACACCCCTGCAGTTCATTACTTCCGGGAGCTAAGGACCGAAAAAGAGCAGAGCAGAGCCTTATACACAAGCTGATATAGAATGAAGGGATTAAATAGTGTCCGTCATTTAAGAAATAAAAGTACTTGATACTTGAAATGCCACTTTCAGTTTTTTTCACCTAATAATTTTACTATTTTTTTCTGTTACCTTTACGTCTAATTTAGTCATCGTCTTTGAGGTAATAATCCATCTACTTCACAATGCCTTCTACTTCCCACCCTGTACCTTATTTTGTTATATTGTACCTAAACAGATAGATGACGGTCCATCACAAGGCCCACACACATTTTAGAAGTATTGATTAACCTATGAAAAGAAGGAACTTGATCCCCAGAGAGGAATTTATGTTGTCCAGCGTCATCAGAAACATAAATAACTCCACGAACAATATCCTTTACTCCTCATCCTTCATTGCTACATCCCACAATCACAGAATCATCAGAGCACTTCTGCAAATGGCGTGGACCAGAGTGTGAAGTCAGCGGCGTACCGAGTAAACAGTAATGGCGTCCCTTGCACTGGATGAACTGTGGCCTGTCAGTGATGTAATCTATGATCCAGGTTGCCATGGCATCCTCAGTCTGCATCTCCTTGAGCTTTGACACCAGCGGGGAAGGCAGGATGGTGTTAAACACACTGGACGTGTCAAGGGAGAGAATCCTCAAGATGTTGCTCCCTTCCCCCAGGTCTAAGGGGCTCTGTCAATGTTTTATAAGATTGTAAAAAATCGATCAGTGCCTGGTATGCAAACCAAAATAAGTTTTCAAACTGGTGGAAGGATGGAAACTTGGGGAAATCCATCTTACCCATATATATATATATATATATATATATATATGGGTAATCATGACCTGATTCTTCCTGCCATCTTACAGTTTTTGTCATGGTGTGTCTCTCCTGCTTCAGATTTTCAGAGCCCGCACGTATGGAATTTCCCCACTCCTCTTATGAGGAACAACTGCAGGTAGATTATTGGGAATTATCCTGTGCCTGATTGAATGGTCTGTATCCAGTGAGTTTCAGTGTTGTATGGATCACCTTTACCGTTTGATTTAAAGTGATCATTTCTGATACTTATTTGTGTCTGTAGTTTTTGCCTCCTACATTCATGCTATAAAGATGTAGTAACATCCAGTGAGTATTGTACAGGGTCTGCAAGCTACTCCATGTATTTTATCACTTCCATCCAAATAGTGGGATGACACTCCCTTTTTTGAACCAGTGACAGGCTCCTCTACAACATGCTTGTGCCTGTGACAGGAGAAGCTGGCAGAAACAGAGCACGAAATAGCAAGTTGCACCTGCTTTATCTCCCACATTACTCAGCCGTTACTCTGAGACTCACTGTTTATGCTTATGCAGCTTCCATTGTGCTTATGAAATCTTCGCGTCATATTGGCCACATCCTTTGTATTCAGCACAAGGCCTTTATCCCCTAAGTACACGCATTTTGAATTTTGTTACAACAGCTGCTCATAGAGTTACTAGAACAGCTAATGATCTAATATGTGTAAATATAAACTAAAATAGTAAAAAGGAATTTTAAAGTGTAACAAGGTGGAATGGGGTGGCTGAGTAGCTCACTAGATAGAACTGTTACCTCACACCTCCTGGGTTTGGGGCTTGAATCACTATTGTTATTAGTGTGTATGTGTTTGTATTTATTACATTGTGGGGACCTGTAACTTTTCTCTTTTTTGGTCTCCATAAGGACCAAAAATTTTATGGAAATCTATGAATGAATTAATAAAACTAAAAATGCCAAAGGTCTTGTATTTAATTTGGTTACTTATGGTTAAGGTTAGGGCTGGGTAGGGGTTATCATATCGGTTATTATTGTTGGGATTACGGTTACAGCCATAGACATTAATGGAGAGTCCCCTCAAAGATACAAATGCGCGTGTGTGTGTGTAGAGATGGCATGTCACCCCTGTCATGGTGGTCACCACTGGAAGCTCCAGTCCAAGGACATGCGGTTAGGGTAACTGGCATCTCTAAACGGGCCGTTTTGTGTGCCTTGCGTTAGACCAGCATCCCATGCAGGAATCTACTGCAGCCAATACTGCCAGGGATGAGTTCCAGTCTCCCCAGTGACCAGGATTAATGGTTAGTAGATGAATGGTTTTCAGGGATGTAAGCGTGAAGCATTTTTTTCTTTTATGAAAGAAAGAGGTCACACTCTTACTGGAATGAACTGGGACTTGTTTGCATAACCTTTTATGGACATGCCCTGAGCCAGGAGAACTGGATCATCGAGTGAGGTCATTACTCCGAGACGATTATATTATGTACTTTATTGAATGTCAGTACAGTCAGGTTCACCTGAGTGAGATCCAGGGCAAATTATTTACAGCAAATCAAACAGACCAGATGAACTCGCAGGCTTCATTAGACTTCATTAGACTTCATTAGACTTCATTGTACTTCTCTATGCATCGTTCTTTTTGTGTACATTTATACATGTTATTTGCTATAATCACAACACTATTCATATCTATAACTGAAGAGGGGATTGAACAGTTGGGGTGTGCAGTTGCATATAAAGACTGTACATCTTAAAAGTTTGAATTAATAACCCTTGAAAAGACCTAGATATGTGCCAAATCACATCAACTTAAGAATTCAGTATAGTTGATATTCTTCCCTTTAAACATATGTTCTTGCATATGTCTATGTAAGAAAACGTTGTACGGCTAGCATTTCTGTTCTATTTCAGGGGACACTGCTGTGTGAGTACTGGCACTGCTGATGTGAAAATCAAACAAAGTATTGATATTCCCCAAAGTCCATCTCTCTGCCGTAGATACAAGGCAGCATTACCCATGTGCAAAAACGGGCACAAACGCTCATACTAGCTCGTCCCAAATCCCAGTCAAAATTGCTCCCCCCAAAACACGGGTCAGTGAGGCAGTCCACCGCCTACATATCTGAACTGGACTGGAAAGTGAAGTTTCTCTTCCCCGTGCAGTGAAATAGGGAGATAGTCTTCTACTCTCTTGGCTTGTTCTTAAGTTCTGATGCGTTTGGTCCGCACCACTGGACTATACGCACACCAGAACAGTACAAAACAACATCGATTTCCAGTGTGCTGGCCTGCCTTGTTTCCCGTGACACCACTCACCCCCGTCCCACCCCCTGGTCCCTCCTCATTTAAGGAGAGAGATGTCGTCGGCGAAATCGCCCCCACCCAGACGGAGGCAGCGGGTGAAGCGCCATTGGCAGACAATGAGGCACAGAGGCAGCATGAAGAGAGCACATATGCCAGCCATGATGTAGGCGATGGTCATCAGGGTAGACTCGTCTGTCTGAGGTATGTTGTAGCCGCAGTCCTCCAGGTCTAAGCTGTGGAACGGGCCCTCCACCGAGGCTGTCCGGAATTCATCGTGAACTGAGCCGGTAATTTGGGGGGGAGGAGGGGTGGGGGTGACAAACAAAAAGACCGGTCATTGTATGGCAGGACTGCATGGCAGTTGGACGTCTTACACCGTGACAGAAGGACCCCAGCAGTGTTTTTTTTCTAGCTGGTGGCTAAACCCAACAGATTCAACAAATTAATTTAACAGCATCAGTGGTGGCATGTTGGCTCAGTAGGCCGCACAAACCTCCGACGTCGAACACTCGGGTATTCCGGTCTTGCCTTCAGCTCCGTATGTGTGCTGTGCATGCTCTCCCCACGTCCGCAGGAATCCCTCGCATAGTCCAAAGACGTCCAATCGAAATCAGTGTTTCTCAAGCCAGGCAACGTATCAGATGGTCCACAGCGGGGGAGACCAATAATATGGCCCCTCTGGGATCCCCGAAGAACGGTTTGAGAAGCACTGCTCAAAATTACCCTATGTACAGTATATGACTGCATGTATGCGTGCTGTAATGGCATCCCGTCCTGGGTCTACCTTCTTCTTGTGTTCTTTGCTGCCTGGGATAGGCTCCAGGGCCCCCAATACCCCATGGGGGGATTAACAAAACCTGTGTAACTGCCTTTACTGAATTCCAGTTTGTTAATGAAAAGCATGCTGGGCCCAAGCACGGCCAGGCATGCAGCGCCTTTATGTGCCTTTGTCCATTTTGCACCTTCAGCACAACCGCACTCATTGGAGCACAAAAAAATAAATAAAAAAAGAGTCGTCCGTGAATGGTTTCCACGGTGACCGCACAAACGGTGCTCTCCCCGCGCCCTCCCACGTACCGTGGCAGGTGCTGACGGCGAATCCGATGCGCCTCCTCTGCCGGTCGAACACCACGTAGAAGCCCTCCATGATCACGGCGCCCATGACGGTCCCAGTGCTCGACTGGGACACGGCAAACTTGTAACAATCTTCCTGCGCCGACGCCACGTCCTCCACGGGCCGGAGGTATTGCTGCCGGGAGACGGGCCCCCGTTGAGGTGCACAGCGTTTAAGCACTAAAAGCGGCTCCCGCATTAGAAACTGATGTTATCCGCGTAAAAAACGGTTACATCAGTGCTTGTATCGAAATGCAAAAGCAATATCAAACTGCTATGCCGTCGTTGTTTTATATACAAAAATGAAGCATTTGCAATACACAAAAAAACACACACATTTTAGTATGACCAAAACCCAATCAAGAAAAGCAACAGCGAGTGTTAATTATATTCGTAGTAATAAGAAATATTCAGTGGTGGACAGTTAAAAAGGAGGACAGGTCCAGGCATCAACAGAGGCACGTAGGCCAGGACTGGTGGAACGACAGGACTGACGGCCATAGCAGCTCACAGACAGTCGCTGCTGTCCGTCGGCGATGCGTCCGCCTGGCTTCCACCGCGGGGCCTTTTCACAGGACGCCTCACACACACCCCCCCCCCCACCCCCCGCCGTACCTGGGGCAGGATGGAGATGCGGAAGGACTGGTTGCGGTTCTCGCTCATCAGGTAGAGGGAGATGACCGGGAAGATGTGCCAGGGAGTGGTGCCCGTCTGCCAGCACACCAGCTGCTCTCCCAGCCAGAAGCCTGATGGGAACTGCTCGGTCTGCCGAGTCCGGGGGGGTGGGTGAGGGATGAAGGGGGGGCACACAGTAATAAAAGTGATGATGAGCTACAGCAGAATCACTGAAACTGGTGAATATGTTAAGTATATTCCACATCCTTCATTTGCCTTTTGTACATTGGTAGATTGGAATTCTTATATATTAGGGATGCACCGATACCAATACTACTACGGATACTGGATCCGATACCGTCCTTATTTACTCGTCCTTGTAACAATGTAACACCAATGCCTACAACCAATACCAAGTAATGACGTATCAGTGATGTCATTCATATATCATATCATGGAGCAAAATAATGGGACAAAATGTTTGCAATGAGAAGATACTTCAAAGTTAAGAATGAAAACAAAATTAAAGCAGTCTGAAGACTGTGTTCTACTGAACTATCCAGAGGAGGATAAGCCGGTTCATACAACATGGCGTGAAGAGAGAAAAATTCAAACTGTAACCCTCTTGCAAGTAGAATAACAGCAGCTCTCCCAGTATAATGTCAAAATGGTGGTAAACATGGAGCGGAATATTATTCGAGATACTGTTTTCCACAGAGACTAAAAGGTCGAGAATCAGCACCGCTAATCAGCATACCCCACCGCCCCCGTCTGGGAAGATTAACGGATTTTCCATATATGGTTTATTCATGCTTTCACGTTTTTTTTTTTTCACCTAATAAAATTACGTGCCCTGCTTAGTGCCACATGTGTGATTTTGATCGTGTGTGTGGTGGGATGATTTTGATATTGGTCATCCCGAAATTTTAAAATTAAAACATTGCATATTATTTTTTTAGACATCCTAACTGGTATCAGTGAGTACCAGAAAGCAAGTACTCGTACTCGTACTCAGTATGAAAACAATGGTATTGTTACATTCCTGTGCCTTCCTCTCTGTTTCTACACACACACACACATACATATACATATAATTACATACTGTAAAAAACATGACCTAAGTTTCCATTTTTATCAGTAGTAAATTCTTGAAGGAAGACATGTGAGACATGACGTTACATCTATCCTATTACACGAGGTTACAAACAGGAAGCTGATGCAATGCAATCAATGGAGAGGCTGGTGTACATTGCTTTGAGGCGGCCAGCCCCCCCGTTCAGGGACAGTGCTGGGGGAGCCGGGATCAGGGAGGGGTGAGCTCACCGAGGACGCCGCCTCAATGGCCTTGACGGCGGCCTGGAAAACCTTGCGGGGGAGGCGGAGGTTGGTGGTGCCACTGTCCACGATGCTCTTGTCATAGTTGTACTGCGGGGGGGGTGGGATGGGGAGATGTAAACAAGGGAAAGCCTGACCATCTTTTTATAAAAAGACTCGACGAGCATCCATCTCTCCCGCCATAAGTGACTGGAAGAATCAGTCCCCAGCACACGCTGTCTATGAGTACAGACAGAGGCCATAGAACGCAGTTAGATACTTGGTGAATATCAGACATAATCAGTCACTGATTCTCCCAGTACAAATGGGTTTTTAGACTTACTCTCTTGGAGACCCTTCATTGCCAAACCCCTGTCTCCATACGGCCTAAATTTTGTTAATGGGTCATTCCATGCAATGTCTATTTTTAAATAAGCTAACCTCCTTTGAATCCATATTAAAAAAATCATGTTTCCCAGTGGTTAGAATGTCCTTTCTGGGTGTGTGTGTGTCCAACCAAACAAAAGACTGAAATATCTCAAAACTGACCCATTTTGGATCCATTTTTCTACAACAAGACAGGAACAGCGAACAAACAATGGTGGGTTTGGTAAGATTTTGAAAATGGTTCAGTAACCTTTGCACTAAGACGTCTGAGAGCCATCAGTAGGTTCAACAGCTATACGATGCTGTACAGTAAATATTCTGAAAAATGACAAGTAAGATATGAATATAAAGAGTAAATGGGTGCCGTTCCGTTAAAATATTACCCAGCATTCAACAGTAATTTAACAGTAAACATAAAACCTTCCATGTTAGTCCTCTGGATCCTTTCACCTTCACCATCACATCAGCTACAGCACAGATTTAACTGAGAGTACCTATCACTCTTTATAATGGTAATCCTAGGTTACATCTCTAATCAATCTGTTAGCAGAATCATCAGTTCCAATTTAAACAAGGAATTGGAACTGGAGCTGGGATTTAAATCTCCCTGAAATTCAAATTCAGTTCCAATTCTGTTTGCTATTGTTTTTTCCAATGCCAATTCACAATTTCCTGATTTGGACTGGAATTGATTAATGCATTCCGGAATGGCCTCAACCCTGATATCAACTGCAGTATTTAAAAAAACTTTTTACCAGTGTTTTTACTGTATCTTTGTTGTGTTTCTCTGTCTGCTTAAGCAGCGGTTTAAGAATAATCCATGCGGATGCAGGCAAGTTATACCTGACCTGAATCTAAGGAGAGAGTAGGCACTTCCACATGAAGTGCACAGTGTACAAATACATGCACTTCACTCAGGAGTAGGAAGGAGTAGGAAAACACCCATAACACCAACCAGCATTTTCCATCTAGGCTCTCACCTCCTTGCAGTCCATGTTGAGATCCTGCCCATTCACCTCGATGCGCACAATGATGACCTCATAATACCACTCACGGCGTATCGGCGTGTACCACAGATCACCCACATACAGGGAGGGGTCTACCCCCCCAATGATCTGAGGACAGGAGAAAAAAAATTCATACAGCACATATTTTTATATACATACACACGGGCTGGCCCCCCGACCTGGGTTGTTCCCCACCTTGTGCTCATATCTTCTGGGATAGGCTCCGGACCCCCGTGACCCAGAAGGATAAGCGGTTTGGAAAATGGATGGATATATACACACACGCGCGCACACACATATCTCTCTCTCTTTCTCTCTCTCTCGCCACACATTTTCAGTAACCTCTTGTCCTATTGAAGGTTACAGGGGGCCCAGAGCCTATACCGGAAGCGACGGGCGGCAGGCGGAGAATAACCCAGGATGGGACCCATCGCAGGGCACAGTCATACACCATTCACTCACACACCATTCACTCACATGCCATTCACTCAAAAACCATTCACTCACACGCGATTCACTCACACACCATTCACTCACACACCATTCACTCACACGCCATTCACTCACACTCCATTCACTCACACGCCATTCACTCACACGCCATTCACTCACACACCATTCACTCACACGCCATTCACTCACACTCCATTCACTCACACACCATTCACTCACACACCATTCACTCACACTCCATTCACTCATAATCCATTCACTCACACGCCATTCACTCACACTCCATTCACTCACAGGCCATTCACTCACACACCATTCACTCACACGCCATTCACTCACACGCCATTCACTCACACTCCATTCACTCACACGCCATTCACTCACACACCATTCACTCATAATCCATTCACTCACACTCCATTCACTCACACACCATTCACTCACATTCCATTCACTCACACACTATTCACTCACATTCCATTCACTCACACACCATTCACTCACACGTCATTCACTCACACGCCATTCACTCACACGCCATTCACTCACACACCATTCACTCACACGCCATTCACTCACACTCCA
>JABFDZ020000040.1:8494771-8521746 GCA_019775955.2 Pollimyrus isidori | reverse complement strand
GGTGTGTTTGTGTGTGGGCCCGTCGGTCTCGCTGGGGGGCGCGCGCTGAATGATGTTTCTATTACATCGTGGAGACTAAAATGCACCCATTTTTCAGGTACCCACAAAGATCTGTGAATGCAACCAAAAGTCTCGTATTTTGTTTGGTTACTTAGGGGTAAGATTTGGGCTTGGTAGGGGTTGAGGTCTTCATGTTTGGATTAGAGTTTTCTCCACAAATATATAATTACAAACCTGTGTATGTGTGTGTGTGTGCGTGTGTGTGTGTGTGTTTTGGAGAGTAACAGCTTCCTCTGTAATCTCCTTCCACAAGCGGCATTTTCTTACAGCAGCCACAGCAGCAGCCCTACAGCAGAGGGATCTCTGCTACACCCCGATGTTGTTTCCCTGCACTTCCTTATAACCCCCTAAAGGATGCACACTGCAGTCTTACCATGATCTTTGCCAGATGCCCACTTTAAGGGTGAATAGCACTGTCCTTAACCAGAGGCTTTACCAGCTCTTCTTCTGAGGTCGTCTGAAATCAACTCTGATCTGGTCATGTTGCACTTGAATAGATATCTGTTGCGAAGAGTCGGTAACCAATACTGTGTCAAGGCAGGGCAGGTCACACCCACAACTGAATTCACTGGTGTCCAATTACCCTCTATCAAGAGTCCATTGTCGTGAAGGTTCGCATAGTTTTATCATTAATGACCAAGCATGATAAAAACCATTTTCTCCATAAGGGTATGGAAATGTAAAATGTTTTGCTTGTTGTTTGTTAAAGCAAACTAACCAGGCCACATTTTAGGTGCCATTTATGGACAAAATTAAAATAATTCCAAAAGGTTAGCAAAACATAGCAACAGAACATGCAAGTTTTTAATGAGCAACAGCAACTTCGGGTTCAGCTGCAGAGGTGCCAAAAGTCGGCTGAATTTTATTCCCTCGCATAATTTATTAAATGATTTATGACCTACATTTCACATGCATGTGGGGTTAGGGTATGTTATCGCCCAGTATTGCATTGAGTAGTGGAAGGGAGGAAGGATGGAAGGCAGGGAGGGGAAAAAATGAATGGAAGGATGAATGAAAGGAAGGCTGAAGGTAAGGGAGGACAGAAAGGATGGAAGGCGGAACGGAAGGACAAAAGACCAAAAGGAAGGATGAAGATAAAGAAGGACAGAAGACAGGAAGGAAAGCAGGAAAAATGGAAGATAGGATGGAAGGAAAAGGGAAGGCAGAAAGAAAGAATGGAAGCAGAAAGAAAGGATGGAAGGAAGGGAGGTAAGAATGAAAGTTTTGGATGTAAAACCACACAGATGTACCCAGATGTCTGGGCTGATTTAATTTTTTTCCCTTCGGGGCACAGAAGTATCAGACTTTAGAGGCAAAATAAAGGAGAAGCAGGAAGCTGATGGGCTGACATGAAGGCGTGGCACTGATGTGAAGCCAATGGTCGCATCACTTTTTTACACTCTGCCTCAGTAGGAAAACAAGAGCAAAGCCGACTCGTAAAATGCAAGTGACGGGGCCCTCAGAGATAAAAGCCTAGCAGCACCTCTTCTTCTGCCAAAGGAGGCCACCGACTTTATGTCTGCACCTCCTGGGCGTGTAGATTATGCAGGTGAGACCACTATGACTGTTTACTGGGGGTAGGGTGACCTAAAACATAGGTGGAGGAGGTTTTGTTGGGCTTGCCGGGCACATCTGTAGAGAGAGGCGACAGAGAGAGAGAGTTTACGTTATCATTTACCTTTTTGTTGTCTTCATCCATATGCACTTTGTCAGCAATAACGTATTTTAATAGATATTTAACAGATTTATAAGGGCATTGTTACCAGTTAGAAAGTCAGCTCATCATATAGAGGTCACAGTGGTCCACCCTCAATTTGTCTTAGATTGGAATAGTCCATTATTCAGTTTCTCATAGACCTTCTCTGATTGCTTAACACCCATTCCAAATGGAAAGAAATGAAGACCATCGCGCAACTCCTTAAATGTGCATCCTGTCAGCCACCTGCTTCCTTAGAGACTGCAGAGACTTCTGCATGCATCATAACACAGTTGGAAGAGAGAGGGAGGCATTCGCCCGATTTCACCAGCACTCCTGTAGGTGGCCAGCTTCACGGAATGCAGCAGTGTAAAGTTATGAGAAGGTGAGGCACCCAGCTGTCCAACCCTGGCAATGAACTAATGTGACAGACCAAGGTAACCCTCAGGTCCCCGCTGTGAGATGTTCCCTCAGCTGAACTCTACACCACAAAGTTACGAACCTGAGTGTTGGTTCTGCTTCTTCTGGTGCCGTTGCTTTACTTTGTTCTGCTCTTGTTTACTTCCTCGCACCTGAGAGCTGGGAATTGACAAAGGGAGAGGGTACCTTTTGGAGCACAAGAATATTGCAACTCCCAAAAAAGTCCTTGTAACTCAAAACAAGTTAGACACACCCCTCAACATCACGAGATAAGGTGGCTCACAAGCCATATTAATGATATTTGGGATCACTGCCAAGTCTGCAGAAATCATTGGTATCTGGCAGACCTAGAATAAGCACAAAGCGGAAGTATGTACCAGATGTCAGGAAATGCATTTGTGACACAAAGAGTGGACCTGCTATTGTACTTTTTGAGGGAAGTGCTTTACATTGTTTTCCCAGTAAAATCCCATCTATCTCATATAATGGGGTTGTGGTGAGTCAGGAGCCTGTATCAGCAGGGTGCACACACACACACACACATACAGTACACACACACACACACACACATACACACACACATACACACACACACACATACAGTACACACACACACACACACACATACACACACACACATACATACACACACACACACATACACACACACATACATACACACACACACACACACACATACACACACACACACATACACACACACATACACACACATACACACACGAGTGCTTTAGAGTGAGGCCACATGCAGCATGTATGGTTAAATCCATCCATCCATTTTCTAGTGTGACGTTTGGCTTGAAAACCAATATGTTTCAAGGTACAGGTAAATCTGATAAAACTTCCATGACTTAAAAGGGTATTTGCTTCATCATCACCTGACATAAGCACTTGGATTTCAGGAAATAAAAAAATTGAGGTTTAATGCCATAACCAGATTTCCCATCTGGTTTGAAGAAAATAGCCATCATTAAATGCTGAGATGTCAGTTATTAATTAATAGACACTATAATCCAAGGAGGTAATCTAATCCAGAAAGAGCTTGTGGGTATGTGGGTTTCCGCTGCAAGTACCTAATTTGATTACTAATTTTGTGTTCCATTTGAACTTATAACTTGGAAATTCCGAGTTCCTAGTCAGAAATTTCAAATGGGATGCTTCCTGAAGTCGAAATTCTGACTTATGAACTCGGAGGAATCGACACAACCCTGACCTCAGAATTCAGGATGGCTATGCCCTTTACCAAAGTTAAAGTTAAAGCTGTAGTTTTATACTGTTTATTAACACTTGTGTCTTATTTGTGCCTCGTTAAACAGGTCGCACACACAGTCCTGTCCAACCACTATATGTGGAAATGTTGCTACTGTGTTTTTATGTGCAGAATCCCATGTAATTTGTTGTCCATCGATATTGTGAAGAAAGTCTAACAATTAACCGGGCTAGAACTGGGGCCCATTTCAGAAACAATGGATATTTTGGTAACACTTTACCTTAGAGGCCCAAGTAATTTGTTACTCAGTCAATACTGAAGTACAAATCATGAACAAATATGTAACTGCATGAAACACATGAATTATTATGATTGATAAATGATAAATAAACATGGGATCAGTATGTAACTAACACTTAGTTTCTGCATAATTAATACATTAAGTAAGAGTGTACTACTACATTATTTGTGCTTTCACGAGTAAAGTGTTACTTAATCTTTTGACAATCAATTAAGTTACACCAATGTCATTTTTGCTATTAATCAACCCTCAAGTCACTCACCTTCGCAAATCTCAGGAATTTCACAAATGAGATATCCCAAGTAATGGAAAAAAGACAAAATATATCATGCAGCCTATCTGCATCTTACCATTCAGCTGTGTCATTGGACCGAAATCCTTTGGCGAATGGATTGCTGGCTATCTTTAACTGGGTGATCTGATTGGGTGAAAAAGAACAAAGTGGAGAGATAATGAAACGAACAAGAGTTAAGTATTTTATTTACATTGTTTTCCCAGTAAAATCCCATCTATCTCATATAATGGGGTTGTGGTAAGTATTAAGAATTGCAAGAGTCTTCAAACTGGATCATTTTAGAGTGGGCCTTATTCCATCCATCCATGTTCTTTAACCGCTTATCCTGTTCAGGTTCACGGAGGGTCCCGAGTCGAACCCGGAGCCTACAGGCACAAGTGTGCCTTATGATGTGTGATTTTTAGACCTGAACCCTTCAACAAATATGACCAGCTGCAAAAATGTGCTGACTAATTCAGCAGACACTTATTAGGAGTCATGGTCATTAGAGCTGCAGCACTATCCTTTGGCACTAGAAAGCCCCAGACAGAGAATCACTGTGATGGGATGCTGGAACAGTACCCTGTGATTCTGGTAGGCGGTGACTGCAGTGAAGCGAGTCTCACTGAAGGAGAAGGTCAGGAAGTTCGGGTGGGGATGTTGCTGGCAGTGATGTGGGTCCACAAACACCACGTGGAACCGGGGCTGGTACCGGTGCATGGAGTTTAACATTATCTGTACACATATGAAAAGTGTACAGTATTAGTTTGGTTTCCATGGGAATTCAGGAGCCGTGTGTTTGCCCAGGGCACACTCACGTGTCCGTTGTCATCGAGCAGGTTGTTGGTGAGCTTCAGCTGGTCGAAGGACACGGTCTGCTTCATCCACTGGGCGCCCTTGGCGGGGGAGTCCGGGTGAAAGTGCACTCTGCCCGGCATCGCTGGGTCCGCCTGTCCTGCCACCAGCCAGGACGAGCTGTGAAATGCATACCTGGGGGATGAGGTGGGGAGCGAGAGAGATTGATCAGAGAGGCAGCCTCATGGAGCGCCGGGTCAACGGCCAACTCAGCTCAAGCTGAACATTTATGCGTCTCTACAGCGGTGTCTCCCAATCCGGTCCCTGGGGACCCACAGACAGTCCACGTTTTTGCTCCCTCTCAGCTCCCTACTGGGGAGCAGGGAGCTGGGAGGGAGTAAAAACATGGACCGATTGTGGGTCCCGAGGACCGGGTTGGGAGACACCGCCCTATGAGAATGATGATTCCCACCTGTATCTCTTGTTATCCACAGGGATGAAGTCCATCAGGAGAACATACTCTGCTGTTGGGTCCATTCCAGAAATCTGGACTTGAAATGTGGGAAACATCCGCCTGACAAGCAATAATCATAGATGAGCTGTTTTACATATAAGCTTCTTATGTCCATCTGTGGTACCAGGAGCCCGACATGCTAACCTTCCTGCCTTAGTGATGATCATTTCCATACCCAGCTGGTCAAACTGCCTCCACAGTGCACTCATCTCCAGCTGAACTTTGACCCCGGCAACCTGGGGGGCTTTGACACACTTATTACCAGCCTCTGTGCAGGGATTTTGATTGAGCAAGAGAGAGGGGAAGAGAGGAAAGAGTGAGATGTTAGTAATTGTGTATTTCTGTTTGTTGAAGCTGTGAAAATGATAGACTTTGTGTCTCTGCTCTCAGCATTTCCTGTTAGTATATGTACTACATAGTAGGTGAAATGAAGTAACTTGGACAGAATTATCCGAGTGTTTTGTTGTTTGCATGAAGATTTTATAGCCTTTTTTTGACAACGTATAAGAACTTTCTGTGCATCAGAAAGCAAGATCATTTCCAAATTTTCTGCCAAAATAGTTACAGAAGATAGAAACACTGACAACAGAACACTGTAAGTGTTCGATGAGAGATGAAGGAAAGCTGAGAAGATGCTGCCATTAGAGCAGAAACAAACAAATAAATGAGGGGAGCGAGTATCGGATATAAATAAAAATGTCCAGCAGTTTACAACACGGGACACCAAAGAATAGAAACAGCATATAACTGTAATGAATATGCCGATGTATTGTGCAAATGAATAATAGCCCATATTGTATATTTGCTTCTCCAGTGTAGGGATACACTGAGCCTGGATCCTATCCCAGGAAGTTGAGGGACACATTGAGCAGCTTGCCCATGTCTGATATGTGGCATTTTCTGTCACACAAATGAACTACTGGCAACTTTAAGGAGAACGGGTCTTTTTGGAGGGTGAGTGTAACCACAGAAGACTCACACAGGGCCACCACAAGAAGGACTTTAGATAGATAGATAGATAGATAGATAGATAGATAGATAGATAGATAGATAGATAGATAGATAGATAGATAGATAGATGGATGATAGATAGATGTTATATAGTACATGCAAATGACAGACAACATGCAAACCAAAATACACTGATCAAGCAACTATTTTGAAGTTAATTAATTAGACAATGGCAAAGGCCAGATAAGTCCAGGAAGTAAAGTTTCAGACCAAGGTTTTCTTTCAACCGGCCGGCTAAGTATAAAGAGTCACCATCACATCACTAAGTACTCAACTGGTTGGTTGAAACAAAATGTTGGTTCTGAACCTGGACTACCCACCTCTGGGCAATGGTAATTAGCAAAGATGGAGCCTCTCTACCGTCCATGTGAGCTGTGGGTAGACACTCCATGGCTGCAGAACTCAAAGGCAACGTCCATCTGCCTGCCAGTCCTTCAGGTCCTGATATGTAGGGTGATTCTTCCCACTGTTCCATCTCTGGGTTTGTTGCCCAGGTGGGTGTCGCCGCCCGGCCACCATAAATAGATAAAAGACGCTGTTGTATGTCCTCAGATTTATTCTGGGCATCCATCTTTATCAGACTGCAGCTGTATGAAAGCTTTGTCAGTGCAATCACTCGCTGTTTTTCAATCTTGAAAGCTACTTTTTTCAGACATCCAAGTCACTTGATTTATTTTAGCTCCTTTCTTATTTAGAATGAACTCATTGCTAACAGTAGCAAGAACAGCCAGAGCGCCACAGCTGTTAGCCTCAGTAGCTCTCACAGAATCTCCAGGCCATGCGGTGATGTTTCATTGTGTGATGCTCTAATGACAAGGTGAAGCCATCCTAGCACACGCACAAGCACCTGGATGCGCTCATGCTACCGCAGGCTCAACAAGCCCCAGAATCTCCTTCATGACAGCACAACTAGCTGGTTCTGTCTGGACCGGTCCCCTCCGGCAGCAGGCCCATTTGCGATGATGCAATGGCGGACGGCTCTGCTCTTTATAGCGCCAGGAGGGGCGGGTTAGGAAACCACCTGATCCTACCACCAATTAAGCCATCAAAATTGTTTGTGTTGCCTAATAAAAATCAATTCATTCTTACTACAAGTTCATTAATCATGAAGAAGCATAGTTGTCTGGCACCACTCAACACTGAACTAATTGTATTTCCAAAAAAAAAAAGCCTTCACATGGACACACGCTGCGCAAACACCCCCAGGTCTGCAAATGAGAGCCAAACAAGAATCAAGGGAATCGAGAATAATGATGTAAATCTTTGGCCATCAGTCTTCGGATCTCCATTGGTCTGTCTGAACTCTAATCTTCCCGTGTCCTGGGTGAGGCAGCATGTCAGCCCTCCAGCCATCTTGGATAGTCACAGTCTACTGATAAACATCCTTTCCCATAAGGCCTGACAATCAGACGTGAAGAATCACAGATACCCTAGAGCTAAAAAGTGGCTTCTGTCACTATTTTACAAAGTTGCCCATGCCCGGTTTGATATTCGTTTGGTGCAAGTTTTCCTAATGACTAGGGTTGAATTGTGCATTGCATTGAACAGCACTTAGTCCAATGTTATCATTAAAAAAGTGAACACTCTGAGTTAAGTATAGATCGTTTTTATTGTCCTGCCAGACATACTGACACTATATGCAACATTTGGAGATGCTGCCAATTGCCAGCTCTCAGATTCTCATGCGTGACAGACAGCAACACATTAATTTCGCCCTGGATAAAATGCATTTGACATTACTTTAAATGCTTTACATTTGAATTTTGCGAACAGGTGATTTGGTTGGAAAAGGCCTGTTTATTCCTAATAGAAACTCTAGTTTGTGGATGATTTCTGATCCTTTTCTGCACCCGAAGCACAAAAGCTGCTCATTATGCCGCAGATAAGAGAGCAGGTGAAAGGATGGTGCTGAAGAATACAACCTAGGGGCACCTAATCTACCTCCCTCCATAAAAAACGCTTCCCAAAGTCATGCCTCAGCTTGTCAATAGACTAGATTCATTATATTCCCTCATTAATCAACCCACTTATAATTATGCTGTGACAGATGCGACTGTCTCCCAGTGACCCCCCTAACCCTTCTGCTAGGGTTTGCTTGTTGCTTTTTTTGTTGCATTAATGGCACATAGTGGAAGTGTGCCGAAATAACAGTGCAGCGTTTCGTCCTGTATTTTTCAAAATACTCCAGGCATACCCCAGCCATACTCCAGCCATACTCCATCCATGTGGTAACCTTGATTTGTGTTTCCCTTGACATTTTTTAATTGATGTTCATAACTTTCGTACGCTTGATGTATTGGCTGCATATCTGCTGGCGCTGAATCATGATGTTCGAAGGAAAACCAGTGTAATCACTGCCCCTTGAAGTCCTTCATTGTATGACGTTATATATTCATATGAAAAGGTTCAAAGACACTTCTTTAGACTGCTTTGATTTCCTGAAATCATTTCAGCTGGGAGTTCATCAGCAGCCTCGTAAATGTGTTATATGTTGTAGCTTATTTGCCAATGGAGGAGATTTAATGCTCATCACAACAAGGTGTATGGGGAAGTCTCAACCCAGGATCAATTTCTGGTGTGTTACATACGAGTCACAGAAAAAAAAACAGATTCAGTTCTATCAGATGGGTTAGATGATTCCATTCCTATGTCTAGAATGGCTTTATGGGAATTTCTGGTAAACATTATGTTGTTAACTAAAGCCTGTATCCTATGGAGGGAGCAGAAGCAAACAGCCAACAGGACATCTCACTTATGTAGCAGACTGGATTACAAAAAAAGCAGGCTCACAGTTGAGGTCCTTGTTCAAGGGCCCAACAGAGAAACCACTCACCCAACTCAGGGATTCGAACCCACAACCTTTACACACACACACCACCACGAGACGTGAACGCAAGATGGAATGTTCTCATCTTATTACCATCACTCATTTAGTCATTTAACGGCATTTCAACAATTCCCTGTAACGTGGACTTAGAGTCCCTGAGTGAACAGTACATTGTGTGTTCTTTCTTTGGCACTGCATTAAAACCCACAGCTTTGCTCGATGTTGCATAATCCTGTGAATAGTACTGAAGTCCAGCAATAGTGATAAGAACAATGAATAAATAACCCAGGGCAAAGACACTTGGTATTAAATGATATAGATTTTATTGGTCAGACATTATGGGTTGGAGGACTGAGGTGATGATTACAAAGCTGAAAGGTTAAAAAAGAAGAACCCGTGCGGCAGGGTGGGGTTCAAGCAGCAGTTGGGATGTACAGACATCAAACACGGTGGCTGGGCACACACTGCCCTCACATCCTAGAGGAATCACACCACTGGTCAGATCACAACCTGCCACCAATGCAGAGCAAGCTTTATAATGTGTGTCTATGTTAATCAGCTCATTGTCTTTCCTGTTTCTATTTGCCACCATTGTGGCACGAAGGTGTTTCCGGTGTGGTGCTTGCGAAGCGTGTCTTATGCGTGTGTTTGTGTGTGTCCATTAAAGTGTAGGAGAGTGACTGGCGAGGCAGGTGAGCGGGCAGACATTTAGGGATGGGCGCTGTCCTTTATGATGTTAAACATGGCTATTAGCTTTTCCTTCACCTCCTCAGCCAGGGGCTTTAGCTTGCTCTGGATGTCTTGGTTACCGTCCTTCAGGTTGGTGATTGTCTTAGTCAGGTACTCCTTGTATTCCTGGGCAACGGGCTCGAGCATTTCCTTGAGCTCCTGCAAGCGCTCGTTCACCTTGGCACGGACAGCTTCCACAATGGGCACCAGCTTGGACTTGGTTTCCTCGACGTTGGTGGCGACCTTCTCGCGCAGCTCCGCTATAACGGGCTGCATCTTGGCCCGGAAGGCTTCCATCTCCTGGCGATGCTTCTCGGTGTACTCCTTGACGACGGGAGTCAGCTTCTCGCGGTACTCCTCCAGATGATTGTGGATGACCTTGCGCAGCTCCTCCCGCTGGGGCTCCAGCTGCGTGCGCAGGCCCTCGATGTCGGCCCTGATCTTTGCGCGGGTGTCTTCGGTCATGACCGCCAGCTGCTGGCCGTAGGGGACCATGGTGGCCGCAGATTTTACGATTACGTCATGAATCTTGTCCAGGCCCTGAGTCATGTATTGCCTATTGGGTGATAAAGCAGAGAGAAGGAAAGATCTGAGTGGAGCTGAGCGGAATGAAGTTAGATTAACGCCAAGTCCAGGATAACATGGGAATAAAGGACAGAGATATACATCTACAGAGGACCACCGTGGGGTGGGGTGACGTACACCTACTTGTAATCTTTGTACTCTGTGTCATCCAGATGAGTGAGGGCTTTGTTCACTGAATCCTTCACCTGATTCAGGTACACGTCTATAACCGATTTCACATGGTCCACCTGAGAGGGGGCATCAGCCTGCAGGACTCGTGCTTGGGCGCCTGCTGTTAAAAATAAAGTCTTGGGGTTGCTATGTGCTACAGACGTACTAGTAATTAATCCTGCCTTTAGAGAAGCATTACTCCAGATGCACTGATACAAAGGATTTTTACACTCATTAATCTTATTGTTTGTTGAGCTCCTGTTCATGCTCAGCAGAGGAGCTCTATCATAATACATAAACTACTAGATGCCGAGCATTATAAATGGTGCATTTCTTTGCTTTATTCCTAGATTCTGGGGTGACGCGGCCACAGCCAATAGCGATACTGACCTGCGGCCAGCAGCACCACCAGTGCGAGAGCCACAAATTTCATGGTGGACCTCTGAAAGAGAGCAGAAGACAGATACAGTAAGCAAGCCGACAAGGTCCAAGTGGAAAACAGTAAACGTAAGACTGTGGTTATAGGTAATTAGCGATTCCTCTAGTGGTATAGTCATTTATAACCAAGACAATTTCCCCTGTGGAGCAACAAACAATGTTCATTGTCTTCTTAGCTAGTTACTACCAAAAGTGTCTATAATCCTTCTGGGCAATGTCCAGACTCTCACTGCAGGGCTCCGCTGACCACATATTTATAGGGCTTATAATAAGATTACCCCCCCTGCTGCTATCTGTTCTGCATTCCCCATGTTACCTAATTTGCAAGCGCATCACATGGACGTCGGACCTCAGTATAGCTTGCTACCGTGTGACTAATACCATTCCCCGCTCAGACGAAAGTAAACTTCCACCAAATGAGACCGAGTTCGCCGTCAAAGACCTGGGACCCTGATCCTGGGCCCCTGATCCTGGGACCCTGATCCTCCAGGAGACACCAAACGCACGAGGCAGCATGTCCCGTAAATCTGTTTGTCCTCCCTCTCCACCGTTTACTCTCTCCCGCACTTTCTTTCCGAAGGAGCACAGACGGAAACATCTTTCAAGGCCAAAGAGCTCCAGAAGCATAAACCCTGATTTCTCACATTGTGTTTTTATTTTTTAACCCCATCTAATGATCTCATTACAAAAATACATCAGACGCAAACTCTGGAAGAAAAGCGCATCACACTCATTTTTTATAGTGCATATCTGACCATCAAATAGCATAATTCTATTATGGAACGTTTGTCCTAAAATGATCTCTGTGTAAATGCGCAAGACGGTAATGTCATATACTATTACTCTCTGGCATAGAATGAGAAACATCTTGAAGAGGACAAACATGATCACTTTAATTTTTTCTCTACATTTTCCCAGCCATGCAATATTACTTTATACTTTATACAATCCCACATCCATCACTCCGTTCCCTTCTTTCAAGCTTCTTAGACTCACGCTCGCTGCCTATGCTCCCCTCACAAGCCCTCTGCTGTATTTCCCCTGGAGTTTCTCTCTTACCTGTAGTTGCTGAAGCTGTGAGAGTCAGTGTAGCCGGATAGAGCTCCGGGCGCCTTTTATAAGCGGATGGGTGGCAGTGATGGTGGTGTTCATGTCGGCGTGGAGGGTGGACCTCAGCCTCTCACCTCCCCGCTGTGCAACAGAAGAGTTCAAAGGTGATCGACGGGAGAGTCAGCAATCGGCAAACGCACAAACAAACCCCCGACTGCAGCACAGAGATCCAACTAATGACTGCTGTGTTCCCCCCCTGTCATCCACCATCGCTCCCTCTCTGGAGATGCTCTCTTTCAAAAATTCGGGATGTGAAATTAAACTTCACAATGCAACGAATGCTTTGCGATTCGCAGCAATGCGAAATGTTACTTTGGCAATATTTCTCTGATGGAGAAATGCATCTCGAGTGGATTTTCTTCCACTCTGAAAACAGTGTTACCCACTGTGGTGTAAATGTGTTTTGCACCTTTAATGACCTGCCAGCATTATACAATGGAAAGACATCCGACCAGCAGTTCACCTTGCATAACAAAGGGACTTGAAACGGTTCTAAAAAGAGCGGCTCAAACAGTTGGCTCACCTGCAGGAAGTCAGGCCACTGGCTGCAGCACACAGAATGCTCAGAATGGTGTGTCAGCTCTGTGCTTTGTGTTTATTTGCTTGCCGACTACTTATTTATCTTTAGTCTCTTTCATGCGTTTTGGCTATGAATTAAACAAATACATTTTTCAGAATTTTTTTCAATTTTTTTTAAATACAAAAAATATCCCTGAAAAGAATACATTTTTTTTGTTAATTCCTCTCTTGAATTAATAACATTCCTGGTCAAAGCACCACT
This sequence comes from Pollimyrus isidori, assembly GCA_019775955.2. Taxonomy (NCBI): domain Eukaryota; kingdom Metazoa; phylum Chordata; class Actinopteri; order Osteoglossiformes; family Mormyridae; genus Pollimyrus; species Pollimyrus isidori. The sequence goes on along the minus strand of JABFDZ020000040.1, from coordinate 8,508,824 downwards.
TGAACAGGCAGAGCAGTCACCAGCCAGGGCAAAAGACAATAGCTAGTTTTCAAACGTAGTTTTCAAATAAATAAATAAATAACTAAATAAATACATCTGTCTTGAAAGGCTTAACATTTAAGGATGACAGTCCCATTGTCTGATAGCGGGTCCCATGATAAGAGCATGAAATGAAGTTATCTCTGGAGGTGGTCAATCAAGGAACCCTGACCGAGCGTAATGGAGCAATTGGCCAGCAGAGATAAACAGAGAATGTTGAAACACGAAAAGAACACTGCGGCTCTGTCACCTTTGGCAACCATTGTCAATCAAATTACACTGCCTGCTGCAAAATCTACCAGGCCAAAGGGGCATTGTTGACTCTGCTGTTGACTTGCTGAATTGCCTTTGGACTTTGCTTATCACTTTGCTTATTCCTTTTACCTCTGTTGCTACGAGCCTTTTTTCCTCCTGAAAATGCTTCTGAATTTTAATTAATCCCCCTGTCCTGCTGTGTTTGTTTTTCTTTGAAATTCTAAATCTTCCCCCATTTCAGCAGTGGTGTCCTGACAGCTGTATCTAAGCTGGCGATTGTACTTATTTAAGAGAGTAAATTACCGATCGAGTCGCATTTCAATTTTATTAATCAATAAGATCGCTGATGTCTGTGGTCCAGGAGTAAACAAGGTTACTTCATGGAAACATAACCTGCATTGGTTTTAGACTCCTTTGCAGGTCTTCTTGCAGTGTTGACAGTTTCAGGAAATATCCTGTAGCAGAACTGTATGGATGTAAGTGATTTTATGCTGACACCTGGTAGGATGAGGACAGGATTAGAGCAAACATTCACAGTTGATATAATCTCTCTTTACTTCACTTATCCATTCCCCAGCTGTCTTCAAAAAACTTAAGATCGTAAGATGTTTCATCCATTTTTGTTTCCATTTTATTATTATTTTTTCAATTTGGGTAAGTAACAAATTATGGGAAAAAATGTGTCAAGCTGGTGTGCTAAGCACCTGGGAGAAAGGAATGGTAATTAAAAAATGAATGATCAAATGAAAATGTGCACTCCGTCCCACAGTGAGGTCTGCTACAAGCAGACATTACATGCTGCATCAAATACTGATGGTAATTTAGTAGTAAAAATTGCCGCTGCAGTATCTGAAATAATGTTTTAAGGCTTGTAACTGCAGGGTATTTATAAATCTTTCAAGTTAAATTATTTTACCAGAGCAAAAAAAGAGATGAGAAGGTGAATCCTTTAAAGAAATGCATCCTTCCTAGTTTTCTCTGACCCCCCCCCCCCCCCAGCTCATTTATCACCATTTGTCCCGTCATCGTTCCTCTCAGTGATTGTCGCCTATGGTCGTCAATACCTTGCTGCTGGGGACACACAGGATTGGAGCATGTGTTCTAGAATTTATAACCCTGTGAATAGTAGATCAAAGGTTTGATGTTCCAACGCCCAGATTCCATTGTCTTAATCTATACTGACTTAGGTCCAGGATAACGCTACGATTTATACATTAATGGTAACATCTACCAAGTCATCTTTTAACAAATATCCTACTAACTTTCCGCTGAAGGAATTAACTTTCTGTAGTCCAGCGCCCAATAAGAGGCTTATGTGATTTACATATTAATGAAATAAATAGATGAAATAACACTGCACTAAATGTAAACTTCTGAGTGACACAAAAACATTTAGATTACTTTGGAGTTACTGAAATACACAGCTATAATAATATCCATCTAGTCTTCTTCTACTTGATTGTTCTGCACCTGGTCAAGTACTTATTAAAATATGCTTATTATATATAAAACTTATTATAATACTTGTGTGGGGTTAGTGAATAGTACACAGTGGGTTAGTGAATAGTAATGCTGTTGATACCACCCCTTGCTCTGTTTTATTAATGATCCAATTAATCATAACATTCAAGAACATATCACATGTAATCAGAGTTAGATAGTTTAGGTCCAGAAAGTATTTCAGACGAAGTCTTTGTTTCAACTAATCAGTTGTATATCAAGAGTCTCGATCACAGAGCACTCAACTGGCTGGTTGAAAAAAAATCCTGATCTGATTTTTTTTTTTTACTGTCTGGACCTGAACTGTCCATCTCTGCATTTACTAGTGATAGTCCTACTTAATGTGATGGGAGAAACATTCCCCTCTCAGTCCAATCTGTTCTGTGGTTCTCCTTGATGAGACTTTGTACCCTGCTATCACCCCTCATATCTGAACCCAATACAGGTCACTGCTGAGATCACTAATTATTATCACCATCATTACATAACTGCTTTTACTATCACTCGTGAGCGTTTGAGGGTGGTTTTCACCATTGATTCGCAGCATTACACACCACTGCGCATCAGCAAGAAAACGAAAATCTGACTATGCCGAGCCTCCGTGCAAAATATGCAATGAGGTGTAGCCAATGCTACAATATTATCTGGACAGAGCTTTTTTATTTCCATTATTTCCAGCCAGTGGGGGGTTTTAATGTCGGGATTTATCCTGATTTGTTCCGGTTTAATTAATTGTTCTGCGGCGCGCGTGGAATGTGTCAAGATAAGCAGAGATTCGGAGAAAAGAGTAAATTTAATTTCTTTCAGGCTTTGCAAATAGCTAGAAACTTTTTAACTTTTAGCAGGAGTTTAAGGATTAAGAATCCTTGCAAACCTTCACCTGAATGGTTGTTTGTCATACCTGTCATATAACAGGCTTAATTTAATAAGCAACTCAATCGGGAAGACTTTTCTCTATGAAGCCAACATGTGGCGTTGCATAATTGCACGGAGGCATATGTGTGGATGCCTGTACAAATCAAACCTGTCATATTTACGGGGGCAGTGTGTGGTTGGGTGGGTTAGGCCCCTGTGCTCATGATCAGAAGGTCGCCGGTTTAAATCCGGTGGTCAGCAGTATGATTTCACCATTGATGTTCTCCTGGGCATGAATGTTCATATCAAAGTATTACCATCCAGTCGTATAAATTGGTTAATTCAGATTTTCAGCTGTAAGTGGTGGTATAAAATAAGAAATCATATTAAGGAATGTGATTAATGAAATGTAACAATAAGAACATTTTTAAATTTTTTTCTTAAAATAACACAAAAAGGATAATTGTCAGGATGTGTGTCTGATTGTTGTTGATGTTTTGTGGGTCACAAATGTCTTAATGACAGTTATCTAGCAATCACATGACAATGTCATTGTGTCTCCACATTACATTTTCTCTGTTAAAAGTTAGTATAGTTAACAAGAAATAGCTACTAGGATGAATAAAAAGCCTAACAAAGATTACATGTTTATACATTCAAGTCTTAGGCAGTCAAAGGAAATTTTAAAGCTATTTATCTGTTTAGTAGGTGTATAATTCCTCAAAACAAAAACTGAATTTAACGTTACAACATATTGAGAATAACACAATACAAACTGCCTGAAATTTCTTATGTTCTCCAAAAAGTTAGTGATGTCTTGTCAGACGGGTAGATGAACACCACTTTGGTTCCCCAACCTCTCCTCAATTGCACACCAGCCATTCCATATATTCTCTACATTTCACACCCAGCTTAATCAATTAATTGATACAATTATTCTAAAGAAGTCAATGATGTATTGTAGTGCTTGTGGTTGAGTCAAAAAGTACATGGGGTGTGTTGGACAGTTACTGGGGTGATTTGAGTAGAGGTTTTGAAATATTCTTGAGACAAAATACTTTCTTTGCGCAAACATGAGGATCATTTGGACATCATTTATTTGACTGCCTAAGACTTCTGTATGGTACTGTATGTTATTCTATTAATTTGTGTTGTATATTGAATGAACATCTTTCAAGTTAGTGCAACACTAAGAGTATGAACATGCAACAGTGACTAAAAAGGGTTAGAAGGTACAGTTTGTTTTGGCTGGTCATGAATACAAATAAAGGTTCATGGGGGTAGACACAGGATAATCGTGGACAAATAAACACCCACATATAAAATCAAACACATGGTTGTACAAAATGTACCTTAATCATGCCTCGTTTCAAAGACAGCAGTCAAAATGGTGTAACGCATTTTCTTTTATTTTCTAAGGTACACAGAGTTGTTGTTCCTTTTCAGTATTGGGTTACAAATTCCATATCATAGGAACGCTAAGATTGATTCATTCAAGCTTTGAACCCGAAGTCTTTTCTCTGAGTGCCAAAAGTGGAACGCCCCGCTGTTCCAGGAAACACATTTGGCTCAATGACAACCATAGACTCCCACACACGCTCCCCTGGAACAATCGTTGACAAAGTAAAAAAAAAAACTTCAGCATTATTATAAATGTTTGAGCATTCTAACTATCATTCGGTTAAAAAGGTAATTGCAATAGAATTCACCATTTAACAGAAGTGCACAGAAAGTGTACTGTTGGCCAGTGATATGCCCCTGCTTCTAAGAGACAGTCAGGTTTCACTGTGGTGACACTATCAGCTTCACACTTAGGTGAGGACCATCAAAACGTTCATTAGGCTGGTTCTACTGCACATCAAAGAGAGGAAGTAGGGAGATGCTGTCCGCTGCATGCAGTTCTAATTGTTAAATTGAAAAGGTGCAATATTGGTGACAAAAACGCCATCTCCCCCAGTGATTACCCCTAAGGTGGACACGGCTCAATAGTTCACAATAGCACATCTAAAAGAAATCGAGCCTATTGAATCCAAATAATCCAAATGCTATTGAACACAAAAGCAAGACATGTTGCCTGATTTACATTAGATTTACTCATTAGCAGATGCTTTTGCCCAGACATTTATATTTATTCATTTAGCGGGGCTTTTTATCCAAATTAACGGACGGGTGAGGAAGGCTAAGGATGACTGAGCATCCAGCACCACTGGACCATTTGAGCTTACAGGAATTTCTTTATGGCATAACAGTAATATTTTTACTGCTGGCCATGGGATCTGACCCCACAACCTACTAGACAGGAACTCAGAACCCATCATGCTAATCTGTCTTTTGTTTTTTTCGTGCAAGTATCACTGAGTAAGGTATTTGCTGATATCATGGAGTTGGTTATCTTACTAGAACAGCTGGTAGTAAATGGATAGAATTTGAAAGTTACTTTTCAAGAATGTATCAGCTATGCCTCCACCCATTCTTGAAACATTTCCCAAGAAGCACTGGACATAAGCCAGTGGGAACCCTTCACACAATCATACGGCATGGCAGTGGTCACCAACTGGCAGACTGTGGTCCAGATCCTGACCAAAATACAGTTTAATCCAGACCACACAATTGACCTCCACCCACCCATGGATTTTGGCCTTCAGGAAAAAATATCTGGAGACCCCTACTCTACCGGGAACTGAAAGACACCCGTTTATCTCTGTGCAACTAAATATTAATACTTTAAAGCCTTGCCTGCAACCAATTACTTATGTGTGAGTAATTCTGCATCAGCTTAGTACCTGGTTGCACATTTGTTTTCTACTCATGCATGTAATTAGTCTATACACATCTCATAGGAAATAAATTAAGGAACGCATGGTCTACTTGTTTGACGAATGACTTTAATATATATGACTCACCCTGTTTATAATTTGATATTATGCAGTCAGATCTTTAGGCAGTTGCTCTGGGATCTCATGAGGCTCTCGTTAGGCATCAGGGTCCAACAAATATCACCAGTCTGACTGGCAATTCCAAGCCAAGGACACAGCTTATTGCTGTCAACATCTCAAAATAATCCGGCAGGGGTCTTTCACATTTTCTCAAACGGAATAAATACACTGAGATTGAGAAGCCAATGCCTACAGGAAACGGGACTGTGGCAGCCATGGTTAATTTACGATACATTCTCCTCTAGAAATATTGTAGGTGGTTTAGCCATTAATTTGTATAATTATGATAAACACCTTAATTATCAGTTAGCGATAGCTTTGATCCTGTCCACAGTGTCTTTTAATTTGCCTACATTTCTTTTTTCATTCCAGAAAGGTGACTTACAGAGTCCAGTCTACATAACTGATACATGTTTACAGATCTACCAAAGCTACCATTGAATTTTAAGGGTTTGAATTGAAAAACTCCATGTTGCATGTAAGACTCGTTTCCTGAGCAGTGTGCTGCTTGCCGCCTTGGCAATGTTATGGGCTGGCAGTACTTATGAGTGTCAGCAAGCAGGTTACCAGGGAAACATGGCTTAATTTTAGGACTGTAGTCATTAATGAGGCATTCCTGGGGTTTGCTGAATTTGATTAGAAATGCTCGGCAGTAATCGTTACTGTATCCAAATCTTTGCTTGTTATGACATTTTCCTGAGGCAGAAGCTAACCTGCTGTATTTTGCTACATTGTGCTACATGAATTAATACTCATATCTGATTTGGTGAGGGAATCATCATTCTGGCTTGTATGTGCAAACTTTTATTTAATGGTTTGACTTTATAAAGACTTGCAAACAACTGATTGTTAGACTGTGTGGGAGTGATAGCCCATGTAAATTGGCTTCCTGTCTGGAGTAGATGCTGAAAATGTGAACAGTTCAAATAAATTCACTTTTATTTGACACAAAAGCACAGCTAGTTTTATGGACAGACTTCTATGTAATTATGGGTTTGGAAAGATTGCCTCTTAATACATTTCTACCTCTTACACATTTTTTTGGGTTAGTCAAATCTGCCAAGACCAAAAAGCACAGTTCGGTTTAAACTTTACCAGAGGTGGCGTTGGGTAAAAATCTTGCAACGGTTCTTGATTACCCTCGTGTGGGCAACCTTAGAATTACAGCTCATCATACGAACAGTTTTAATCGAATGTGATTTCAATGTTGACGGGGATAAACGAAGAGAAACAGTTCTGCTGTATGATGCAGATTATTGGTGTGATTTTAATATCTACTTTTTTCCTCAGAATGCACAATCGAAACAGCTTGTAATACTTGGATCGGCCCCGATAAGTAACACTGAAAGTACGTCCTACCTGTGTGAAAACTAAACGTCGTGTTCAAGAAACATGCATTACGTCCATTTGTTCTAAGTAACAAAATATCCATTGGGATTTTTATTCTCGTAAAGTTAAAATACACCAACAATAACTACAATAATCGTACTACTGTACTATACATGTTTTTTTATCATGAATTTGTCACAGATTGAACCTGGTGTCTAATTTTATAACATTCGATGTTATAATTAAATTAAATTAAGCTGATTATATGCATATTGTAGGTGAAACTTAAAGATAATTAGCATTAGATGCTATAACATGGCTACATAGAAATGACTTCTATGTATAAGAAGTGCATTATAATCTTATCTGATGTTTTCATTAAGCAATTAATGCAAAAAACGTGCTATTCTCTGTAGTATAAGCAACTAATTCCAGCGACACAATTGGAACTACAAGTCCCGTGATGCTCTGGGGAATTTGAAGCGAATTGCTCCAATGAGAATCGCCTGATGTACCATTACATCACGCGCAATATGCGGAACTCGTTGTTGCTGCCGGGGACGTCAGAGGATGTTTCACGGCGTCCTTAGAAGCAGCTGGCGGATTTTGTTGACTTCAGTTGTCTCACCATGTAGGCGTTTACCTATTTGACGATTATTAGATAACGAAAAAATAAAACGAAATATCCATTCATTTGGCATACTTCATCCGGAGAGCGACTGGTATTGTAACGGGCCGGTAAGTAACAGTTTTAAATCTTGGTTCACTCAAATCACTGAAACTCTGCTTTGCATTAATATGGAAGGAAAACAATTCCTCAGTCCTAGTAGTTGCGATTTTCCTTCACATCTAATTCAGTCTCGTCCTTCTTTCAATGCCTAGTTGCAATACTTAAAAGCTAGGAACAAAGAGGTTTTGCGTGGTCATTAACTGCGTCAGCCAGACAGGCGACTTCTTTCTCTACATTTGTTTCTCAGACATCATGACCGAAGCGGCGGTCCAGATAGGGGACCAGTTGATCCTGGAAGAAGAGTATGATGAGAACTATATCCCCTCTGAACAAGGTATAAAAATGTATTTTTGACGAGCTTTTCGGAGAAGATATTGCTGTCATACGTAGCTGGTTAACTAGCTAACAAACTGTTGCAATAACTTAAGTTAATTAGTCCCTCAATTTTAAAACACAATGCAAAAGACGCTGGGCCTGCTGAAATAATAAAAAAAATAGCTCAGGACTAAATAAATTATAGCTAATGTTGAAAATAACATTTGTTTTTATCAGTGCTATTGAGTGATATTTTGCGGTGTGAAACATACTGTACACAGTGCATGCATCCTGCTGTGAGCGTATGAATATTGGAGCTCAAATGAGAGGGTTATTCATATTTTGTTTTAGGTTAAGCTCAGTTTTTGCCTCCATTGCATTATCGTAAAACTCTATGATCGTGCAGTTTTTCAGTCTTTCCATGTATTATGTAACATAACTGTATAGAATATATTAGCCTTGTATCGCGGTTCGCTCTTTCTCTCTCGCAGAGGTCCATGAGTATGCCCGGGAGATCGGAATCGATCCTGAGCAGGAACCAGAGCTACTGTGGTTGGCACGGGAGGGCATCGTAGCTCCTCTGCCGGATGAGTGGAAACCTTGGTGAACATCATTCCATCACACTTCCATCATACTTGTGACAGTGGTGGCCTAATGATTAGGGAAGCACACTTGTAATTGAAAGATTGCTGGTTTGATTCCCCGACCAGCAAGGTACCGCCCCCAAGCACTGCTTCGCAGGCGCTTAATTAGCTGCCCCCTGCTTTGTCATGATGTCACATATGGGTAAAATCCAGAGGACACATTTCCTTGTGCACTGTGTAGTGTGTCAACAATGATGGCCTAATTCTTTTTTTGCGGTTACGTCAACCATGTTAAAATATCTTTCATCATCTGACTTTGGTCTTAAAGGATGTTTCCGATGCCCTTAACTGAATGAATTATGTTGTTGTGCTACCATTTTCTAATTGAACCTGTAGCCGTCCTTCTGCAGATCTCATACTTCTCTTGAATTCTAAGGTGCAGAAGTGACTCTGCCTCACCTTCCCCTCTTACAGCCAGGATGTGACGGGAGATGTGTACTACTTCAACTTCTCCACGGGACAGTCCACCTGGGACCACCCTTGCGACGAGCAGTACCGACAACTGGTGCTACAGGAGCGTGAGAAGGCTCAGGCCCGCGTGACGCCGGCCAAAAAGGAGAAGGAGAAGAAGAAAAAGAAGGAGAGGAAGAAAAAGGACAAGATGCCCCTCAAGGTACCTGCAGCAAGTGCCACGCCTCTACCTGCCCTGCTTCCTGTCTACGACCTTGTCGCTGATTTGCGGATGGGGGCCCCAAACGGTAACATCTTTTCAGTTCGGAGTGGTTTCAGTGCGTTAGTTGCCCTTTTCATTTTCCATAATTTACTATTGTTCATGTCCTGTATCACATTGTTTTAGTTTGTGGGCTGTGTGTGGCTCAGCAGGCTAAAGCACTGTGCCTGTGATGGGAAGGTCGTTGGTTCAAGCCCCGCCCTAAGCAGATCCCTTAGGAACCCTCCTGAGCTACGGCTGGCTGCCCCCAAGCTTGCTCACATCTGTATATGTGTGTCATGGGAAACAAGGCAGAATAGGCGAAAAGAAAATTTACCCATGGGGTTCAATAAAGAACAGTGGTACCTTGGAACTCAGACTTAATTCATTCCCAAAGGCTAGTCGAGTTGAGGTCTGAGTCAAATTTCCCCATAAGAAATAATGTCAGTAAATTTAATTTGTTCCAGACCCCCAAATTACTGCCTTTTTAAACTTATCTACCTACCTAATGATAAAAGAAAATTATAGTGAGATTTTAAGGTGCTGCATGTGTGTCTGCTCTCGCAGTTTTATGTTGATTGTCAATGCCTTTTAAGTTCTACAGTTTCTCTCATTACTTTCCTCTTTGGTTTCCTGGTATCACTGCTCACTTTCTTGGGGGGCATAATTACTGTATAACTCACTCAATGTACTGCAGATAAAGCACAAAAAAATCACATCGAACACAGAAACGCAGCTTTTGCACGTGAAACTCGATGGAGAGGTACCATGGCCGTCGGCAAGTCCATTTGCCCTCGTGTTTGCCCATCAAGTTTTACCAGGTCTGTTTTGTTTTGTCGTATTCTGAGTTTGGTCAGGTTGTGCTTAGATTTTTCTTGACTGACCCATTCAAGGTCCACATTGGTACACTTGAACACATCTTGACCCATACAAATTTTTATGAGGAACGGTTGTCTTCCAAGATTTTGATATCGGTACAAGTTGGAAAAAAAAATAACAGACCCGTTCGACGTCCGAGTTGGTTGAGTTAAGAGGCGTTCGAGCCCCAGGGTATGCCTCTGATAGCTGTTGATGTGTTGTTAATGTAACATAGAGTATCAAGTAGGGCAGTAATGTTGATACACTCCCCTGCTCTTTACCCTCACCTTGACCTCCCTTCCCTCTACTAACCTTTGCTGATCCGGCCCATGCCTGGACCTTACTGATTCATCACAGATACTCTCAAAATTCCTGGTCAAACGCTCATGTTATCAAGCTTTAGGAGACATTTGATGTGTGCGCTCCTTGTCTTCTCAGATCCCCGAGTCTCCTTTTCCTTTCACGATTCCATTGTGTTGAGCGGAGAAAAGCCCCCTCTTAGGTTGGATTTGAATATTCAAGGATATGAAACAACATTAATTGCAGACAGCAATAGATTTTGATCTTTGTATGGAGCTTGGAGTAGCGTAATGGTTAAAGCTCTGTCCAGCAGCAGAGAGGAACCTAGGGGCTGTGAGCTCAACGTTTGGGACAGTCGACGGCTCGGGGATGGGGAAATGTGTATAAGTCAGACTCCAGACTGCCTGTACCCTGCTTACCTGTGATTCTGTCTATGGTAGCCTGCGGGCTCAACACTAGGACCACTTCAGTCCCCTCTGAGGTCCCTCGCTCCTCTGCAGAGCTCACCTGACCTGCCTGCCCCCTCCCTCTGGGGCTCTCTCAGAAATTCGGGTGGTCTTGAGCCCCTGAAGAAGCCCCTGGGGGTGAGTAATACCACAGCGATAACTGTGTGACATGCAAAGCTGCAGATAATTTTTTTAAAAACAAAGGCAGTGTTCCTGTGTAGGAATATCTCTCATGCTCGAACGTTTCAATGTATTTATATTGTCATGTTGTTGTGTGTAAAGAACCGTACCGTGTTATGTTAAGTTCTGCAAGTCCACTCTTTTCCTAAGACATGCTTCCTTTCTCTCCTTTTTTTACGCTGTATCAGGAAAAGGTCTCTGCTTCCAGCCTCCATTCCAGTCTGCTAGGTGCTAAACGGCAGGAGCGAGTGTCACTTTCATTGCCTGGTTTCAAAGAGACGGATGAGGTGTCTGATGAGGAGGTAGGGTCTTGTGTTTCAGTGAGCAGCGCTTGACGGAACGTGCGCTGTAGTGGCGAACAAGTAGGCTCCGGTAGTAGGTCGCTGAAGAGCTCCTTGGTTGAAGGTCAAAGAAGGGCCTGGAGATCTGTGTCTGTTGGGCTGTTATTTAAGGCGGAACAGCAGAGCTGTGTCAGCACAGAGCCGGAGGTCATGGATGGATTGTAGAGCTTTGTCTGCATGGCTGATGAGTGAGGTTTTGATGCACCGTCAAACTAAACCCAACCTCTTGGCAGAGCTGTCGAACCACGCCGGAGTTGCTGAGAAAACTGGATCTGGGTGGCCTGGGAGGCAGACTGAGCTATGAGGTACATGAAGGAGTGCTTGGGAGGGCGGTATCTTACTAACCATTAAACCAGCCTCACCATTAGACTACCACTGCACTACAGTATGTTAGTATAGTCTGTGTATATACTATAATATATAGTATACCAATATAGTACATTTGTTTGCTAAATAAATGTTGCATCAATGATATTGTTTTATCCAAAATCGATTGCATTGAAATTGTGGGGAAATTTGTGAAGTCACTTTGTCACAGGAATGAATTGACGCAGTAACACTGGTTAGCATGATGGATAGAGGTAAAGTTGCCCTTGGCTGCCATGGTGTGCTGCCCCACACAGCTTCCTGTCTGTCCCCTCTGCTCACAGGACAGCGAGGTCAGCGACGCAGCTCGCCCCGAGGACAGGATGGACCCCGAGCTGCAGGACCTGCTTCTGTCTGCCGACCACAGCACCAAACCCTCCCAGGTACAATGCCGTTCCCGCCGAGGCCCTGTGCGCCTCGTCGGTAAACTGTGCTTTGGTTCGACTTTGAGGAGCTGGCTGGTTTGACGACACAGCAGTGATGTCATCTGTTAGCTAGCAGACTGGGCTTTTGAATGAAATAAGTCTAAATCAGAGGTGGGCAATCTTATCCGCAAAGGGCCGGTGTGTATGCAGCTTTTTGGGATGACCTGTAGGTCAGCTGTTCAAACCCAGGTGTGAGGACTCTTCAGCCAATCAGTCCTCTAATTAGTAATCTAATTTGGGAGTTGCAGCGAAAAGCCGCATATGCACCGGCCCTTTCCAGACACGATTGCTCACCCCTGGTCTAAATGGTCATGTTGATTTGTTTCTGTCCGTTGTTCTATTTTGGTCTGATTCGGCTCCTTTTAGTTTTCCATGTCCCCTTTAGAGGGAGTTTGAGGAGTATGAGAAGTGTGACTGGTTTGCATGCTGTACTGATCCTCTGTCTGCGTGTCGCTCTTTCTGTCTGCTCACCTTGGCCTGGCTACTCTGCCTCTACACGGACTCTTTCCGTCTCTCTCTGCCTCTACACGGACTCTTTCCGTCTCTCTCTGCCTCCATAACCCCATGAAACGAAGGACTCTCTCGACGGGCGACTCCTGCATTCTTCTCTGCCACTGGGGGACAGCAGGGACCACAGCAGTGCTGTCGCCTCCCCCCCCACTCCCAACTCTCTCTCCCCGAGACAGGGGGAGGCGGAGTGGGAAGGCGAGGTAGAGGAGGATGTGGGGACTGTGTCACACAGCGAGGAGGAGGGGAGGGGAGCGAGAGGAGGGGATGAAGAGAGAAAGGGACCCGGGGAACGAGCAGGGATAGAGGGATGTGTACAGATTCAGCGAGCAGAATTGGAGGAGATGAATTCGGGTGAAGGGGAGGAGGAGGAAAGGCCAATAGGAGGGAGTGAGGAGGTGCAAAATGAATGGGAGAAGGATGAGGTCACTGATGAGATCGTGGAGAAATATTTGAGGAGTGAAGGAGAAGATGAGGAGAAGGATAGTGGTGAACTTGTAGAAGGATCTGAAAGAAATGATGGAGACTGCAGCAAGGGAGCAGAGGAGGTTAAGGAGGCTGAACAGTGTGCAGATGGAGGGGAGAGACAGGGCACAGAGGGCAGAGGAGAGGAGATGAGCACAGAGGGCATGGAGGGTGGGGGGGCAGACAAGGCAGTTTTGGAAATGTATTTAATGAATGAGGAAGAGGAGGCAATGGAGAAAGAGGAGAAGAGTGAAGAGGCCGTGGAAAGGTCTGTGGACAGTGAGAAACGGCGTGCAGTGGAGGGAGCAGGGGGTTGTGAGGCGTCGAGGCCTCAGGACGTTGAGGATGGAGACGAGGCGGGGGACAGTGAAGAGGAGATAGTGGAGTGCTTGGAAATGAAAGTCAGTGAAAGAAGCGTGGATGCGATGGAAGAGGCAGATGTGCGTTTTGAGGACATGAGCGGGAGCGCGGTGAAGAGCCGAGCATCCGGACACCACTCGCACCCTCCCGCCGAGGTAGGGTTTGGGCCCCCCTGACAGCATGGCCTGCATGCCGAGCCAGCCTGCCCCCGCATCCCCTGCTCTTTCCCGGCGTCTCGGAGAAGCCCAGTCCATTCTCTGAGGGGCCACGAGTTCTGCAGTCGTTGACCCCTCTCCCCTATTCCAGCCGCGCTGCCCCCGTCGCCTTGCTCTTTGGGTGACTATTTGGCCATGTCAACGCCGACATGGTGCCGTAGCCCCTGAGGACTGGATTGGAACACACTGCTCCTGATTTTACTTCATCTTCCTGGCCCCTGAGCAGACCCCCCCCCCCCCCCCCCCCCCCCCCCAAAGGGGGGGGGGGGGGGTGGGGGGGGGGGCGCCCCCCCCACCCCCCGGCAAAGAGGGGGGGAAAAAGAAACACCCCCGGCAAG
>JABFDZ020000040.1:8474547-8489542 GCA_019775955.2 Pollimyrus isidori | reverse complement strand
AACGACGCGAAACGGCTAGCACAAGAACAGACAAATAAACGACGCGAAACGGCTAGCACAAGAACAGACAAATAAACGACGCGAAACGGCTAGCACAAGAACAGACAAATAAACAATGCGAAACGGCTAGCACAAGAACAGAACAGTACATTACACAACAATACACAACGATAACGGCAAAGTACAAATAATATTTCCGTCACAAAGAATATCCAGAGATCGCCTACTGAATTGCTCAGTGTTAAAAGCTGCATAACTTCTGTTTATGTGGTTTACTTCCAGGAAAGTCGGCAGAGAGACTACCTTCTGTCCGTACTCCAGGAGGAGAGGAAGCGGCTGCTGTCTGCGCATGACTCGCAGCTGGAGGAGCTGCGGACGCAGCTCGACGCCAAACTACAGCAAACCCGACAAATGTACACACTCAAGGTGAGGGCAGAGGAGTCTGCCTCCTTGTCCATGAGTAAGGCTCTGCAGGAGAGGGACACTGCCCGCGAGGAGATGGGTCGCTTGCGTGAGGAGGTGCAAAGAGTTCGGGCGGAGAGGGACCGAGTCCGGGAGGAAGCCCGCCAGTTGAGAGAAGAGAAGCAAAAGCTAGAGAGTAAAATGCAGCCGCTACAGGACCGCTGTGACCACTTGAGTCGCCGAGTCAGGTACGTCCTACAGAACTGTGTTCCATGTAGCTCACAAACCCTGTAATAGTGGCACATAGCACTCACTAGTGATGGGAAAAATTGCGCTTCATGCACCATTTGCTGGATTTTTCTGACCTCACTAGATGGTGTTCTCTGTTCAACAAAGGGCAGAGAGCATGCCCCAAAGTTAACGAAGAGCACCATCTAGTGGGGTCAGAAAATACAGCAAATGGTTCATGAAGCCTCAGTTTGTCCATCACTAACCCATCACCCATGAGATGCTCCACATTCAGGTGCATCAGCACATTTCACAGGAATAAATCGAATATGTTGACTCACTGCACAAAATTTTGCCATGATCAGTAATATAGTAGCTTATGTAAAAGTCAGATATTTTCTCCAAATGTGGTTTAAGCCGAGTAAAATTTGACACCTGGAGGGATTTTATGCAAACGTTGAACACCAGCGACTAATCAGATGTCTGCATTCTGAAAGCTTTCCAAAACGAATGCCATTTTCCTTGGAATTTGTGCTTGGTTATTTCCAACTCTCCAAAGAGTCTTCAATATTACTGCAGGGATTTGGAACAGCTTCAGAGTGTGAGGCAGCCTGCTGTGATGGTGGATCCGGACGATGAGAGGAAAGCGATGGGTACTGATAATGAAGATGGGGCTGCACCCACTACATCGAAGGACAAGGCTATGCAGGCCGATGAACTGGAGCATCCTGCACCAGCATCTCCATTACCTCCCTCTGACGGCAGTGAGGGCAGCATAGATGAGTATGTTTACATAGCTGCTCTCTGCTTCTGAATATTTGTGTACCACATTCTCTGTTTCCCTCCATTAGAGATCTGCTGTAACTCATGCATTGATTCTTTCACTGGTAAGTTAAGCAGGTGTAGGAGATTGTTGTAACTGAGAACAAGGAGATTGAAGCCTCGAGTTATGAACTGCTGATCTATATTTGCGACTTAAAAACTTGTATCCTCCTCTCCACCCTTTTAGCATGCGTCAGTATATCTCAGTGGAAGGGATATCGCTACAGAAAGCACGGCGTTTCCTGGAGAGGCAGAGCAACGGTCTGAGAGAGAGACAGGCAGCGCTACGGGCAGCCCGGAGCAGTTGGATCCAGGACCCCATTAAGGGGTCAGCAACTCAGGACCTGTTCAGAAACATCCAACAGGTGACTAGCTTTAGATAAGCTCCATTTTATATTATAAGATATAATATTCATGTAGGACTTTCCATCACTAAGTCATTTGTTTTTCTGGATCTCCTGGTCTGTCTCCTTCCTTCTCTTTCCCACTTGACATCACATTAAACCTTCTCCCCCTCACCATCTCTTCCTGTATCTCCACTGTTGTCTCCTCCTCTCCTGCCGTGACAGGAGGCCATCCACATCGAGCAGCTGAAAGCCACGGTGCAGCACGGACAGGCTCTGCTCCGCAGGAAGGAGGAGCGGCTCAGCCAGCTGGAGAGTTCACTGGTAGAGGAGGTACTGACCTTCTTTTCATAATGACCATCCAGACTTTAACACTTAACCACTGAAGTCTCACAGCATCAAAGCTGAGTAACACACTATAAAATACAGAGACTGAATAGCAGGCAGTTTCACCCCTGGTTCCTCATATTCTTCTGGCACGTCCCACAGTATCCACCAGGTCCTTCTCCACGTCCTTGATGCACATGTAGATAGTGTTCCCATATCCCCACAAACACTCACATACCTATGGGTGGGCTCAGTTCTCCATCCTATGGTCCAGCTGGAATCGATATTGTTTCTCTGAAACTTTAGATTCAGCCATGAAGCAGGTTTCCCTTGTAGTGCCCTGATATGGGGGAAGGCTGAAGCATGCAACACTGAAGACGTGTATCCACCACATCACCCCAACACCACCAGCTGCCTTCAACAAATCAAATTTTTGTGCTGCTTTTCCAACACAGAGGCTTGTGACATTATCTTTGAACACTGCCTCCTGGTGGCAGGGCATGTTCCCTCTACCTTTCAGCAGTATTCCTCATTGTCAGCAGCCTGTCCCCACAGAGCTGGGCCCTACCTCCCCTTCTTGAGGCGTTTATCAGTTTTCCAAATTCTTTGGGACCGATCACGATACTTTGCCCTGTCCAAACCTCTTCCAGTGCACAGGTTTCTGCCTCTGCCTAGCGCTACTGCAGCTGTTTTTGGCTGTCGGTACCTTTCAGGTGACTCCAAAGACCCTATTATGACTGTTGCCCTGAAGGCCTCCTCTCTCGTTGATGTTCATCAATGGGGCATCGCGTTGCCACCAAAACAGGCATGGACTGTATTCTGGCCACTCGATGGTGACGCTTGACCTCTGTGTATCTATAGCATTTTCGCTAACAATGTTCCAACAGCTGTCTGATGACGACATGGAGAGGGCTGCGGCAGACAGGAGGGTGACCTTCGATGTCAGCGAATCGGACTTGAGCAGCTTGGAGGCCCACGATGGCTCAGGTGACACACACCACTGCATCTGCAGGATGACGCTTGAGAATGTCAGGAGATATAAAGGGCTATGTGGTTGGATAGTCCTCTATGTGTTAAGAAGATAAAACATGCTCTTCAGTGCGGTGCTGTAATGTGTCTCTCTCTCTCTCTCTCTCTATGCCGCTTTCTGCTCTGCTTCCCTCCCTCCAAGGCCCCCACCGCACAGGACCAGCCAAAGTGCATCTTCTTGTTGAATCTCTACAGCAAATGTCAGATCAGCTCAACAATGTGCTAGGGGCCTTGGGCTCCTTGGCCCAAAAGCAGATGCCCCTATTGCCCCCGACACAGCCCTCTTACACCCCCCCCTCGATATCTAAAGCCCCCAGCTGGGCCTGGGGCATCTCTGCCACCAGTACCCCAGCCTGGGGTGCAGACAGTGCACTCAGCAGCCGCTGGAACAAGCTCCTTCCGGGTGAGTACTAACCCATTGGGTCCAAATGGACCATTACTACTGATTACCACAATGAACCTATCGGTATATTTAATATTATAGCTATTAACCTGCAAAATTTTCTTTTTTCTTCTTTCTCTGGCACTCTGAAAGCAAAATGTTTAGTTGTAGGGAAATTTTCTTCAGGTGACGTTTACTTTATATTGCTTTAAGTTTTAGTTACTATAAAATATTAATCATATTTTAGGAATTGCAAAACATTATTGCACATTGTTGTAGGGTTAGATTTTATTCATCTTGCATAATTAGTTTATCAGGGATAATGTACAAAAATTATTCTTTGGTGGACCAGACTCAACTGCGTTACTTGAGTTTCTGGGTCAAAAAATACCGCAAGAAGGTCTTGTTTTGGCTATCGCTAGTTAAGAGCGTAGAAGAAGTGAACTGCAGGACAGAGTCCTACTGGGTGTCCAGTAGGAGATGCTGTTTCACCTTGTCATTCCACACTTTCTGTTTCACAGGAGAAACCATGAATTCAGGTCCCCCTCTTTCAGGGACTCCTTTGGCGAGTCGTCCCACATATTCAAAGTACACGCCAGCCAGGTAACAAGCACTACAAATGTTTTGTTCTTTCAGGGTTCACTCTGTGCAGAAAGAGAACCTTTGGGAACACGGTGTGGTCATGCTGGTACCTGTTTGTTCCGGGCGGTGATGGTGTTGTCTCTCTGCATCCCTGTACGTCCCCGTGCGTGTGTACATCTGGGTTTGCCAGTGTGCTTCCAATGCAGTTCACCTCAGCCGAGCTGGATGGACAGCGGCTGCAGAAGCTCATTGACAAGAACAAGAAGTGGCTGGAGACTTGCAGGAAGAACTCCAACATGTATCCTTAATGACGCTCCCAGCAGAGCCAATGGCAGCCCTACACTCCTTAATGACGCTCCCAGTAGAGCCAATGCCAGTCCTACACTCCTTAATGACGCTCCCAGTAGAGCCAACGGCAGCCCTACACTCCTTAATGACGCTCCCAGTAGAGCCAATGGCAGCCCTACACTCCTTAATGACGCTCCCAGTAGAGCCAATGGCAGCCCTACACTCCTTTAATGACGCTCCCAGCAGAGCCAATGGCAGCCCTACATTCCGCTTATTGCAGCTGTGAGCATTATCTCATTGAACCTACACATTATTATATGCATTGATGCACTGGATACTTTCTCTGACCAGGTGACTTAAAGGGGTATATATACTTGAAAGTAACATCCTCTGTATGCGTTGGTAAACTATTTATTGCATTATTTTAATAATTTCAAGTTCGGATTCATCAGGCCAAACGATAGTCTCCGGAAACGGTACAGTTTTCATTGGTGTATAAGCCAGGCTGAAGAAGTACCGCTAGTTATTTAGCAACTGTCATGTTTTTACATTTTTAACGCGAGCCAATTCAGTTAGCAGTCAATGCTAGCATGACAGCATTTATACTGCTATACGTTGATTGAAGCCGTCCCAGCATAGATTCTCCCTTAACGCACGCTCTGAACAGGCCCCTGCTGGCAGGTTACCGAAACCCCGCCTCCACGACCCGGTTGGTCCAGCTCAGCCTGGATGAAAATAATCAGATAAAGGTACACCATTATTGACGGAGTGCCAGCAATCAAGGAGAATTAGGAAAGCAAGACAAGGACAACCTTACGCCTTACCTGTGGTTACATCTGCTTCCAGTGAACTGCTTCAGGTCAATATAGTTATGCAGTGTTTTGTCCAGGGTCTTTTTGATTCAAGTGTGGTTTGTTGTTATTGTAATATTATTAACAATAATAATAATTATTATTATTAATATTATAAGAAGAACAACAACAAACTGACAACAAATATATATAGCACCTTTCACAAACCCAAGGCTGCTTTAGAAGGAAGGGAAAGACAAAAGCAGTTGATGAAGAAGAGAAATGTTCATTAAACAGGAAGGTTTTAAGCAGAGAATGAAGAGCAATCATGGAGAGACTGATAAAGAGAATGTTCTAGTTTGGGAGCAATGCACTTAAGGACCTGCCGCCCACAATCCGAATCGTGGTGTGAGGGACACGTAATATATTTCTGCTAAATCACCGAAGAGAGATTCTCTGTCCAGGTTCAATTTTATTTCCAGACGCAGCAAGCTACACCATCACCATCAGTCCTGGAGTCTTTTCCCCTGTGAATTCACAGCTACTTGCTGCTGTTACATTCAGAAGCTTTTAGATCAAGTGTCTGTGTTTGATCCTTAATGACCTCAGAATGTCTACCATGTTACCCACCTAATGTACAAAAATATACACTAATACCTTTAGCCTCGCTAAAGAAAACAAAATCAATATGAAAGCCACGTTTGGGTTTATATTGGGTTTGTAATTTATATTTGTGACCAACATTCAGCATCAGTGTTTTTGTTTTTTAATCGTACAGACGACTGTAATATCATTCCTGTATGTTTCATATGTAAACATTGTGAAGTGTTACAATATTTTTATAGACGGATTTTAATAAAGGTACTAGGCCTATATATTCCTTAACGTTTGTCTCTGCTTTTATTTGTATCAAGAACCCACATAGCAGCCCGATTAACCTAAAGCTACAATATTCTATTTACAATGTAACATTTCCTCCAGGAATTTGCAAGAATTTCGCCAGGGAATAATAACGTTAAATTAATCTGAACCAATACAATACAACGGTTTCCTTTTAAAGAAGATGACATTTACTGTAGAGAACGCCATTTTCAGTCTCATGTAACACAAATGGTGAAACCGTAACATAGAAAAGAAACACCAGATTTCACAAAAAGCAGGACTGAACGCCATAACTGATTTAAATGTGCAAACAAAAGTTTAACTGATCTAGCCAGTTAGGATCATACATTACTGATACTTAATAAATATTTTCTTCTAAGAAAAAAGTGCGTACTAAATACTAAACGAGACTTAAAATCTGCATTGTACAACAGGTGAGCATGTTAAGCATGTTTCATAAAATAGGAGAGATGCTTCCAAATTAAACTTTAATAAATTTGCCTCCTAGATTACTTCTGCTTGATTTGGAGTGCCCATTTCAAGAGATTATCGACCCATCAAAAGCTAAAACTGATGCATGAGAAAAACATGCCCCAGTTATATATGCAGAATATTTTGTGCGTCACATGAGATGGTGAATGCTTTTAACCTCTTCACATCATTCTGTAGCATTCAAAATTATAAATTATCTGGTAGAAGTGAAAGTGCAAATGCAGGTTTAATTGCAGAATCTATGTGCATTTGTGTCTTATCTGTAGCCCAGAAAGCCAAAAGGCGTATAATTTATCATCTCGAATTGTATAAAGAAAAGTGAACCATTTGTCCATTAGGTGGCAGTATATACAGTCCCATTTGCTTAAAGTCAAAACGACTCTTGAGGAAACGCAAAGTTTGTCCTACATAACTTGCTGTAGGGGTCATGTGCTTACGAAAAGATGGTTCCTACTATGCGGGTACGTTTATCCTTCATATATTAATTCCGTTACATTTTTAAACGTCTTGAAAAAATACCTCGGTACTTTATAGACCCTTAATCAGTGTATAAAGGTTAGCTAAAATCGATTTACTATGTGCACATCAGATTTATATTTAATAAAATTTCTTATTTCTCATGTAAGGCAGTAACCACTATTTTGTTATTAGTACATTAAAAACCGCCACAGATCGGTATGGCTGCAAACAAGCGTTGGCTGTCACATTCATCAATAGGATCACATCATAGTGTTATCAAGCATATTGATACGAATTATGGTGGTCTTTACATTGTATAATCAGGCTGCTTCCACAAAATTGACAGGATTAAGAACACACAGTTTTGCAGTTATGTGTTTATTTTATGGCATTATTGAGAAGTCTTATATTAAAATCTTAGTGGATCAGTGAAAATTGTTGGTAACGTGAAGCGAAACGGTCCCTCTTTCTCCATTGTCTCCACTGTTTTTAGTTTCCTGTTCTTTGGTTGTAGATGTGGCCAGTAGGTCTGGGATGGACATGTTTGACTATTGCAAGGCGCTCCTGGAGCTCAGCGAGCTCCCCCCCAACCCCGCTGCCCCTGCGCTCCCCCCCAACCCCGCTGCCCCTGCGCTCCCGGATCCTCCTCTTCCTGGTCCAGCATTTCCACGACGTCGAGGCGATAGTCAGCTGGAGCTCCTGGCTAGGGAACTGGACTCTGCAGCGGAAGAATGTGTACGTACACCGTCAATGGAACAACAAGAAATATTTTTGATTCCTTTCAAACACACACACACACACCACATGCGTTTTAATGTCAGATGTATTTGTTTCCTGCTCAGTTACTACAGTTATGCCCAGAAGCAGTTTGGGAGCAACGTGGCAGCAGCATTTTACCTCCTGAACCTGAAGGGAGGATTCAGGTGAGGGGGAACAGTTTTTTTGACCATTGCGTTTCTTAAGTATTTTTTCGTTTGCATACCTTATAGACGTTATTCTCAAGTATGTTTTGTAAACGTTTTCTTTTTGGAATTAAAGAAAAAAATTCTTACGTTTTTGGACTGGAAGTGCACTAAAAACTGCTACAGTGCCACTTTACCTGTCCACTGGGTGGCTGATACAGGGAATTATCACACCCTATGTATGCGTGCCAGCCAGCTTTCATTCAATCTGCTGCTCTGCCCTTCTGTCTGCCCACCCCTCCAGGTTGGCGGGTCAGTCGGATTGGGTCAGACCAAATGCAAAGGGGAAGTTCAGCTTGGATTTCATCAATTTCTCAGACCTCCCCATGGAGGAGGTGGATGCCAGTGGCACAGTGATCAACTATATGGGACTTAACAACCTGGGTATGTTCACATCAGCTTTATTAAAGAAACGCTCCCGTCCAAAACGATGCACAACTGAGGCAAAGAGCACATTACTAATCTACAGCTTTCACAGAGTCAGCTAGGGAGTGCAGTTAGGTTGAGCACTCAGTTACAAATGTAAAAATAATTAATAATTTGTCTACTTGGGTATGAAAGATAAGTATCTTCTGGCTGCGTGAATATGCTCCCGACAGCTTATTAGACATTTGTAGACAAGGTGCAGAGGGTTTTGTATGAGTTGGACAGTCATGTTATTTAGATACAGGAAATGCTTGCACAGTAAAGTATGCAGCACAGGAGCAGCCAAATCTGTGGAAGAG
Organism: Pollimyrus isidori; assembly: GCA_019775955.2. NCBI lineage: Eukaryota > Metazoa > Chordata > Actinopteri > Osteoglossiformes > Mormyridae > Pollimyrus > Pollimyrus isidori. Next base: position 8,480,827 of record JABFDZ020000040.1, on the reverse strand, counting down.
TTGTAATGATGTGTGTTAGTATATTCTAGCTCTCTTACAAATCATCTACAGACCACCTGTGTGCATATTGTGCAAGAAATACAGGATATAATGCACACACCGTGAGCAAAAAAAAAATCAGAGTGATTGTTTATTTAAGATAATTAATGCATGTCCCTCCTGCCCTGCAGTGAGTCAGCAGAAGCTGCGTTGTCTCTCACTGCGTGGGTGCCCTGAAGTGGACGACTGGTTCCTGTCCCGATTGCACATCTTCAAGGACAGCTTAGAGGAGCTCGACCTGTCTGGCTGCTCTCGCGTGTCTGTTGGGGGTCTTGCCGCCTTGCATCACCTGAGGTACCCCTGTTTTCTGCAGACAAACCTGCAACCTTCCATCAGTGTCTTTCTTACCGGGTTTTTAAACATGCATTGCTGGTTGGAATTTAACAAGATTAGTCGACATTTACAGGTTTTCTGCTGCGTAGATGTATTATTTGATATGATTTTAAGACGGTAATTATCGATTAGGATTCCCTTGAACGATGGATGCTTTTGAAATTACCTTTAATGTTTTAGTCACACTTCCCCAAAGGTGGAAATTTCAGGTCCAGAGAGTACAAATCCAAATTTAGTTTCAGCCATCCAGTTGAGTATAAAGAATCACAGTCACAGGGTAACTCAACTGGTTGTTTGAAATAAAATCTTTGTCTGGATTTGTATTCTGTGGACCTGAAGTCTCCACCTCTGCACTGTTTTACTCGATTCCAGTTTTGCAAAGAGTATTTAGGCACTTTTAATTACTTTAATATAATAATGTTCCATCCATCTTCTTTAACCATTTCCTGATACTTGTTTGCTGTCTATCTGCTTGTTCCTTCCAGTGACATAGTAACACTTGTGACCATCATGCATTTTCTACCATAATCTGTTCCGATGTTCTATGTTCTCCCGTTAGAAGGTACTTTGTCTCAGCCGCGCTCCTCCTTATGTTGCAGGAAACTGCGGAAACTTGGCCTGTCGTCCCTCCCGCGCGTGCAGAGCCCAGGGCTGGTGCGCATCTTGCTGGAAGAGGTTCTCCCCCACTGTCACATCACGGGAGTGGAATACCAGGAGGGTCTGCAGCCCAGCGGGGCAGAGACTGACATCGAGGCGACAAGTGACCTGCAGACTGAACATCTTTCACATACCAATGAGCAGAGCAGTGGCGCACACAGATGAACACAAACATGCTGTAATATTTACTGAATATATCAGGTTAGCCTCATGTTATATGCTACTACCTGTTCTTAGGCCAGACTCCTGTAAGGATGTCAGCCCTCCGATAGTCAAAAAGTGAACTGATATTCCTTGAAAGATGTTTCCAGAAAACAACTTGTCTGTCATATGGGCATGGTTACGTTTGCAGAATAGCGAACTGCTGCTAAATTTGAATCACATTTCCAGTTACAAAACTTCTGCCGTTCAATTACATAAACTTGTTATAACCAACTATGTGGTTAAAACAGCTGAGTGTTGTCAGTGCAACAAATGGTGCATTTACCTCCCACACATCAGGGGCCTGTTTCAGGAAGCAGGATTTCTTGTTTAGCTGGATAAGTTGACAGATTTAAGGTAGTCTGGGCTAAATTAACTTTATCTTTATTCAATTATATTTACCCCAGACTACCTTACATCCAACAAGTTATCCAGCTAAGCAAGAAACCCTGCTTTGTGGAACTGGCCCCAGTTCTGTTATGAGCAATATTCTGAGGCGTGCCGAAAAATGGAAATCATTGTAGTTATTATTAATGATGTAAATAACTTTTATTTTATTTATGCAATTAGGTGATCTTTTGTTGTAGGTTTTTGTTTTTGCATCAACGACAGAAATACACAACGGAATATTTTTATTTTTGGTTTGTTCCAGTGTTACCTGTTGGTTGTTTTAAAATGTTACTGAGTATTTGGGCACATGAAATTCTGCCATTGAACAGTTAGTTTTACTAACTAAATCCAAATACCAGAAAAATGTTTCATGTAAAAAGTGCTATAATTTTTTTTCTCTACCAAATATTTTGTCTATTAAGTGAATCAAGTTTTCATCCAATGATTACTACACGCACTGCCGCTTAGTTAATCAATATTTAGAAAAACCATTTCAATAGCTTTAAGTATTTCGTATGTTTACCTGTTCATTGTGTTTGCACATCGTATGCAGTTCCCATCTTTCACGCCTGGCATTCATGTTGAAAAGTATGTTTTTCAAATCAGATCCCAATGGAGATGGCAGGAGGGAGTGTGTATGAAACAAATTGGATTAACTGAGCGCCACAAAGGCCATAATCCAGTGACGAACAGTTTATCTGAGAGAGACTTGTCTGAAAGGAATAAAAAAAACAACTTGGAAAGAAAAGAAAACCGAGTATGTGGAGCACTATGTGACCTTGGTAAAAAAAAGTCATCAAACTGGTAACAATGGGCTCTAAAGCCATCGACTTCACAAGTGTTTTGTCGAAAGTCGGACAACAGCTGTCCCCATTCAGTTGTTTGACAGTCCTGCAACCTCTGCAGATAGGCCTTACACCCGCTTTGGCAGTGTCTCCGGATCCCAGGACAAGCAATGCCTTTAGTATATTCTCCTCAACCAACACACTGAAACCAGAAGTGCTATGGGCTTTGCAAACGGTTAGCCGACATCACTCCTATACGTCCAATGATGACATTCACACTGTGGTGAGTAATTTGCTGGGATACAGTAATTATAGAAAGTTGTGGCCTACATGCCCTTCACTTTCTGAATGCAAATTTTAATACTGATAACGTTTTCTAGACTTTTAAGGCAGATTGCACATTTGCAGGGCTCACGCATGCGGCGCTTTAGGAACCTATATTAGTCCATTATAAAAATTTATTTGCTGCATCAAAAGCGTTGGGATAGTTCGTAAACCCTACATACTATTTACAAGGTGATAAAACTGTTACATGCATATAAGTGCGTGTGCAGAGTTGAAAATCTCAGCCCAATCAACTGACCGAAGTTGTATTTTTCCGTCTTATAATTTTGTTCTTTAGCCGTAAAGCCTTTGAAGCGCGTTATCGCAGACGTATGGTGTTCTGTCGAGTTCAGCTACTTTGTCGAGTTAGGCTCCCTTAGTGCTAATCCATAGCCCTAACCCTCACCCCAAAACGGTGGAACTGCACATGCGCAGAAGGGCTCAACAGTACGTCTCGATAGGTAGCTCAACTCGGCAGAGCACCGGCAGTAAACGGGGCCGTCTGCTTGTAAATCCCAGTGACACGCTGGGTGGGGTAAAGGTCTGCAGAGCCCACCCTGCTAACGTCGTGCTTTGTGCTGTAGTTAAAAATAGACGAATAGATGTCTGATGCACCAGGTAATGTTTAACTGGGAATCCCCGCTCGGCCCTGCGTTGTTTTGCTGTTAGCTACCATTAGCTTGTTAGCTTAGCTAGCTGTACTTGGGCTGTTTTGCACGTAATGCAGAACTAAGTAAAAATTGGATTTTCATAACGTAACGTTTTTCATACTCGATTCAGATAGGCTTCGGGTTTTTTTTTTAACGTAAACAAGTTTGTTTGGAAAGTGGGTAATAGCCTAGGGTGCATAGTGAGTTTTCTTCTTACCGGATTGAAATATTGAATATAATGTCAGCGGGGTGATATAAATGCATTTGTTTCAGGATCTTCTGAAGAAAAGGAGGCCAGTTCCCCTGATTTACAGGTAAATGACAAACTATTTAGAAACTGACTTGTCATATTTATGAGTTGTTAATGGTGTAAGTAGAATTTATGTTAGTGTTACGTGTATAATTTAATTATTAATAATATTATCGTAATAGAATTGGATGAAAAGCCTACATAAGCGCGACTGTTTCGTTAAACTACTTTTTATGCCAATTTTTCGTTCTTAGGAAGAGCCTTCGGATAGCAGCGAAGACGACATTTCTGGGGACGCAGAGAGTAAGACACCAACAGGAGGCGCTGTGGTGTATTAGAAAAATGACAAGAACGAACTTTCTTCATTTTTTGCCTTTCTCTTCTTTTTTTCCTGCTGTCTCTGTGGTGTTGTATGTGGCAGTGGACTTCCTGCGTAGTCTTTTCTCCCGGACGCTGGGTCTTGGTACTGGAGAAAAGGTTCTGGATGAGCTGACCCTAGATGGGGTGGCCCGCTATATCCAGAGTGGTAAATGTAAGTATCGCTGCACCACGATGCCTTTGACTCGGCATGCTATCGCGGTGCTATAAATTCCAGGAATATACAACACTTTAGATTTTAGTTTCTTATTTATTTTAGGCAAGCTTTCTTTTGCAACTACAGAAATGAATTTAATTTAATAAAGAATCTGATGTATTGCTAGTAGATATCAAATTGCCAGTATTGCTTTGCAATTTCATTAAATTATTGTTAAATTATACAACCTGTGGTTAAAATTTTGATAGTTCTTTGTTAAATAGACATGACATTGAATAGAACTGCACTTGACATGTAGAGTTGCAGTTTGAGTGAAGTCTTTTAAATGTGTAGATCTCAAGGGCTTTCTTACGCTATTCCTGTTGTTCTCCTGCAGGCAAAGACATAATCTGCATGGTTGGCGCAGGAATATCAACATGTAAGGCTCCTATCCAATTCCTTGCAATAAAGGAAATTCAGTGGTACCTCAGAAGTCAAATTTAATCTGTTCAGAACTCTGGATCGAACCCTAAAAAGGTCGAGATGATCGAATTTTCCCCCTAAGAAATAAAGGAAAACCACTGGATTGGTTCCTGGCCCCAAAAAATTACACATAGATATGTTTTTTTAGCATTTAAACACAAAATGAACCGGATAAAACAAGAAGAGTGTATACTGCACTAAACACATCTAAGCACATTTATCACTACAGTAATTTGTACAGTAAGAAAATGTATCCAAACAATGTGTCCTGCCCCGATCGTCCACTCCTTCCATGCGCCACGCCCCCTCGTTAGCCCCGTGTGGAATCCCCCTGTGATCAGCTGTTTCTGGTTGTGGTCATTAGTATTTCGTCCACATTTCGGTTTGCTTCCCAAGTCCGGTCATTGTATTGTCCGTCTGTGTTTTGCATGCCTTACCTGTAATTAAACCCCATATTCCTCGATACTCAGACGTCTGCGCCTTTGTCTTTTTTATTATATAATAGTTACTGTCTATCATTGTCTAAATATATTTTTACTGTCAAAATATATGTATGCAGTTAATGTAAACACTCACAATACTATCACAGTGAATGTGAGGCTGAGACTGAAGCGTTACCCTTTGATTCCGCTGAGAGACGTGCCGCGTGACTGATTTCCCCGCACGTACAAGTTATCTTAGGTCGACGCTCACGGTAAGACTTCTGATATTCAGATCAAGCTCTAGGATTTTTTTTTTTCCCCAAACCGGTCGAGTTCTAATGAATTTGAGAACCGAGGTACCACTGTAATATGAATTTTGTGATATATCTCTTTAATGTTTTTAACCATTTTGCGTCATTGATCTGAAACATAAATGGGCTGATTGCAGAATCCTTCCTTCTCCCAGCTGCAGGAATCCCTGATTTCCGCTCTCCTGAGACGGGCCTTTATGCCAACCTGCAGAAGTACAACCTGCCTTATCCTGAAGCCATATTCCAAATCGACTACTTCAAGGTATCGCACTGATGTCGAGTCCACCTGTGCAGATCTTAAGATGGTACCATCCCTGCGCGCGTCGTCGCCCCCCTTGTGAAATCCCTTCCCCCCCTTATTACCCAGAAACACCCAGAGCCCTTCTTCGCCTTGGCCAAGGAGCTGTACCCTGGGCAGTTCAAGGTAGGCAAGGTTCACTCTGGTCATTGAGTGTTTTGTCTGCTCGTCCCAGAGACTTTACTGACGCATGTGGACTGTTGCATGATAGTCCTGTGAGGAAGGCTTTTGCGCACAAAGTATTGAGCTTTGCTTGTACATTACAGCCTACAGTCTGTCATTACTTCATCAGGATGCTTAAGGAAAAAGGTCTTCTCAGACGTTGCTACTCCCAGGTCAGCAAGCTTGTCTCTTTTATAAGCACCTCACATTGTCAGTTTGCTGGTCACTTTATCACTGTTGACCAGACCATAAGTCCAAAGTTTCATAAAGGCCTTGTTTGAAAGTAAGCGTGCTTAAGATGGTGACCTAGTCTGTCTGTCATGATGCCACTGAGAAGTCAATCTGTGCTCTGATTGGTGAGGAAGAACATTGACACCCTGGAGCGTGTAGCGGGGTTACAAGAGGAGGACCTAGTTGAAGCCCATGGGACCTTCTATACCTCCCACTGTGTGAGCTTTTTG
>JABFDZ020000040.1:8451999-8463162 GCA_019775955.2 Pollimyrus isidori | reverse complement strand
GACTGACAGGTAAAGGAAGGCTGGAAAACCAGCAGTGCTCGGACCTCAAGGACCGTGAGTTGAAGAACCCTGGTCTACAGCTTCATAACCACAGGTGGGAAGTTCAGGTCCAGGAAGTAAAAATCCAGACCAAGATTTAGTTTCAACCATCCATTTCACTATAAAGATACAATCACAGTTACTCAACTGGTTGGTTGAAACAAAATCTTGGTCTGGATTTTTACCTACTGGACCTGAACTACCCATCTTCGTTCAAGATGGATGGAATAAATTCAAATGAGGGATGAAAAGTGATTCATTATCTAATCTGGAACATGCACCTTAATTCTTCTTCCAGAGTTTTGGCTCTGCTTGTCCTCGAACCCACAACAGAGAAATGAGACCCCACCATCCACTGGCCTCAGCATGTGTTCCATACAGGTAACAGTACCAGTAAAAGCCCTGTTATTTATGTATTTATTAAGGTGCCCTCTCATGCCCCTGTGATTCTGTGGTTGGTCAGGTGACCTCTGCCAACGGGGCGCTCTGCGTTATCAACCCCCTCTACCTGCACGAGCACGGGGACAGCTGGCTGGTGGAAAAGCACTCGCCCCAGAGCAGCCCCGCGTCCGCCAGTCGGCCATTCACAGCAAGGCGGGAGAGGCGGCTCAGCACGACCAGGCCTTGGAAGGGGGCGGGGCTGCGTGACACGAGGGGCCCGTCGCTGGACCACGAGTCCAGCACCTCACCAACTGCGTGCTCAGGTAGCTTTAAGGGACGTTTGTCAATCACTCCAGTCCATTCAAGACCCTTCTCCATTTGCAAATACGCAAGACTGGTTTTATGTGAATTACATGAACATGTGCTGTGTGCCTGGGATGGGTTGGTGCCTTGTCCCCTGCCTTACGGCCCCTAGCTTCTAGATTAGGCTGCGGACCCCCGCTGTCCTTCATGGATGGAAGGATGGATGGAGTCTGTCAAAAGCAGCCCCCCCTCCATCTAATCAGCCTCTGCAGTGGCATTGAAGATAACAAATGACCTCTGGGTTAATTTTGCCCATTTTATAATTAAATCCCCCCAAGAAGAGCACTGTTTGTACGTCGCCCTTCACCGTCTCTCTGTCTCCCTCAGTTCCCCCCAGGACTCGTCCCAACTCCACCCCCTCTACGCCCGTGGTTCTCAGGAGGGCGAGTCAGTCCAGCAGCTCTGGCTCCTTGAAGGGAAGAGGACCGAACAGGCTCTCTGCGGAATGCGAGACCTCCAGCGAGACCACGCCCGTGAGCAGTCCTATCCCCCAATCCCCCCACCGCGTGTCTTGGATCGAAGACGGCATCTGGCTGTCTCCGCCCCCTCTCACCACGCTGCTGCGGCCCCCCAGCCAGGAGCTGGACTCCCTGTCCATCAGCAGCCTGGAGGAGGAGTCTGACTCCGCCCCCAGCCCCGTCCACACGCACAACCAGCGCTTCACGCTGGTCCTGGCCGACAAGGTGAAGAACCGGCTCTCGGCCGTGGGGCAGGCCATCGGCGGCCTGGTGTGTCCGCAGAAGAGGCTCAGCAACAAGGCGCAGGAGCTGAGCGAGAGGAAGAGCGGCGCCTTTGCGGAGAGCGCGAGAGCCTTCGTGGAGAAGACGCTGAGGGGGGGCTACTGCCACGCCTCCGGCTCCGAGCTGCTGCAGGAGGTTCGCGGGGCGCTCAGCAGCCTGCGGGAGACCCTCCTGGAAAGCCCAGAGATACAGCTGCTGATCGACAGCCTGGGAGACGTGGGCGACGTGGAGCTGGGTGAGTGACAGCGCGAGGCGCCGGACTGGAGTGACGCAGAGCCGGACAGGACGTCTAGCCGTCGCTGGTTCCGCTTCTCCTCTGCAGTAACGTCACGACTCCACTTGGAGCCGCGAGCCAGGGTGGACAGGGCCGCTGAAATGCGTGGGCTTACCCGGGCTGAAGTTAATAAAAGGCAGGGGTGGATCTATAGGGGGAGTGGGAGTGGCCATGCCCCCCCTCCCCAGGAAATACACGGCCCCACCAAAAAAACATAAAAATGAGATATCAAGCATTTAATTATTTAAGGCAGAGATGTCCAACTTCATCACTATTGGCAAAATGACCTCCCCACACTCCCGGTCAGCCATGGGGGGTGCTGCTTGGCCACCCCCAGAAATATCTGCCCCCCCCCCGTCTATCCATCCACTCCCTGTACCTGCTTGCCCTATTCAGGGTTATCAAGGGTCTGGAGCTCAGGCGTGCAAAGCAGGGGAAAATCCGAGGGGGAGTTAACCCCCCCAGCACTGTGAAAAGGGGCCTCAACTAACCCCCCTTGTTCACAGTTACACCACCATAGAAATTATTGGGGGGGTGGGGGGTTCTCACAACTCAAATAGCCCAGGGACCTCTGACAGTATAGCATACAAACACACACACACATACACACACACACTTTGTACTGGCAATTTGGAGACACTGTCACCTACCCACGTGTCTTTGGGCTACTGGAGGAAGCGACAAAGTCCTCAGCACCACAGGGAGAATACGCAGGTCCACACACGCCCACCATCCCGGAGGTGTGGGGCAGCGACGAGCCACTGAGTCACCATGCAACCCCCACACGGAACAAGCAAAACAAAAAAAAAACATATAAAACCATGCTAAATTTTCCCATGTGGTTAAAGTTGATACAAAAGTTCTAACAGCAGCGTATGGCACTGGAAGAGATGGCTTTAAAACTGCTGTGAAGAACTGGGGTTAGAATTAAGTATTTAAAAGTATGAAAGTGAATAACATCCAAATACAAACAGTTTTCAGTACGGGTAGTAAAATATTATTTAAACCTGCTAACTAAAACTTTATCCTACTGCTTGGGTTTAGGTTCACATGATGAAAAAATTCAGTGAGTTTGGTAGCACACCTACCTGATTGTACCTAATAAGTTGCTGTTGAGAATAGTTGTAAGGTTGCATTTTGATCACTTTGTTTTTCTTACCCAACTACTTTACACAAAGATTCGACACCACCGTTTGCGATTCAGGGTTATCTTCAATCCGCCAGAGACAGTGAGGTCCACTCGAGTGACGTACACACGGCGTTGTAATGCACTTTAATCTATTTCTGTGAGTCCCAAGCTTTTAACAAGGGTCCGTGACGATACACTATTCGTACGCGAATACAAAAAGTAAGGTGAGAAGTGAAATTAGAACAGGGTAGGAACCAGAAGCTCCATGGTATGGAGAAAATAAACCGTAGGGGTTAAAGGTCGACTGACCGTCCACCTTCCCAGGCTGCGCTGACATAATGGAATGCAAAGAAAATGATGGTGTTTCTGTCGGTGTAAGGCAGGAACTGCGGTCCGTTGATGAGCCGCGCAGATGTCGGTAAGCTAGCAGACTGCAGGCTGTATCGACAGTGTCAGTCTTGGATCCATAAAACAGTGCCTCGGTGTTGGCATCAGTTATTATTATTAATAATATTATTATTATATCGATTACAGCTTCAGTTAAAGCAGTTTTATTTGCTGTTTCCCTGACAGAAACCAGTCTAGAATATTAATAGAATGACTGAACTCGCACAGAGACTATTTTGGACAGAAAATGGGAGGTTGAGATAAATCTGTGATGTTCAGTACCTGTGCGTCCAAGATCGCTTTCATCGGTATTGCTTTAATTTGGTTAGTAGATAATAACACCTGCAGGCTGATGTATATTCATTATGAAAACGGCAAGTTCTCTGAGAACTTTAAGGAACTCTTTAAATAATTAGGAGGGGATTTTTATATCTTTTTTCATAGGTAGGTTTTGTTTTACTGTAGCTCCGAGTGGTTCTTGCTCGTGTACTTCAACAAATTTAAATACACGAAGGAGATACTACGTAACAGACATTTGTAGGGTCTTTGTGTTTGAAGTCTGATGTCGCTATTTTTATTGTTATAGACGTCCATGAAATGATCGCTGCTAATATTAACTGGTAAATCGGATATTTTGTTGCTTTCATAAGGTTTGAGTAATAGTGTGTACAACAGAGAACGTACACAGAGGTTTTATTTAATTGTTGTGTTAATATTAATTATTCCAAAACCAAAGCTGCGTTTTACAGGACTGCATATGTGATTTATCAAGGCTAAATATTCAACTACACGTATATGATTTATTAAGGCTGAATTACCCTCACTTGTCAACCACTGTCCGCTGAATTTTCAGTGTCCGCTTGATTACTAGTGTTAAAAAACTGGGGATTTTTAATTAATGGTCACGCTCAGCAGTTCATAACAATTTCACTTCCACCCTCATTCCGTTTCTATGAAGTAGATCTTTCTGCATCCCTTGAAGGCTTTCTGTGCCCTGCCTTTGACTGTAGCCTGCGGGTTATGATGTAGTTTTGCCTGCGACCTTGGTCCACTCTGAGTTACTAAGCTCCATTCTCACCATGATATAAAAATTGAAAGCCTTTAGATTTAGGGGGAAAAACGCTCAAAATCAATGACCGAAAACATGTTTTGCCAATTTAATGAGTTCGACATGCTATAATGGTGCCATATATTGAATCCATAATGGATTTACAAGTTGGCGATTAAAACAACATAAAGGCAGCCCCTAGAGAGTGCAGTGGTGGAGCAGTTAGATTTAATGCACATGCCATGACAAGAACTGAAAAATCGCAGTTTAATTACAGCTTGGTTGAACAGAATCATCAAGTAATGCTTCAAAAACAATCTAGCGAAAGAAGTGGGCCTAGGTGTCCGAGTATGTATACGGTGATAATCTTCCAGAAACTTCCAGCGATACGATATTGCTCGTGCTATTGAACTGTAGGCTACCGGATGGCGAAGAGGGAGCCGTCTGTGGTGAGTCGTGGCAACAGTCGTCATGTGACACAGTCACCTTACAGGAAGACGCTTTGATCTTGTACTGATCTGTATTCTGCGGCTCAGCGTTTGCTCTTTTTTTAAGGGCTATTTATGTGACATGATGCATGAACAATGTGTGAAAAAGAACACGATGCAGAGGTGCCTTTTTAAACCCTGTTTGGCCGAGTATCTCTTTATGATGCCAGTGGATGGGAGATACAATGTTGGCATTAGGGACGTGAATCACAATGTACCGGCTGCCCCAGTGGCTCTGCATGCCCGTACTGACACCCCCACTGTCCCCCTAGCTCTGCCTGCACTGTGCATGGAGGCCTAACTGTAAAATACCACACTCTTGCTCTGTGTGTGGAAAAAAAAGTTAAAAATTAAGTAAAAAGTATCAAGTTCCAACCGTATTTTGCAAAAGTCAAAAAACATTATGGGTAATAAGTGTATTTTTAATCAACAAAAATACTATGCAACACTAAAATATATGCCAGTGAACAGTAACACAATAAAAACTAATATGAATGTATTCAGCTCTCTACGGAAGCCCGGAACAGTAAAAATGTTTTAATGCCATTTTCTCAAGATAATAAGATAATTCAGCGGTGCGTAAGCCACGCGTTTTAAAAGGACTTGCAGTTTATATATGTTTCAGTTTACATTGGTGTCTAAGTATTGCTCTGTATGTCTGCCATTGTGTAGATGGAACAAGGATTCAGACTATTTGGTTAGATTTGAATGTAGATGTGAAGTTTTCTTTATATGAAATTTCAGTATTTTTTAATATTATATCATCTACGCGTGTTGCGTGCAGTGACCACAGTGTAATTTATAAGCAGCAATTCACGGTAAAACGCTACACGGGAAAAACACTTAAATTCACGGATGTGCACACTAACACGGCTACGGTGCATATGTGAGCAGCGCTGCGTACGGCATGGCAGCCACTTGGCGTCGCGAAATGCTTTTCCTCGTAATTCGGTGGAGAAAATAACAAATAAGATTTGCTATCTCGAGGTAATGGCGTTAAAAACGTAATTGCAGGCACAGTTGTTCTCGGCTTCCGTAGCGCTCCAAAAAGTTACTGCTAAATTCTTGGATGGCTGGAACACTGCTGCGGTTCTCAAACCTCTCTTCAGGGGAACATATTTGCGATATTTTTCTCGGGGCCCAGCAGTTTTGCTGCCATTTTGTTATCGTCACTGGCTTCTTCACGGTGTCTTTGCTATCCTCCTGTTGTGACAGCCTTGGAAATATTTCAGAAACATGTCCATTTCTGATGCTGATTCTGAAACCAGAAATTGGTTTTCCATGATATAGAAAGGACTGACAACGCAGAAGCACTCTGGATGTGACGTAATAGGATCGTTTAATTTCTGGGCCTAAGTTTTAAACAATGCTCCACATATCTATATACTATCTTTATACGGTGATGGATGTTGTGGCTTTGAGTGCTCAGTAAAGAGTCATATCCGTCTTTCTTGTGCCCAATGTCCTGTAATGGCGAAACAAAGTTAACCTAAGCTGAAAGGCATTTGAATTGATTAATTAATGCCCCTCTAGTAACTTAATGAGTTTATGGTCTACATAGGGAATGCAGAGGAGAGTGTGTGTCAAGTTCAGCCTGGTCAGCTGCAGCACAGCTGTATAATGTTTTAAATGGGATGTTTAGTATGGCTTCCCTACTGTGGCATGTTGTCTCAGTTCCACAATGATGTAGAACGTATGTGGTATAGACTCTGGTCATGATTGTTATTTTATAGTCAATTTCCCTGATATGTGGCTGCATGCAAAATATCGTATCTGCCCCTGATTGTTTTTGAAAGGGTGGCATCTCAGGTCCAGAAAGTAAAAATCCAGACCGGGATTTTGTTCCAACTAACCAGTTGAGTAACTGTGACTTTTTGTACTCAACTGGAAACAAAATCTGATTTTTTACATTCTGGACTTGGAACTGTGCACCTTCTTGGTTCTTGTATCTGACTGTTGCACCATCAGCTGCCATATCTCGTCGATCTGTTTCCTTCCCCAGACGGAATGTTAGAACTGGCCATACACAAGGTGGCGCTCAAGCCAGTTTGCGGCTGTCTGTACGCCTCTCTCCAAGACTACCGCAATCGGGACGGCTTCATTGAGCGCCTAAAGCAGAACCAGCGAACGATGGAGGGACAGAAGCCAGAGGAACTCGGAGGAGCCGTGGGCGTCGGCCTTCCCGATGCCGTGATTCTGGAGAAAATTCAGCAGCGCTGGGACTCCATGCATGAGGCCTACTCGCCAAGCAAGAAAGTGCAGATCCTGCTCAAGGTCTGCAAAACCATCTACCACAGCATGAACACCAACTCCACTCCAGGTTGGTAGGAAAGCTGAGTGCAGATATGAGGGGCTGGTCAGTTATCGATGAAATACGATCCAATACAACTAAAATTTGTACACAGTGATGCGATCCTTCTAATGGTGAAGTAATTACTTTGGAAAAACTATAATTATGTACGTTTTCATGGAAAAATTCTAGTCATAATACCAAATATACATATAAAGCAGGTGTTTTATATAACAGGTAAGCATAAAAATACAAAGTATTTCTGAAATGTGATAAATGGTTTTGTTTTAGTCGTCGTAATATTTCCAGCTCATACCAGATTGAAGTGGGACAAATACCACTGGTTTAATTCAATAAACTGTTCCATACATGCTCGATGAGCTAGAGATCTGGTCACTGAGAGGGCGGCGAGAGATGAATCTTCTCCTCCAGCTACCAGTCCTCTCACTGTACTCTGCATGTGCGGGGCCAGAGCAGCACATCACCCTGGGCTATAAGCCGCCGTTTAGGTGTCGCGAGCGGCGCGGTAAAGCTGTGACCGTTACGCAGCCCTCCACTCCTCCGTCATCTCGCACCTACGCACTCTTCACAGGTACGGAGGAGTGTCAGTCGGGGCGTTGGGCCTGGCCGAGGCGTCCCTCATACGTGCAGCTGCGTGCCGCCATCATGCAGTAACATCGACCCTGGAAATAATCACATATTTATCCCCTGTTGCTTCCCGCCATGCAGAGACGTGTAATCCTGCAATATGACTTACGCCAGTTTTTCCAAAAGCCGTCCTCTGGGACCCCAGACGATCCACATTTTGGCTCTTTTAAGACAAAACCTTTGTATGTAAGAGAAGCACAGGTTTCCTTTAGCTCGGAAGGCTGAAAAAAAAAATCTGTTATTGATAAAAATCCCAAGGAGATTGTTAGTATTAATTAAATCATCCCATAGTTTCTGAAGGATGTGTGATCAGTGGCCTGTACTACGGTTACTGTACTACTACAAAGCGGGGTACTGACTTATCGAGGGAAGTTGTCGGATTTAAGGTAGTCCGGGCAAAATGTAAGCGAACGAATATGAAGCCTGTTTAAACTGTGGTACCTTAAATCCGACAAGTCACCCCGACAAGCCAGTAACCCCGCTTGGTAGTACAGGCCCCTGCCGACAGATTGGGAGCGGCATCTGTAGCTCAGCTCTCCTCTCTGCTTTCGTGAAATTCCGGGGCCTTTCCGTGTAGCAAGCTCTGCCCGTGATACCGAGCGCGGCATCAAGGGCGCTGGCGGCTGCGTCGGTAGAAGATAAATGACCAGAGGGACTTTATAAATACAGCTGTGACTTTCTCACAGCAAGTACCCAGTAGCCAAGGAGGGAATGATGAGGGTGAGGATGATGATAAATACAATCAATAAGGACATAACTGATGGTCCGATGTAAGTGCATTAAGAGACTGTTCGTCTTTTCCTCAAAGTCAGTTAATATCCTGTTGAGTTCAGGCTGTCCCCCCCCCCCACAGGAGCAGTGTATGGGGCAGACGACTTCTTACCATGCCTCACCTGGGTGGTGCTGCACAGTAATATCACCACCCTGCAGCTGGACACAGACTACATGATGGAGCTGTTAGACCCCATGCTACTGCAGGGAGAGGGTAAGCCCCATCTTCCACAACACACTGTGGAAATCGCAGGGCTGCCAGAGGCCCCCTAGGAGCAGACGCCTCCTATTGGCCTGGAGGACCAATTACGACTGGAATATACCAGAAATCGTTAATGTTGATCAACAAATGCCCTCAGTGTAACTCAAGCTGACTGTGAAACTGCAGGTTTGAATGTGTCTGTAAAGGATTATGCCTGTGAAAGCATCGTCTCATTGGCGAGCTTTTCATGAATATAAGCTTGTGAAATAACTTAAGAGTCAAATCGTGGATGACACTGATCTTAGATAATAGAAATCTCAAGCATTTTGAGTAGAGCAAACAATCGCACGAGCAGAACATGGCTGTTAGTTTTAATATAAAAGATCACCATATATATTCTGGGATGTAGAGCTAGTTGTGAACATGTACAGATATTTACAGGAAAATACATAAAAGTTTTTATATACATACAACTATTTATATATACATACCTTATATATACATACCTTTCATATTCTTATGTCTACTGGTGCTTGTAAAAGTAGGATTATTTTTCCAGCCTCCTCAGTCTGCAGTTGCTTAATATCTAAGATATTTATTTTTTAAAATCTGCTGTTGTTTCAGAATCGGGATTCACTTTATTAGCCAGATGCATCTACATGGTGCACGCAAAGACAACGCAGAAGTTAAAAAATAAAGATTAGAGGCTTTAAAAACATGTCATAATTGCATAGAAGGTACACAGTAAGGAAAACGGTATGTAAAAAAAGTGCAACGTGCTTGAGTGTTCAACTAGTAAGTTTGAATAAAAATGTGGAATTCTGGGTAGGCAGGGTAGCTCTACGCAGCGCAGTTATTAGCAACACTAACATCCCATCTCACTGGCTTTCTCATTCCCCTGCTTGCAGGTGGGTATTATCTGACATCACTTTACGGCTCGCTGTTCCACATCAGCAGCTTCCGGCCTCGCCTGGCAGCCCGCCAGCTCAGCACCGAGGCCCAACACTCCCTGAGCCAATGGCATCGCAGGAGAACTCTGCACTGCAACCGGTCCCGACGAACCGGGACCAGGAGGACTATCCGGAGGCCCGCCTCCAGAGAGGTGGAGGCGGGGTCGCAGGACGGGGTCGCAAAACCGTCCGACCGTAGCGGGGAAGGCGACGCGGCGGAATCGTCCCCTTTGGGTGGAGAAGCGACGTGTGAAAGACCTAGAGAGCTTCTGGGGCTTCTCCGAGAAGAAGAGGACGGCAGGGATGAGGTCCCTGGTGAGGTGAGGTGGGGGCACGACAGGCTATCAGAGGAGGGCGGTGGTCCCCAGCAGAGCGCCGAAGCGCCAGGGACCTCCGGGGAGGGACCCGCCGGAAGTCCGAAAAAGGAGAGAGAGCGGCTGCAGGGCGAGCCGAGGCCCCGCGACGTGCTCTGGCCTGTGCGGGAGGACATGGGCGCCGGGCAGCTCGACAGAAACCAGGCGCCCCTTGACCCAGATCACTGGATCGATGGAGAGCAAAAAGCAGCCAAGCTACTGAATGTCTGCACGCTGCAAAGCTGAGGGCAAATCCAGGGGGAAAATTCTAAGCCAAAGGAGGATTTACAGCTAAGGACTCTTAGGGATGGTACAGCGTTCATTACTGATGCTATATCCCACATATATTATAGTACACATGCACATGTTTCCCTGTTCTGCCACTCTCTGGCCCTGCATTATTTCAGTTTGTGAACGTTCAGCTATTAAAATGAAAGTATTTTTAAAGCGTCTGAGCAGAATTACTGCAGGATTACTGTTCCCCATGAAACACGACTCATCGAAGGGGTTTGATGGGCACTCTGGCCAGTGTCTGTGGCTTTCCATCACATTGTATGGGCTTTGCAGAAATACTGGTAACACAAATGCTGACCGGTGATTTCACCTTTGCAGTACAAGGATTTGCAGTGCCAAGAAGTGAAACCCATTTGTTGTCGTATTCTGACTTTTTGTTTTGAAATTAAATTCAAAAGCTTCCTGCATATTGTTTTCAAACACTTTGCATCAGTTGTGAAAAACAATGATAATCTTTCGATCTGTGCAGCTTTTTGTCCTCATCAAAGCAAACGCACAATAGCCACATCTGATAAAAAAAGAAGTTCATTACAAGCGTAATTTTCAGCTCCAACACAAATTTTAAAATGTTTTTTCTTGAACCGAAAATCTGTTTATGAAATGGCAATACTGGTTTTTATATCATTTATATCATTTTTAAATCATCTGGTCTTGCATTAACAGGCTGAGGAGTATTTTGTCATCTGACTACCATCAGAGCTGATTGATTCTGAAAGGCACAGTTGCAGGGATTGTATAGTAAAGTGGTTCATTACCTCTTAATTACAGGCTAAACAAACTATGTGTGTTTCGTTGTCTTAGTGGTG
>JABFDZ020000040.1:8414754-8442421 GCA_019775955.2 Pollimyrus isidori | reverse complement strand
CCCCCCTCCTCCCACCCCGGTCCCCTCTGCTAATTAGCGCTTCGTTATCCACACTGTTTATACTGGAGTATTTCTTCAAAAGCGCCGCTGTAAAAATGCGGCAGCTAATGAATGCGGCACGCGGAGAGCAGCGGCACTCAGATATGTAAAATATCTCTGTGATCGCGATTTACGTTCCGATTAACTCTGCGATTAAGTCAACGTTTCGGAGCGGTTTGAGGGATGCAAACGGAGCATCAAGAATTTAGCTGGCTGTACAAAATATACAATTAACACATTGTGCCCCCGCCCCCCCAATGACTAGCTAGCCTACGCTAGCTTGTCCGCTGCACCCTCTTACAAACTTAGCCTGACCTGAGTAGTCAGACTTGGTCTGAGAAGCAACTATACATCTTGTCTGTGTTGCTGGTATTTTTCTGTATGTGCAGTATTGTCCCGTATCTCTCACCTGCAGTCCTAAGGCCCAAATGGGACTGTCCTTCCAGTCCGTAGCCTCCCATCGCCGCCCCTTCTGGACTATAGGGGGCGCCTTGACCTTCGCCAGACAAAGAAAAGGTGCCGTCTGTTACACTGATACACGCACAAAGTCACGACTGACGCGTCATATCAAGCGTAGCAAATTTCCCCCACCTGAGCGATTTGACTGGTCTATCATGGGCTGGACTATTCTGCGCCTCGCGTTGATAAACCTGGAATGGAGACGACGGAGAGTCACACAGGGGAAATGTCATATGGTCACACGCTTCGGGAAAGTGATGCTTCACCTGCTACTTCTCCTGCCATTAAATTTCCTCCCTGTCTGCATAAAATGTCATCGCATGTACGTATCTGTCATCTGCATCATTGCAAGGACATTTAACAAAAACAACAAAAGACTCTGCTTTAGCTTCAGAGCGTGAACCAAGCGTGGTGTGTTGATCAATTCAGAGCATTAGGTTGCTACAAACTGCACCAACGGTGATAGCACTGACCAGTTGTTGACCTGCAGGATGGTAAGACCGGTGTCCTGGGAGAGTTGCTTTTTCTGCTCTTCGGAGGGGTACGGATGCTGGGAGAGGACACACAGAACCATGTCAGTGTGCCGTACAGTATACTCCATACTCAGAGGTCACACTCGCGGGAGTGTGAGGGGAAAATGGCGAGGGCGGGTGGCGGGTGACGTGTGATGTCGGTGCCGCTCGCCATCTTTCACCGGTCGAGCAAACAACACGACCCGGCGTCCATCGACACGCTGATGGTGCAATTAAAATATACCTCCGTCCGCAGCAAACCACCATGGGAAATTACAATAGGAAAGTGCAGGCAGTGGGATGCAGGCTGAGAGAAGCCGTGGGAAAACTGCTTAATCCGCATGCATCAGTAGCTGCGCGTGCGTCTGCGCAGTTCTCTCCGGCGGCACAGCGCTAAGGAGCACATGGAGGAGATGAAACGCAGTAGTGAAAATTCTCTAATACACCTCACTGCTGGGCCTATAGACAGTGCAGGCTGGGGCAAGAATAAACCTCTCCCTCCATTACTCTCTTCTTCCTTTCCCTCCCCTCCTCCCTCTTTTCTCTTCTCTCTTTCTCTCTCTCTCCCACACTGGGGCGATGAGGCAGTACCTTCGGTAATTAGGATCCTTTCAGGAAGTCATTAAAACCGTTCCAATTATCTGCTAATTAACACATACTTGTTACAATTCCAGTCATGACTAAGTGTTCAGTCCATTTCTCTGGTTTAGCAGTTCAGCTGAATTACTTTCAGCGTGTTTTATTAACAGGAAAACTGTACGTGTGTAAAATAGGTTTAAAAAAAGGCAGAAGACCATTAAAGTACCTCCCTTAGGTATATATGAAAATAGACTATTTGAAATGGAGTCGACCGAAAGTTATATCAGTTTAAAGGCGGCAGCTCAGTCCTCAGCATCGATGGCAGCGTAGACATCATGAGGTCAACGTGACGCAAGAACTGTCCCCATACAAAACGGCGGAATGCAGGATTTATGAAGGAGATCCATCCATCTTTCATAACTACTTATCTGGTACGGTGTTGACAGACACCAAAGGGCACGATGAAGGCGACGCCCCAGACAGGATGCCGGTTAAATTAAATATAAGAGAGTAGATGTCCCCCCCAGCCTGTGCATTTCCTGGACTAGACTGCACGCTCACCATGACCTGATGAGCAGTTTATATAGCTGCGTATCTCAGCAGACCTGTAAGCCAATGAGTAAAGCAGGTTGTTTGAAGCCCCGCCCACCCCCACCCGACCACCCCTAGGGCTAACTTTCAGGCTGTGAGTTTGTCCTTAATCGACCTGCCATCCATGCGGTTTGCCAAACGGTAGCAGCACTACTCGTGTTTTTAAATTACTTGAGTTCGGAGTGTAATATAGCACTGCAGTGGTACAGGGTACTGAAGGTATAGAGAAGCAGTGCTGTACAATATGTCCTCCTGCTACTTCTTCCATTCTACTCATTACTTCTTCCTGTGCTACTGTGCTTCCGACTTCATTAAATCTTGTCCAGTGTACGATACCAACTGGCCAGAGAGCTGGACATAAGTCCGTGTGGCGGTAGCTAGGTCATTAAGTGAGGAGTGTCTGTATCATATGCAGCCGTGGAAAAAATTCGGAGACCTCTCTATATTTTTAAATAAATATATTATATAATATATAATAAATAAAATAGCCCTTTTAAATCCTGTTTTTTCTCCTGGTTCTGCTGGCAGGAGGCTCCGCTGTGCACCGGGTTGCTTCCAAGAACGGGGTGAAGCAGGAGACACTGGGAGCGACCAGAAACCAGCCAGGCTGAGGGCAGGGGCGGCTCTCTAATGCCACAGATGACCGTTAACTTATACGGCCGTTTTCCATGAATCAGAAGGTGACATCAGGTGACCCTCAAAAGCAATGGGCAACATTAAGTGCAGGTGTGATGTGCACTGATAGGACAGTTTGTATCAGGCTCCGGGAAGCAGGCCTGAAGTCCCATAAAGCAGGAAGTAGCCCTTCATTAATGAGGAACAGAGAAGAACCAGGTTGCAGTTTGCAATATATATATATATTATTCACAGACGCACACCCATAAATTCATGAAATTGTCCTGTGGTCTCTTAATCTTTTCTGTTACTGTATGTTAAATACGTGGGAACAGGCTGTAAACGGCATGTCTGCGTCACACTTTCAGCCTCTGCGGAGTCTCATCGCTCACCGATAGATGCTGGAAGAGCCAAGCCCTCATGATGTTAGTGGCCACTTTGGGGAAGATCCCTCGCTTCTTGTTGTTCCTCCTGTCCCGGTCGCCCTCATCTTCCTCACCCGTGCTGGGCGACGCCACGGCGCCGTCCAGGCCGTCCCCTGCCGTCCGGGGGGACCAGCGGAGAGGTTCATCAGCGCGGAGACAAGGCACGCGGGAGAGTTTACTCTGCGGCCCATAGTTACTCGTGCTTCTGCTTACCCAGCAAGACCCACCGTTTGCAGTAATACGTGCAGAGAGTCCCAGACAAAATGTCACCTTAGATCCTCTGCCTAATTTTATCTTGTCAAGTGCAGGGTGCCCTGAATCTGCCAGGGTATTTATGTCCCTCCCGCACCCCTGATCACTGTTTGTAAAAGAGCAGAGTCTGCATGCCTACATTACTGTGTATCTGTGAAACAAATTTATGTACATATTTAAATATCCTTTCCCTTGTTCTACATATGCATCTGTTCTATGCTTCAACGCACTCTGTAATCTGAAGTGACCAATCAGTGGGACTAATATAATTATCGGTAACGTCAAAGCGATAGTTCAGCGCTGCTCGGCGCTGAGCGGTGAGGCAGGGGGTCTGCCTCTAGCGAGGCTCTCGGCGTGAGGCGCACCGGCGTCGCTGCAGTCGGTGCCGTGCGAGGGCATGCCACAGGACGAGGGCCCGGGGGTCCCCGAGCGGGTGGAAATGCAGTCCTCTGGCTCCCGAAGCCACGACTGGTTCTGGGCAAAAGCGATGTGAGGAATGAATGAGGGTAGATCCGCACAGGGCCTTGCCTGAAGCAGGCCGCTCACCTCAAGTTAGAGACATAATTCCCTACAAACTTTGTAGTATATTACATAGTATATATAATATATAATGTATATACAGTATATTCTATATATATAATAATACTAGTAATAGTTACTACAACAAAACAAACAAAAATATTTTTAAAAAATATTAAACTTTTCAAAAATAATTAATTCTTCAAGATTCTGCATGCTTTTAGTAGAGGGTGGTGCCTCGTCACGCCTTCAGAGGCTGATCTGCACCACCCTGTTTTTTCAGTGGGTCTTACTAGCATAGAAATGGCTGTAACTCACCTGATCTGATAGACTGGTGCAGGAGCCAGTGAAATCCTCCATATCTGACTTTGACCCGCCCTCCCGGTCATCCAGGACCAGGTCAGTGGGCATTTTACCCTTCAGACAGGTGATGTAACGGTGGCAGAAGTTGTCGCAGAGGTCATGAACCTTGAAGTAAAACATCACGGAGAGGCGTATAAATGCTAGGCGTGGCGGGCGGGCCGCAGCCATGGAGGTTCCGTCGTCCCTGAGGGCCGACAACGGCGGGCGAGGGAGAGCCACAGGGCCAAAGTCAGACGGAAGCCGGTTACCTTCTCAAGCTCCAGCAGGTGGAAGCGCAGCACCTGAATCGCCTGAATCATCTTGAATCAAGTGGAGAGAGAAGCGGAAAGTTACGGTGGTGTAGACCACGAGGGTAACTCCCCAGTCCGGTCTTCGGGGCCCCGCAGACCGGCCACCTTTCTGCTACATCAAGAACGTGGACTGACTGGCATGGAGCTCGAAAGGTGCGAAAACATGGACCGACTGTGGCTCCCCGAGGACTGAGCTGGGAAACACTGGCCTGTGATAATGACAAACTAGGACTTCCTTATACTTCAAAGGATGACGCTCTTACATAGAGAGAGTACAAGTGGTGCTGCCTGAGTATTGGAACTGAACACAACAAGGAAACCACGTTCTACACACTAGATATGAATATAAAGTAGGAGAATGTGTGTGAAAGTGTGTATCTTTGCCTATGCGTGTTGTATACCAAGTTGTCCAGTTCGGGGTTCGATGAAAAAATCGGCTTCTCCGAGCGAATCTGAGGAACGTTAAACAAAAAAAATATATATCAGCATCGCATCAGTGATTATGCCGGTATTTCCAATATTAATGGCTGCCTAAAGTTATTTTAATATTAAAGCCATTCCTCTAGACGAGCGGGGGAGGCACCTGCTTAGCGAAAGCGGCGATGTCGTCGTTGAAGGAGTCGGAGGAGCAGACGTCATTGTGGTCGGTGCCCCCGTGGAGGAGCGGCTGACTGGACGACGCGCTGGAGTCCCGCGGAGAGCAGGTGGCCAGCTCACACTTCTCAAACACGAGCGCCAGCAGTGGAAACAGGGGGTGACTGAGAAGCGGAGACACCGAAGAGTGAGTTTTAACTAACCAGCAGGCAGACGCACTGGCATATGCTGCGAGAAATGCAAGCGAAATAGAGAGCGCGGATGTGAAGGGCGACCAAATTAGAATGTATAATAGAAACAACATCTAAAAGCACGTGCGTGGACAGTAAAGGGATATCAGATCAATACTATGCATTGGCTATGTAACACACACACACTCATTAATACACAATAGCCCACTGTGAAGTAAATTAGACTTGGATGATTGTACTGACCCATATATCTGGTCTCGGTGGTGTTTGAGGGAGTCTGCAACAGGGTGGCCGTAGTGGGGGGGAGGAAGTGACCTCATGGTTTCTCGATACCCCCCCACAAGCATGCCCTCTGACCCTGAGAACTGCACCAGGTCCTCATACTGAAAGAAAGAAGAGGTTTTCAATTCTGGGAGAGAGGGAGACTGAAACGCTTGGGTAAAGGGTAATGGAGGTCATGATTAATGCTGTTACTGGTGGAAGGAATGGCCATGATTATTTGAGATCAGTAACAAGCGCAGTGTGAGCGATAAGGAAAAGGAAGGCAGATGGAAAACTATGCAAGGAGGAGCCCAACGCCGCGCGTGGGGTCGTTAGCTGCAGACGAGTTTCTCTCCTCCTCGTTAATTACTGAAACTGGGGGCTCTTTGATGTGCAATTTTTCTGCACGCATCGCCTCACCGTTGCCGACAACCTCGGTGGGACCCGCACCAACATGTGCGCCCGACTGTCTGTAAACAATAATGAGCTGTACTCTCCAACATACTTTTGCACACTAGGTAAACAAAAAAAAATACAAATACACACATACCAAGCACTAAAAGCACCAATAGCAAAGCAAACACGTGTCTATTTCTTCAGAATTCACGCACAATATAGGTACACTTCACTCATCATATAGTATATTGTATGATTATATACTTAGTTTCATAGTATAATACAAGCGCAATTTTGTATCAAATATTCATTTTTAATGGTTTAGGCGTCCACCTGCTCCAAGATTAACATGATGCATTACAAGCAATGCCTGTTCCAGCGATTGTAACGTTCACTGCCCTCTCTTCAACAGCGCGAGACAAACTCAGGAATTATTTTTCAAGATGCAGAATTGAGAAGAATGGAAATAATATTAATAAGTTAAATTCAAGAATCTCTCACAAACACCCAACTTCACCCTTGAGACAATAACAATACCAAAAATCCTGTTTTGGCTTGTGCTGGAAATGCATATGAATCATGGTGATGTAAAATAAAACAGGTTATTTGCTTAAGGTCTGATTACTTTCGGGAAATTAATTTACCTGCACTTGCGGCCAGTGGGTGTTCTCTGTCATGGGATTGTTTTTGGAATGTAGTGTTTATGTTTTATATATATATATTTTAAACTAAAGAAGCGTTTAGATTTTTTAAGATTCTACATACCTTTTTGTTTTACTAACTCCAATAAAATCACGTGATTTTTCTTTTTCCCGATTTCCACTAATTCAGGATGGAAACTTTAGAACTGGTTAACAAGAAATATGTTTCCGCTGATACAAGCCAAACAATATATATTTCTGTTTAATTAAAATATATGCACACCGTTTTCTTATACCTCGAAAGATGTTTACATTTATTTTTATTTCTATTATTCCTTCAGTGACCTTCAGAAGTATAATAATGTAACGAAATTAATATTACAACTGAAACAGACAAATACGTAACCAACACATTGTTCTTTAAAAGCAAACATAATAGCGTGTAATCCTCGAAATGGTAAATAGCTTGAAGTATTATTTAAAAATCTATGTATATTATGACGAACGCCTGTGAAAAACTTTCTGTCATCATTTTATTTGTTCTACAAGTTATAGACAATTTATTATATTGCTTTAACTGTTAGGCCTACTCTTTACATTAAATATAAAATTCTAACAGCGCAAAAATGCCGTGCTTTAATAATTTACGTTTTAGTAGTGTGGTCCTGTTAAAAGTTTCTCGTTATTACTAATTCCCTTCCAGCGACGGCTGCTAACAAGGTAAAAGTTTATCTTGTCATATTTCAAATATGCCAAAGAATGATCCCGTTTTAGCACTTATTAAATGAGGCTTTTAAATAGTTTAATGTGGAAATTTTCAACATTTAATATCAGGAGAGTGGATAAGTAGCATGCTGCGAACTGTGTATGTTTAGTGACACCTATATGTCTTTAGGATTCAAGACGTATACCATGTAGGAAGAAAAGTGCAGGGTTATTATAAATTGCACTTTTTAAAGTTACACATTGTTTAGTAATCCCAGTGCTTCGTTACCAATGTTATCGTGAGGTGTTCATGTACACTGGTGCATACGTTTCAGAAATACTTGGTAACATAATCAAAGACGGACAAAACAATAACAATTTTGTAAATATACACCAGTAGCCTATGTGTTTGATGATGAAACCGTTTTCAGTCAGGTCATTTCAGATACTAGGCCTATAAATTTTTAGAGCTATGCTAAAGACGTACCAGTGTCTGTCTGAACTACCGAATATGTTAGCAATCAACAATTTAAACAATAATTATTAACATAGTGTTTCCATATGTTTACAATTTAATTTAATCCATGATTCATCATTAAACGTTCCACATATATTAACTTTAGAATGAGTTACATATTCATATAGGTTATACACAATCAAACAAAAGACAGGGAGAGTTCTGTTTGATAAATATTTTTATGGCCCTAAATTACACGGTAATTTTGTCCATCATATATAGCACAGGGCCATAAGGGGAGGGCAGCATCTTGCACGGCGCTTGGCTCCAGTCATTAACTCACTGTAGCAAGAAAGTTGACCTACTTACCGACTTCGTCTCCCTTTCGCTCTTCCGTCTGTCTTTTTTTCTATTCTTTTTCAACACAGTTTCTCCATTCCTAAACCACCCTTTCTTGCTGACAATACTAGTCAAATAAAGCTTTTATTGTATACAGCCGTTTCGTACTTGATGTAAAACAAGTTAATTCGCATGAATTACTTCGACTGATGTATCCCAGTTTATGGTTAGACGCTTCATGGTCTTCCTCCGCTGAATAAGTTTTGATGAACAAACGCAGTATAGGCAGGCTACATTTGAGACTAATAAATGTTTATCAGGAGAATATTTAGCGATTCTACTTTTTAAATTTATACTATGAAGGCGTAATGGCAACAATCATCAAACAGCATTTGAATCACAGAAGTGGAAAGTTGCATTGTTATTATTACTATTGTTATAGTAAAATCAAAAATAACGCAAATAATAATAATAATCATAATAATAAATAATAATAATAACATATAGTATGTTTGTGAAGTTCCACCGTGCCCATAAATACACGACTTGTATTATAGTCGGATATTAACTAAGCTTCGGTGCAGCGTTTACAGTACAAGTAGCGATTCCCCCGGTGAAAGAACAGAGGGCAGTGAGTGGAGAGGCAATAGTGCCATGTCGAGGGGCCGAAATGGCACATAATAACAAGACGGACAAGACAGATGGAAAACAGTCGTAGATCTCTAGATATTTAATGCGCGCATTTTATGCCCATTATGATTGTAGTATCCCGCGGTAAAGTGTACAGAGATTGAGGGTAAGATAGTAATTATAATGATAACAGACAGCGAACCTACCCTTTTATCCATGCGACACGGAAGCCAATTCTACACCGGGGAAAACGAGATAGCGGAGCGGCTGTCCAGCGCAGGCGATTCTTCACTTGTATCCAGGTTATGCGATCAAAATAATGTGGTTTCGCGATGTGTAAAGATGGTCAGCTTTACAACGGATGCTCCGAAAGCTTTACAGCCGGTAATAAAGCTACGTCTGTATTTCAAATAAAGGTAGAGTGTATACAATTGTAGCAGAAAATAAATAACAATAGAAATAAATTATGTATAGACTATAATACACTTAGTAAAAAAGGATGCTGCCGTAATATAGTACTGTTTATATAAATACTACTACTATAGGCTACTAAACAGGATGAACTAAGATAGGTATGTTTAAATGAAAAATAATTTAGGGAAAAAAAAGAATTCTGTGGGAAAATAAAATGTTGTATCAGATTCCCAAAAAAGGGGGCATATCCTTGGAGCGTCGGCTCGGACTCTTAGATCGTGCTCGGGTATCCTACTCGGGCTGCGGCGGCGGTTCCTTGAGCGCAGCCGGGAACGCGGCGTGTCTCCGGCTTCGGCGGGCGAGCAGGATGTTGAGGAGCGTTTAGGGACTCCGTGCTTTTTGGCCGCTCCCGCTGTCCATCGACCGAGGCAGCTGGCTGGAATATGTCACTGTGCGAAATGAGCGATGGAGCTTTAAGGGGACGGTGAAGAGACGGAGGGTGTGATGAAGGTTGGGAGTTGTTTGCGAGGTCAAAACGCGGCGGGGTATTGCCAACCCCCCACCCAACCTGATCTTTTGACTTAGGCTCACGCATTACAAGCGCTCTCTCATTCATATCATTGGCACACTCCTTTACATACATACAAAAACACACACAAATAGGCGACTTAAACTGGTATTTGCACTTTGCAAACGAAGATAAAAAACATCCGAAATTGGTTTAAAATGTTTTTGCTAGTCATGTGTTAGCTTGCTGTTTTGGCTTGCACATTTATTTGCTAATGTATATCACTTTTACAGAAAACACAGGCTCCAAATATCAATTCCATTCTTTGGAAATCCAGATACAAAATTATTAATCTCAGGTTTAAAGAAACTTGCTGAACTAAATAATGTTAGCCTATGCGATGCGTGCCGCGATTATTTTCTTGTTTATTGTATGAGGCTATAAAAACGTTGCCAGAACCGTGGCAAGTATTATCCCTGATTATCTCTTGTCTACAGGTAATCAGTTGAAACAACCTAGTAAATTTATTGCCCTGCTTTGTACTGTTTAGTAGACCTAAATACAATACAGGTTAACCGTGCTCCCTGTCAAAAATTTTAAAATAAAAGTCTCAAAATACATCCTATTAAAACATCGAAAGTTTTGATTCCAACGTTATACCTTGTTATATTTTTTCGTTATAAATTGTTAACCTCCGGCAGGTTTTAAGACCACGTTGTCGCTATTGTTAAAACCTTTTAACGTTTTATGACGGTTTTAGGCCTAATTGTACGTAATAATGACTTTTGTCCATAAGTTTATAACTAAAAAATCTTATTCGTATAGGAATAAAAAAAGAAAGAATACAGCGACGACGGCCATGGTTCGTCTTGTGTTGTAAATTACACTTAAGTAACATAATAATTATTCCGAGCGCTCCCCGTACGCCCAGCCCACCCCCCGCAGCGAGCTTTCACCGGGCGTCCAAAACTTCAATCGGCGCTACATCGGCGGGCACATTGGGCCGGAGCTGCGGCGCGGCAGGGGGCAGAGAGAGTGACAGAGGCGCAGCAAGCCTGCGCTGTAACATCAACCAAACTGTGGCCTTTAAACGCCACGGGAGGGTCACTGTTAATTGGCACGATTACAACTAAAGAAGCCTTTAACAGCGACGCGATAACGTCAATGAAACATATGAATGGAGTCAATGACTTTGTTTATTGTTTAATGTATTATTTCCCGGTCCGCCATCGTTAGATAAAATAATCTCGATTACTGACGTACCGTAAAGCGTATCGTAGTTGTTACAGAATATTACTATTATTTACAAAAAAGGAATCGAGTATTTTATAATTTTTAATATACGTTTATTTCGTTTCGTTTGCAAGCAGTGGCATTTGTGGATGTTTGCATTTGTGTGTGTGACTTTGGTTTTGGTTTCTTGGCGGTTAAATGCACCCCTGCCGCTGAGTGAGTTTGTGCATGATTAACCATTTTTGTGCCTCTTTTCTCTCGTGTGTGTTTTAGTCTTTGCACGTGGTAGTGAATGAAACAACTGTGCGCGTGTGTCTGCAGCGGTGTCAGGGGCCAGTGCTGGCTGTGTCTGACCCAACAGGGCAAGGGAGCAACAATGCGAAAGAGGAAATGCGACTTTTGGTGACTGCAGAGCACAGATTAATGGGAACTGGGAAAACAGGAGTGAGAAAATGCTTTATGTAAAGGCTGTGACTGTATTTTCCTTCTATTTCCCTATTAATCATTTTGTGGAATTTAACTGTCTACTTATAACAATGATTCATGGTCTGTTAGTAATACCATTTTAATTAATACTCCTTTCCATGTAATTAGCGCTATTGTCCATATCATTCTACTGTTGGTGTAAAAGCCAAAACAATATGGGGTGATGTATAAAGCATAATGTGATGTCGTAGTTACATATGGTGTCCAAGTTGGTGTTTTCCAAACTTCCTAGAGGTCTAAAAGAATTTGCTGAAGCAGTATATTTAATTTAAAAGAATTTTGGTATATGGAAGTTGGTGCACATATGTTATGGATATGGATTCTATAGCACATATAGTGTGAAAGTTTAAAATTAGCACGGAAGAACTCTCGCCGAATGAGAAAGGAAGCTCAGGACCTTTTTGCATTTTGACCTTAGATTGCAAATTCTGTTCTGAAAGGATATGGCCTTTCCTCTTCACCCTGGTACGTTGCTCTCAAATAAGGTTCTGAAGTAATCAGATCCTGATAAACATCCACAGCGTTTGTCCAAGACTGGTTTACAGGGTCATCAACCCCAGTAAGTCAATTGTCGATGGTCTTTTATAGAATAATTGGTATTTAAATACAAATGTACTATTTTCTTTCCACTAAAGGAAATGCATTTTAAATAATGTACTTTCAAAGTGCCATTTTAAAAGATACGTCAAACAGAGGAAGTAGATTCTTATGTTTCTGCAGGTAACTGATGATCGTGTACGTCAACAAGGTGGTAATATCCAGTGGCGGCGACGCAATATGGGAGGGTGCTGCCGTTCTGAGAAGACGTTAAGTCGGTGATGATGCGAGGCTGTTCTAAGTTAAACCTGACGATTACGTTTAAGTGGGCTACATTCATTCCTCACACCATGCAGTTTCATATTGCATTTAGTGACTTTTAGGGGATAGTCAATTCCATGTTTCCATTTATGGGCTGGCAACGGCGACATGACCCTGGATGCTCCTCTGAAGGGCAAATCTTCCCCGTGTGTTCTTGGAGTTCGCAGATTAACTGATCTAAGGCCAATAGTGAGGTCAGCTTACAAAACAAAACCCTGTTATGAAATGCATAGCACTGGAAGACCACATGGGCAGGAATTTAGTTTATAGGGTGGTCTGTATATTTATAATAGCACAAGTTATATATATGTATACATATATATTGTATATATAGCTTTCATGCATTTTGAATGAATGTGTTTCTGTTTATGAGTATTTAAATGCACTGAAATGACATGCTACTAATTTCAAAAATATTGTATTGGTTTGAGGTCTGCGTTTTGTCACATTGTGCTGCGCTGTGTAATATTACGACATTTCATTAATTTGCTTGTAATCCTTGTTTTCCAAATTTTCCTGGATCGCATTATGAATTATGGCGGCGTACAGGTGATTCTCCCATGCACTTATACCAAGTCAGTATGGATTAGTGTCTCAGCATCCTGGCACGATCCTGTTTGAGTAACATGGCAGAGATATTTCTGTGGCAGAGCTTCCTTCCTTGTAATTGTCGTTTGTGGAGATGCATGACCCGGCTAGGGAGCGAACACCCAGGGGATTGTGGGAAAAGCTGCGGTGGCCAGCCACCCTCGGCACCGTGGGCTGCCGTGCTGGTTGACTCCAGTAAAATGAGCAAAGCTGCCCATGACCCTGAGCTGCCAGTCCGGCAGGGAGACCAGGGCGGTGAGTCAATTCAAAGAGCAGCCAAGCCAAAAAGGACTGGGACTGGGGCTGGGGGGCTGCTTTTTTATGAGCGTGTGCCTCCACTTTCCGGGTTGTCTGGCTGGCCTCTCGTAAATCTCCCTGTGCCACACTCCCTCTCATCTCTGTCCATATTTCTCTGGCTGCTGCACTACCAATTGATCACCAAATTCTTGCCTGGTTTGTAACGTATCTTCTGTCCATATGTCTTTTGTCTCTCAAAAACCCTTCCATTCTGTTTACCCCCCCCCCCCAAAAAAACCATCTTTCTGCCCCAGCCCCGTTGTTTCCCCCACCCACGTTTTGCTCCTCACTTTTGCAGGCCGCCCGTCTCTCTCTCCTTCTTACCACCGGCCCTCCTCTCGCTCCTCTCCTCTCCTCCGCTTTCCTGTTTTCCCCTGGTTTCCCGCTCGCCATCTCCTTACTGATGGAGATTAACTTTTAGCTGAGGCACCATTAGTTTCCCTGACTGTTTGTTATTAAGTAGATGGATGAAGGCTCGCCATACCGGGCAGACGCCTCGCAATTACAGAGAGTCCAGTGATAGATAGAGGGAGAGAAAGAGGGAGCGAGGGTGGAGAGAAGGAGAGAGAGGGGGCATCTATCAAACCCCTTAATCTAACTGTCACTACCGGGGAGATGGGGAGAGAGAGAGCTGAGGACAACTCCGGTCTGGCCTCACGGCTTAAAGGGGCTCTGTGTCCGATCTCAGGCTATCCACTTAGCGTGTTCATCGAAATGATGAGCGTATCTACATCACGGGTCCCCGTAATGTTACCCAGAGGACCATACACACAGTCTGTGTGGTGGACATACAGTATGCGCTTCCAGAGATCTGTCTGTGGCGAGCGCATTGTCAGTGCCTGTTTGCTTGCCGTTTACCAATTTAAGAAGAAAGATAATGGCGATTCAGGTGTTTCACCACCGACAAGAAGTGATTTAGCGGTGTGCAGAATTACGTAATTACACATCAACGTTGATGGCAGTGTTTTTTGTCATTAGCAGAAAACTTAGATTAGAAACCTTTAGTAACATTTCTAGCCAGTGCTGCTTTACTTTAAGTGGTGGACTCTTTAAAATTCATGGATAGAAATTTCTGGGTGGAATTTTAAAAATGTTGCATGGGTGTGTTTGCACATCTTCGTCCAAAAAAGGGGGCGAGTGAGCAGAGCACAGTAAGTCGTGTGGTTGTTGACGAATTAATGTTCTTATATTTCCCTGAACGCAGAGCTGGAGGAGCGTCCGCTGGCCGGCAGAGTCACAGTCACAGCCCTGCTCCTCCCGCCAGCACAGACCCCAATACCGGGGCTGCATCGCCGGCTCACAGACCCCAATACCGG
Organism: Pollimyrus isidori; assembly: GCA_019775955.2. Taxonomy (NCBI): domain Eukaryota; kingdom Metazoa; phylum Chordata; class Actinopteri; order Osteoglossiformes; family Mormyridae; genus Pollimyrus; species Pollimyrus isidori. Next base: position 8,427,863 of record JABFDZ020000040.1, on the reverse strand, counting down.
GGCTGCACCACCGGCTCACAGACCCCATGTAAGAAAGCAATTGCAGGCTGTCTTTTATCCAACCACCTCTCCGCCCTGAAACCTCCCCCATCCGTCCCGCGGAGTGAGTGATGGGCTGGAGGGATTAATACTTCTTCGCTGACCGCAGGAATGATGTATGGAAAGGTGTAGAGAGGGGGATGCAGAGACAGTAAAAAAAAAAAGAAGAAAAAACAGAGAAAATCAATCTAATCTCGCCGGGTCTGCTTTGCGTTTAAGGCGGCTAACAAATGCTCAGGGTGTAAATACTGTTGTTTGGTTTTTTTTTTAAGTTGTTCTTTTTTGTTCCCCCACCCCCCCCCCTCCTCGTTTCTTTAAGATGATACAAATTGGATCTGGAGGATGGGTTAATATTTGATGATCAATGGCCCAGAAAGTCAAATGATAAATTAATAGCTCTGATCAGTCACACTGATTAGACGTGACCAAGAATATGGGTTCATGATTCATCCGGTGATGAGCGTTTGTCTGAGCGCGGCGCCCCAAACTACACGCTGAGCCGTCGGCTGCCGAGGAGCGGCTCAGCGGCCGGCCCCCCCCAGGGAGGTTTATCCCATATCACTCGGGGTTTGGCGGGGTGTGTGCGCGCGCAGGCTCGCCCCGACCTGCGTGTGTTAATCAGAATCACAGCAGTACCGTGACCTGGTTAAGATCAGATAAGGAGGGCCAGCTTCTCTTACCTCCCTGCGCCATTTGTCATGGGCCAGCTGTCGAGTGGCCGTGATTGGCTGTTGCCTGAGACAGACAGGCCAGGGGTCCCTGATTGATGGCCGGGGCTCGAGAAGTTTCTCATTGATCAAGAGGACAGGCGGAAAAGTTGATGGAGAATGAAGGAGGGAAGGCGAAAGTAGCAGAATGATAGCTGCAGTCCTTCTTGGGGCGAGAGATTAATCAAGATGCATACATGTGTTAAATATGTATAATTACAATATATTTAGGTTGTCGGTACTTTTTGACTGAATAGACAATAGTGTGACAGTGATGCTAAAGTGGAGCTTCAAAGGATAACAAAGCCTCCTAGAACTGCTTTTGATCTTATTTTAATATTAATCTGTGTTTTGAATATGTCTTCATCTGTGTGTGATGAATTTGGATTAAGCTCTATATCCTGCTACTCTTAAACAAACACTGTCAATAACACATAAGAACAAAAGCACATCATCCCTGAATTGTTTGAATATTAAAGTAAGCCACTGTGCAGTTAACTGGCGTCGTTTTAACAGAGCAGCCTGCCTCGGTGTATAAGTGCAGGTTCCTCCAGGATAAATTCTGACCCTGGTTGATAGTAGATGTACCGTTTGGTGCCTATGGACATCTGTGTCTGTATGTGGCTAAAATGATCTTCTCTGTTTGAAAGGCCGCACAATTGTGTGTGAGTGCATGTCGATGTCTGCGTGCACGACCTTCTGGGTCTCAGCTATATCGTCTATCGTCTGTTTCAAGGGAAAAATGGGGCCAGCGTGCATATGAATATGTGTGTGATGTACTGTAAATATGTGTGTGTGTGTGTGTGGTGTACTGTAAATATGTGTGTGTGTGTGTGTGGTGTACTGTAAATATGTGTGTGTATGTGTGTGTGTGGTGTACTGTAAATATGTGTGTGTGTGTGTGTGTGTGTGTGTGTGTGTGTGTGTGTTGCCATGCGCACGCTCTGTGCGAGTGTGTATGGGGAGTGGGCTGGTCAGCAGTGTGATTGAGGACTCTCCGTAGGGGGGTCAGTTGTGGAAGGTCATGACCTGAGAGGCCCTGGTGGAGTGGAGATCATCAATCAGTAAGGGGCAGTGCAGAGCAGCAGGGGAACGACACGCACCCCTCCCAAAATAACCCCCTCCAATTCCACAGGGAAACAGATGGGATTTGGGGGACATCACTTGCGCCCTCCACACACACACACATACAGCTTTGTAATATCTTTGTGGGGACTCTAGATTAATTTCTATAGGGAAAACACTCACAACATGATGACCTCCACCCAGCCCTGACCGTAACCATAAGTAACCGAACCAAATACGAGACTTTTGGCATTTTTAGGTTTTTTGATTGCATTCGCAGATCTTTGTGGGGACCTGGAAAATGTAAAAAAGCAGGTTTTTATTACATTGTGGGGGGCATTTGGTCCCCACAATGTAATATAAACCTAATACATGCACCCACGCAGAGCACACAATTTTTGAAGTACCTTTTATTAATTAAAAAGGAAATGGCTATAAAACCTTTCCTTTCACTCAAAATCATCTTTTCAAACCATGCCACATTTGATGTGCTTGTCTTAAATGTATGACGCAGTTATACATTGTGCCACGTTTCCAAGTTACATTTCCATTTTGTTGTCCTGTATCAAAATAAGAAGAAATTTGGGGTATTATTCACTTTCCTGAAAGATGCATAAATTATACAAACACAAGTAACCTGGAAAATAAGACACACTGACAGGTGTAAACACCTCCAAAATGAGAAATGCATGCAATATAATCTAAATAAAGTGAACGTGAATAATACATTTTTAAAAATTGATAGAACAAGTATGAAGCTGTTTGGAAGAGGAGCTGGGTGAAAGACTGCAGTGATTAAAAAAGAGAGAGAAAAAGTATATTAATAAAAACAATATCATAGGGCAGGTGATCTATCACTTCTGCATTTCGGCCAGCTGGCTTTCATGCAAACTGCCCTCCTCTAATCACTCTGCTACTTTATGCTGGTTAAAGCAGTTTACGAAATAGGACAGTGTCTTGGTCACTTCAGCTTGCAAATGTGGAATGTAAGAGTAGGGGCAGAAACGCATAGAGCATTTTACTTTCACAATCTTAGTACATTTACAAATTAAACTAAACATAAATTTATAACTGATACACTGTTTAGAATTGTATTTACATGTACCACACGAGCTTAGCATAAAATAGCATTTGTTGTGTAAAAATGTAATAGTTCTGGGTAAAAAATATTTTTTACAAAAGGTGATTTTGTGGACAAGTGTTCAATTATGCTTAGACATGAAGATAGTTGTTATTCATCTTTTTGTCTAGAGAGAGAATAATTGTTAGGGTTCAAATGTGGAGTCTGGTAGGGGAAGCGTAATGGTGATGAAATATTAATCTACTTCCTTAAAGGCGCAGAGAGGTGGAACATGAGACCTGATACTTTCTGACCATGTTCATCCTTCCTTTGAAGATGCAAGAACATCATGTTCACATCTCCCATCAGCTCTTTCAGGACACGGCTGCACTGCTGGTGGTAGGTACCTACATGGTGATATTTTCTCCTCCGTCAGCTTGGGGTGACCACTGATATTCCATTCCCGTCTCTATGGTTTGATCGAATTAAAATCAGCCTGATTTATGTCTTACACATCAATATATAATCAAGGGGTGTAACTGTGGCCTGAAATTCCATTTTTCTGGGGGAAAAACCGAGCATTGCAGATGTGAGGACTAAATTATTTAATAGACACTTTATGAAAAGTGTTACATATCTATGTAATTATTAAGGTTAATATGGATACTTTGGTTTCCCAGTGTTACAACAGCAAGTCCTTTCCTGATGTTTGTGTCAGCGACACTTGTGTAAAAACATTCACAAACGTGATTTAACCCAATCCTGAGAATATAAAAATATAGCGCTGTAAGGATCATCCAGAGTAACCGGCCTACCCAAAGACATCAGGATGGGATACAGTGTTCACTATTCAAGTTATCAGTTTGCTCACATTCACCACTTTTTGAATGGTGCGTCTTTTAAGTCTGTATAAATAATGGAAGGTCTTTTTACTCCTTATGAAATTCTCTTGTCATGATTTATGATGATTTAGCTATTTTTAGGAGAAGTGACCCCCCCCCGCAATGTGGCCTCCAGCTCAGATTGATTCTTGGCAACCATAAGGGGGGGGGCTTCCCTCAATAGCATTAATATGTATTGACAAAATCACATTGATTCAAAGAGTCCAAGACTTGATTTATCACTTGGCTGAGGAAATGCAAAGCTGTAGGGCTACGAATTTATCATGGGTGCTTGAATTAAAAATCCACATTTGGCCATGAAAGTTTAGACTAATATCAATGTTAACTCTATGTGTCTGCTGTAAAAAAAAATGTTCTATAGAATATTTAAAACATTCTGATGTTATAATGTACATTGATAAAAATGAACAGATTTTTACACCAAAAGTCGTTAGACTCTGCTATTCTGCATATTTAATTTGTTCTGCATTTTGTCCATGTCTGCGTCTCACACACAACATGATGACTTGTCTTGACCACTGTCCAGGGAATAAGTGTGTCCCGTCACTAAGATTGAAGAGCACTTGTTCCTGAGTCAGATGGCGTTAAGTTGCCCATCACAGGTAAATGAGTAATGGCTAATGCCTTGTAATGCGATCAAAGGTTCCCCCAACACTGTGTGCTCTTTCCATGCGCATCACAAAGCATCGAAGCATACCTCTGCTTTCTAGCTACGATTCATTCCTGGTATGTTAGTCATGTCGTATACAGTCGATTTAGTTCTGTAGTGATTTCATTAAAACTACGGAATCGTTTGTATTTGTGTTTATTCACTTTTCTATAAATAAGAATTACATTTACAAGCTATTTACCTCTGCCTTTTTAACAGGACATTTAGTTAATGTACCACATATCTGTACCATTGATCAACAGATGAACAGTCTCCTTTTCCTAGGTCCTTTCACAAGAAGTAATGACAACACATTTGCTTTAATAAATGCTTCCGTTTATATTCATGTCCACTTTTGCAAACTAATCGCCACATTTATTAAGCCTGCGGCTAAGCAATAGCTGCAAGCAAGACCAGTTAGACTGATGTGTTTTTCCTCTTAGAATTTATGTGAAAATATGTATATTTAGGATTTTTAATTTGCTTTTTAGATTGTAGATTTTTTTTTTCTAAAATGATGTGTTTTTCAAATGCAGCTTACAGTACATAGATTATTTTAATGATGCACAACCTCTAATATATGCAACGTCTATATGCAAAAAATCCCTTGTACCCCTTAGACATGGAATACATATTTAATGTTCTAAATTTTGAGATTACAAATAATATCTTAAGACGTAAACCAGGGATTTTAAAAATTGGCTATGCTCAAAGAATGTGTAAAATCTGTCGAGTTCCATTCATTGTTTCAGACTTTGCCTGTTAACATTATCTACATGCAGCCCAGAACTAAGTGATCTGTATATTCTCAATGGTATCATTACTTCAGTTCTTTATACAGTTTATAAAAATGAAGGATATCTGCATAAATTATTATTTTCTTTTAACTTTGCAGTAGCGTTTAATGTTTCAGAAGCCATCCTCAATACGGCACGCTGTCAAATAAAATTCTGACAAGCATTTATCTTATCTGTGCCTCATGAGGAAGAGAGATTAGGGCCCAGGAATTTTCAGTATTTACAGTCCCTTTTCCCTCATAATCACTGGATAGTGAGGGGGACCTGCCAGTGGCGCGCTGGACAGGGACCACAAGGACCGAAAGGTCACAAATTTGGATCACATGGCCGTACCTTCAGTGTCCGTGTGTGTAATTGGACAAACATGGCTCTTGTGCAAATAATTGTTTTAACTGAATTTGGGGCGCCGTCTTGCCAGAGCAATCTCACATTCCGTGAGCTTAATCTCTACGCTGTTCCATATTAAATTACATTTCCAGGTAGTATGTCAGGTAGTGTGTCAAAGCCCTACGAACTATAAATGTTGGTACATTTTGACTGTGCTGCAGATCAAATTCTTGCTGTGCATTATATGTCCTTGGACTCTTCTTTTGAATGCAACCCTACAATCTCTTGGACTTCTGTTCTATTAAATGTATTGCCAGTGTAGGTTTCAGCTTAGAGGAAGAACAGAGGTACCTCTTTGTCAATTTTATTCAAGGTTTTGGTAAAGCACTTCATTTAAGACAATTACAAAGACACAAACAGAATCTAGCCAAAAGTAACACAACATACTTTAAAAATAGTAGTTCGTGTCCTGAACAACAGCACTACCCTCTGGAAAAGGAAGTAATTGCACTGCAATGAAACTGGTTCTTAAAAAGTTACTGAATTGTTTTAGTTTCGATGTGTCTAATTAAGAAGCCTAGTGTGAATCTACCCAGTCACAAGGTAGCATGCTGAGAACATTTCTTTTACCTTTACAAAGCATACAAGCACTGACTACTGTCGCTAATATTCCACACAACTGTTGTCCTAATTTTGTTAGTCAGTGAGTTAAAGACTATCAAAGTAAATCTGCTGTATGTTTCTTTTTTTGGGGTGGGGGGTGTCAGGGTTTGGTATTGTGCACCACTGTCTCTCTCTTTTCACATGATTACATGCTAATGGAAAGAACACACATTCTAAACTACGCTTCATATGTAAGAAGTGTATGAATACAGTCACCTCTGTGTATAAAGGGTTTATAATAATAATAATAATAGTAATAGCAGCTAATGCAATTCTAACGGCTTGCTTACATGCATCCCTTACAACAAAGATGCAATACAGCCTTCTGTCTTTCGTAGTTACTATACAGGAAATTATGTAATACGAGTGAAAACAGGGTTGACACGGACCAGCAGATTATCCTCCAAGAGATTCTTAATTGTGGCGGGACGTCACCTGCTGTTGGGACTGAGAAAACCTTCTGTTACCAATTTAATTTTATGGACTGTGCTAACTGTCCAAATAGGCATCCACACACAAATAGATTAAGTATCTATATCTTTGTGGGGATCGTCCATTAATTTCTATGGGTAAAACCCTTAACCCCTACCCAGCTCTAACCTTAACCATAACTAATCAAATAAAATGAAAGACTTTTGGGATTTTAGTGATTACAGTCACAGATTTCTATAAAAATGGCCCCCACAATGTCGAAACAACAGGTTTTTTATCGCACCGTGAAGATATTTAGTTCTAACAATGTAATATATGCAACCCAGCCACGCCCCCCCCCCCCAGCCACACACACATGTATTCTCATACTGCTTTGTGGGGGATTAGTGTTGCATTTTCGAAAGCAGAAGCTCTGTGTGACTCCTACACGCTGGAAACCTTGAGGCAGAGGCTGGGATTGAGGAGTCCAGGCGGCTGGGGAGCAGAAGCTGGCCGTCCAGCCCGGCATGTGCTGGAGTGTCGGGTGTCACACGCCCCGCACCGCCGCGCTCTTCAGCCACCGGCTCACGCGGCTCTTTATCTCCTGCGCACATCATAAAGCAAACTCACTGTGGCCGGCCTCTAATGGCACGGAGATCAGCACAATTCGTCGCTTCGGCGCCGCGGATGGCTTCCTCGCTGTTCTGCTGGGCGTTTTAGCGCCAAGGCATTTATGGAGAAACAGAACAGAAATACATTTTGGACTCATTCCGTGTTCGTGACAAAGCAACGTGCAGGAATTCTCAGCCTCTCGGCCAAACCTCATCTCGGTTCTGCTCCACCACCTACACCATTTTTTTTTTTAAAAAAAACAAAAAACTGTAATTGATTATAAAACTTCTGATTATCAGCAGGACCAGCACAAGGCATAAGCAAACGAAGGGGCTGCTTAGGTCCCAGCAGCCACTAGGGGGCCCCCTATCTGATCAGCCTGTCACGGTGTGAAGGAAGATGACAAATGACAACTAGGTTAATTAAATTTTGCTCTGGATCCAGAAAGTGTTTGGGCTGGGCCTGATTAATATTTTTTGTCTTCTGAATGGAGAACCAGCGGATTTCCCCAGTGCGTGTCTATTTACAGTGCAGATATAACACTGGATTTCCCCAGTGCGTGTCTATTTACAGTGCAGATATAACACTGAGGTGCTTGTCTTCCATGCCCTGTATTGTTCCCTCTCCCCTCTTCCCTCTATCTCTCCCTTTCCCACTGCTGTGCCTCTTCCCTCTTCCATGCCCGTTCCGCTCACCTGCCGGGCCTTTCTGAGAGCAGCCGAGTCCTTGAACCCAGCCCGGTTCATGTCGGCGCAGTGTGCGGCTCCCTCGATGAGGACGGCCCTGTCTTTGTCCTCCTCGGTCCCATTGCGCACCACGCTGAGCTTGTGCCATGGGTCGATGTCACCTGGGAGAGGGCACAGGCTGTGCTGACGTGGCCCCTGCAGCACAGAAAACCCTCACGGCACCAGACACCCAATATGCAACTGTGTTAGTCTTTCACTGTTCACTTCCAAGAAAAGTCTCTTCTACTGGCTGCACTAAATCAGCGCTGCACTGCACCCTTGCTTAGGGTCACGGTTTTCAGCCCTTTGTCCAGACTGCTGGCGGCTCTCCTCCTTTCAACCCCCTTGTCCTCCTTGTTCAGTCCAGCCCATCCGCCTCCTAGTCACAAGCTAATGCTACTCTCTCCAACCCCAATTGTCCAAGAAAAACATAGGTCACCTGCACACACATACTATGATAGTTGAGAACAGCCATGTGTTTAGTTAGTTCTGTATGCCATTCTCTCAAGATAACGAAATGAATATAGAGATAGATATACCATTCTCAGTTTCCACAATATGTGAACAAGTGTACAATAAGGACTGCCCCCCCTTTAAAGCCTTAGTCCTCCTTCTTGGATACAGATCTCCTCCTTTTTAAGCCTTAGTCCTCCTTCTTGGATACAGATCTCCTCCTTTTTAAGCCTTAGTCCTCCGATTTTGACGCAGGTGTCCTCATTTCCAGAGTCGTCCTGGTGGTTACCCTACCATTGACATACAGCACTCTCTGCGTCTGGGGGTGATCGCCGCCATAGAATTGGTTGGTGGAAGTGATCCGGGACTGTAGGCTGCCCTGAGCTATCCCGAACACCAGGGGGCAGAGTTCCATCTGGGACTGCAAAGTCACCATGCGTGCAAAAGGACAGCTGGCATCCTCGCAGGTCTCGACTGCACACAGAGAGAGGGCTTACCAATAAACACGGCAATGGCAGATGGACAGCATCACAGTGCACACCTCCTAAGCTGGCACAGGGTTTGAAGTGACATCATTTTCTCCTGGACCACCAGGGGGCATCATAGTACCACAAGCATTTAAGTTAAAAATACCCTCTGACCAGATCATCAACCTTCTGAACTGGTGTATTTTCCAGTGATCTGTAAGTCATATGCTTTGCAAACTCCATTCACCTTTCATGGATTCTCCCAGAGCACAGATCAGAGGCTACAGGCGCACAAGCGAATGCCCTGTTATTAAAGCCGCCAGCCAATGAGTCCTATAAAGTTTTTTTTAATTGTTTTGTACACTGCAATACAGTTTGGTGAAGTTCACACAGCACTGCACAGGTGAGCTGTGGTGTGTGGGTAACCACTCACAGAAGCCAAACTCTGTGCAGCTCTGGTAGTACCACTGGCGATAGCCGAAGCCGGAAGACTTCAGGTCGGTGTTCTGGAGCTCCAGGACGGCCTGCTTGTGGGAGATGAACAGGCAGGGCTCCTCCATTGCTGCACGATAGATCTGACATGTAGAACAAACGAGAAAAGACAACTCTGTGCTGAGTAGATGCAGCTTAATAAAGTCGAGCCAATAACATGAAGATAAACCAAACAGCGAACGGAGGAAAAAAAGTTAAAAAAATTAAAACAAACAAATGGATAAATCTCATTCCTTGTAGTTATGGGTAATGTGAGTAGACTGATTTCCACTGTAGAGTTTTCTGTGCAGGATGTCGTATTCAATCAGGTACCATTCAATTCTGAGGTATCACCTCGAACGAGTGCAGTTCATAATAGAACATGACACATGCCGTTAGTGTCAGCACCCAGACCACCTGCAGGCCATACTAAGTAATCCCTCTGAAGCTAATCATGTTTGGGCCTGGCGAGCTCTTGGATGGGTGACTAGGATAGCTGTGTTGCCACTTGAAGAGCTGTTGTAACTGCCAACAGGTTAGCCTGTCCTGTGGTCTGTGTGAATCTCAATGCCCCAGTGTAGTTACGAGAACATGGTGCCATCCTTTAGCTGAGAGGTACAACAGAGGTACTGACTCTCTGAGGTCATTAAAATCCGTGGGGATCCTTTGAAAGAGTATGGGGCAGTATCCCAAAATCCTGGCTAAAATTGCCCTCTGAAATCTGGCCTCCTACCCATCCCCTATATCTAACTGGTGAATTCTGCCCCGCCCCTTCACCACCTTAGCTGGTGTGTGTACCGGGGCAGAATGGCTGCCAGGTAGGTGCTACAAGGTGCTGTTGGTTCCAGTGGCCCCCCACTGGTTGTTAAAGCACTATATAAATATAACATTTGTTCTTATAACGGTGTTAGCAAAAATGTGGACTAGCCGAGGTGCTGAAGGACTGGATCGGGAAACACTATAATAGGACGTACCATTGCCAGCTTGACCAGCCTGCCGTAGGGCCCCTCCCCCTGCCGAGTTCCTTCACTCTCATTGGTCAAGACGTCGCATATCTGGGCGATAGTCAGAGGCCCTCCCTCTTCATTGTACTGCACGGTTCCCATGAAGATGTCGGCCAGGCTCTGAACCAGCTCAGCCTGGTCCGCCGGCTCCACCGGCGACTGACAGCAGCTGAAGTCTTTGCCCACCTTTGTCACGTTTCCCTCCAGGAGAGCTGTGCCCAGAGCCGCAAACGCCTCCCATACTGTGCCGAGGCACTAATGTTCAGGTCAGCCACACACAAACAGCACAACACAGTAAGCAGATTGATGTATGGAGATGCATGAACCAATAATAAGGGGAGGAATGTTGAATTTATGCAAATGCGTCTGTAATGATAACACTGCATTATATAATAAGGCAACGAAATGCAGCAAATGTTCATTAGATAATGCTGTGTTATTCAATAATGTGTTGTCACGCACAAAGCGAACTTTCAATAATTAAAGGTCAACTCATTTATTCTACTTTGTTAAGACCAAAAGAACTATCGACAACCCTCAAACAATAGCAAACTCACCTGAGTGTTGAATTTCCCCATAGTCATCATTGTTTTATTCTCTGTACTTTAATACTAACAAATAAATTCATATTGCAGTGTGTGACAATTCCATTATATAATGACAATATATTATGTAATAATTCTACAGAATGCAACAAATTGTCATTAGATGATGCAGAGTTTTATATAATGCATTGTTACTCAGTGTGTGATTATAACGTTATTACATACTGCACTGCTACTGAATAATGAGTTGTTACATCGTTTACAAAGGACAACCATTGTCCAAAGGAGGCACAAATGCATGCGTTTGGTTTACAAAAGTAATTTTTCCAAGTACAGAAAACAGCACCTTATCTGAGCCCCCAACAGCTTCATTGGTAAGACTTTCACCCACTACCTGAAATGTACAAATTCTGCTGTTACAAAGCATGTCATGTTAATAGATGCCATTTTAAATCAGCTACAGCAAATGTTCATTACCATATAATCTATCTGCTATAATTCCAACATTAATTAAAGTATGTCTGGGGAAAAAAAAAACATGGTACTTGATTGGGATTTTTGTTCACTTAGTGAATGTTAACGTTTATTCGAATACGTGCTAACAGAGTACCTGGTTGTAGGTGGAGAAATCTAGTGTGGCTTTGACGGGGGCAGAGGAGGCCACAGCACCAAAGATCAGGTGAGGAAACTGGGGGGGGGGGGGGGTGACAAGAGATATCATGTCAAAGAGCCACTGCACAACCTCTCACCATGACATACAAACATATGTGGACGGGAAGGACAGTGAGCATGATCTAGAGGTCTGATTGGTAGCAATCACACCAATCACGTTGGGTTTTATTTTACTCGGGGGTGGGGCGTATTACCTTGCCGCGAAGCCAGGCAGACAGGGCTCCAGCGTAGGAGCCTCCGAAACTGATCCAGGTGTTCCGTGGTGACAGGTCATAGCGTTCGCTGATGTATCTGTGGAAGGCCGCCAGGTCCACCAAACTCAAGTGGAAAGGAGGACAGAAGAATTATGGACTGCAAAATGCTGCTCTCCACCTCTAGGCAGTGTTCTTCTCTGGTTCTTCTCTGTCCACCATACGTGTGTTTCCCACCTGCCATTCGAAGGCAGCCCTAAGCATGGCACTCACGCCTGACGGCTGGAGAGGTGCCTCAGGTTCACGACGTCCAGCCCGTCGGGGTTGATGCTATGCCCGTAGAATCTGTGCTCTAGCGCCACCAGCAGGGCTCCATTCTCCTCTGCCATCTGCACATGATGGCCTATGTTTGCAGAAAGGGGTAGGATCACAAAACTCGAGCAATGTGTCACTCTGCTACACGTGAGATACATATGTGTGAATGGCATTTTGATTTGTGTGCATAGTGTGATTCTACTTGATTTCATTCACATATCTGTTGACGTCGGACACACCATAGAGTACGGATAACTCTGAGATGGCACCTTCTCCACCAATGTAGAGGAATACTGGACCATCGGGACGATTCCAGTACTCCTCATTGACAAAAAATCTCTGTGAGAGAATTCAGTTAGTTGAGAATTACCATGACATTTCTCAGTACTGTACCAAGTTCAGCGTGTGAATTTATGAAGAGAGCAAAGAACTTTGCTAATGGCAAAGGTTGAGCAAGGTCACTGACTATGTGTTAAGCCTGAAGGGGCAGTCATCCTGAACTGCACATCCAGTACTGGGTGGCATTAAGTTTAGGATATATTCTTAACAGGAGCTCACGGAAGTTATACTTACACAAACACGTTCTGAAGGCAGAATGAAAAATGATTGATTCAGAGAGATAACCAATCAGATTCTTGAGGATGTGGGTCCAAGCAACTAGAGAAGGTGGGGCCAACCAGTCAGATGCCTTGGTCTGGCCTCCTCAAGTTTCCTAGATCCACCTCCTCTACAAACTGATTGGTCGTCTCTCAATTATTTTTCTTTCTGCCCACACAATATTTTTTTTGTAAGTAAAACTTCCACTAGCTGAGAGCCATGCCAGTTTATAAGAGGGCGCATTCAAACATAAAGGGTCATTTAGAAATACCAATTAAACCTTAAATCTAAATACACAGAGCCGGGGGGGGGGGGGGGGGGATATGATACTAAAAAACTGGGTTTTTGTGGGTAAACATTGGTATAGATTGATATCCAAATTTTCACACGGTTTTATTTTTTAAAAAATAAACAGCTATTTAATATAAACAAATAAT